>VDFB02193867.1:73898320-74498320 GCA_007258455.2 Sequoia sempervirens | reverse complement strand
TAAAGTGTTGTAATCCACTGTCATGCTTTTCTAGACTTGTCCTCACTAATTCAACCCTTTTTCATGTTTAAATGACCCCTTAATGCACTTTTCGACCATTTTTAAGTGTGATTTTGAGGATATTCCCATTGGAAAACATTTAATTCCTTTTAATTCCCAACACCCACTTAATTTTTTTAAGTGGTACTAAGTCACCAATACAGGCGACTTAGTCCTTTTTGGCACAAGACTCAAAATTATTTCAAATTTCTTGCGGGATTTTATCCTCTAACACTTGAGTTTGGCCTGTGATATGTTATTTTCAAGAAATTTAGTAAGAAAAAGTATAAATAAGGTTTTTTCCCCTCATTTTTTATCTCCTAATTCACCTATTCATTCAAGCATTATCTCAAGCAAATAACTTAATCATTCTCAAGCATTCAAGCACTCTAAGCATAATTACTTGTCATCCATTAGAGCACTTCATTACATATCTTCAAATTTCTACATCAAGAGGTTGATAAGTTTATGGAATTACATGTTTTTTATTTATCATTTTCTTTCCATTTCATTTCATTATCTCGGATTTGATTACCAAAGTGCGGTTTAACCAATGCAAACCCCTATATTCTAACCCTTAACCATTTTTCCCTATTCGCATGTGTCTTTGCATGCAGATTTGTCAAATAAATAGGTGTTGAAAAGTGGTTAAGAATTATTCAAAGTCAATCAAGTCAACAAAACCCTTATTCAAGCTTGGAGACACTTTTTAATCCTATTTTTTATAGAATCAAGTGCAAACCTAAGGTTACAAGTTCCTGTCCTGAAATTCCCAAAATCCATAGGTGGACTAAGTCACCACTACTGGCAGATTAGTCCTATTGCTAGGCCTAAAAATTGGTTTTTTCATTTTTGGATACCCATTTGGCAAATTCCTATTCTGACAAGTTTTCCTAAAACTGGGACTAAGTTACCTAGCCTAGCATAAGTGTCCTAGTCAATATTTTCAGTCAATTTTTTAGGATTCCAGGATCTCTCCACATTGTATTTTCCAGCTACACCTCTCCAATTCTATTCAGTTATTTCATCATCTACTTGCATTTTTAGTACTTTTTGCATATCACATTGTGTTTTCAAACAAGTTGCATTTCTCAGGTTTTGCATCATTGAATCATTTTATTTTTAGATCAGTGCATCAGTACATCATAATTAGACATATTACATCTCATTTATATTAATCTTTAGTGTAGAAATTTTCATTTTGGACCCCATCCCTTTCTCCTTTTAGGTGAAAAACCCCATAAGGAGCTAAAGCAGTGTGGGGAATCAGAAATCATTGTCCACAACTTTACATTTCCTGTATGTTTTTGAGTTCCTAACATATTATTCAAACCCCTATACTCTAACCCTTAACCATTTTCCCCTCTTCACATGTGTCTTTGCATGTAGATTTGTCAAAGAAATAGGAGTTGAAAAGTGGTTAAGAATTATTCAAAGTCAATCAAGTCAACAAAACCCTAATTCAAGCTTGGAGACACTTTTTAATCCTTTTTTTTATAGAATCAAGTGTAAACCTAAGGTTACAAGTTCCTGTCCTAAAATTCCCAAAATCCATAGGTGGACTAAGTCGCCACTACTGGCAGATTAGTCCTATTGCCAGGCTTGAAAATTGGTTTTTTCATTTTTTGATACCCATTTGGCAAATTCCTATTTTGGCAAGTTTTCCTAAAACTGGGACTAAGTTGCCCAGCCTAGCGTAAGTGTCCTAGTCAATATTTTCAGTCAATTTTTTAGGATTCCAGGATCTCTACACATTATATTTTAGATTCTAGCTAGACCTCTCTAGTTCTATTCAGTTATTTCATCATCTACTTGCATTTTTAGTCTTTTTTGCATGTCACACTGTCTTTTCAAACAAGTTGCATTTCTCAGGTTTTGCAACATTGAATCATTTTATTTTTAGATTAGTGCATTAGTACATCATAATTATACATATTACATCTCATTTATATTAATCTTTAGTGAATAAATTTTCATTTTGGACCCCATCCCTTTCTCCTTTTAGGTGAAAAACCCTAGAAGGAGCTAAAGCAGTGTGGGGAATTCAAAACCATTGTCCACAACTTTACATTTCCTATATGTTTTTGAGTTCCTAACATATTATTCATGGTTTTTGGTAGTTTTTGTATCCAAAATTTGGGTCTCTGGATCATTGTACAATGCAAGATATCTTCACCAGCTGTGTTTGTGTAGTTTGGTGTGTCTGGCTGAGGTCCGGGAGAAAAGTAGTTGCTCGAGATTTCTTTGTACTTTGGTTTTATGACTTAAAATTCTTAGAGTAAGTTGATGAGGTTGAGTTCAAGTGAAATTTTTTGTTCAAAAATATTAGATCAAGCTAAGGATGTGTGCACTTAATTGTTTTATGTGTTTTACACTAGTGTTAGCCAACCTTGTGTTAAACACTACTTATGAAGATCATGGAATCCTATTGAGGAGTGTTGGGACTTATTTAGGTCCTCATTAAGTAGGTGTTTGGGTCACCCTCATTCTAATTCCACCATAGAATGTTTTGGCACCGACCTAATTTGAATTTGAAAATGTAAATGATGTGCGACTGACCTTGGATGAGTTGCAAGGTTGAAGATGATATAAATATGAGTTAATATGCTGATGAAAGACAAGATAGATGAAAGATATGTGTGATATATATGTGAGATAGTGTGTGTGATGTGAGTTGGAGCAAATTGGTGTGAATTTCATCTTAGGGTTCTAAAGGCAATGAGCTAAAGGCATCCAACATCTTTTCATCTGACTTTGAAAGTGTGCGAGAGAATTATGGTGGAAATATTTGTTGCATTGAGATATTTTTCTATCTATAATAGTTCACTTCTATCATCTTTGTAATTTTGTGGTAGTGATCCCTTTGAGTGGTAAACCCTCATTGGACAATGAGTCTTTTTTTGGAAAAGGAAGTCATGTTTTGGTAGTGAGCATTTGTATTTGATTTTGGAACTCTTTATATTGTGAGCTAATCCTCATTGTGGTTTTCCCCTCATTGGGTTTTCCGCATAAATCTATTGTTATTGTATGTGTGATTTTACTTCTTAGTATTTCTACTTTTGCACTTAATGATTAATCACACTGGTAGAGTAAAGGATTTATGAATGGTTATTGATCTAACTTATGGTTAAAGTAATAAAGGTTAAAATTGCTACAATTGATTCACCCCCTCTTAGTTGTCTTGTTCAAAAATTGGTATCATAGTTTGGCTCCTTTGAGTAGAGCATAACCACTTAAGGAAGGTATAAGATGGAAAAAGAGATAGTTATTGAGTTTCCTAAGCTTGATGGCACTAACTACAATTTTTGGAAGGAAAATATGGAAGGATATTTGGAATACTATGGATATGATGTTGAGAAAGCTTATAATATTCCATACATGGCCTAAGCTAATGGTCCGAGTACCCGTTGATGAGATCAAGGCACATCAAGCAAAAAATAAGGAAAACTTTATTCTAAAGAATAGTCTTCCACATTTTGAATTAATTAAAGTTGTAAATATGAGGACTACCAAAGAGGTTTAGGATGCATTGGAAAAGATCCAAGAAGGAGACAAAATGTTTAAAGAAGAAAAGTTGCAGAATTTGGAGGCACAATTCAAGATCATGTGAATGTCTAAATATGAGAACATTAAATCCTATGTATAGAGAGTCGATGAGCTAGTAGGTGGAATGTGAGGACTTCATGTAGTGGTGGATGAATCCAAGATAGTAAAGAAGATTCTCAAAAACTCTCCCTAATGCATATAGTGAAAAGGTATCTGCTATTGAGGATTTTGTAGATTATAAGACCTATACTAAATATTAGTTGTTGGGTACTCTAACATCATTTGAAATGAGAAATCCTAGCTTAAGAAATGGATCAAATATAGAAACTACTTTCAGGGCTACAAAAGTTGAAGATCTAGATGAAGAAAACTTTGTAAGAAGAATGAAAAAGGGCTCTAGTATGTATCAAGGCAAGTTGACTTTCAAATGTTTTAGTTGTGGAGGAATTGGTCATTATGATTTGAGATTTCCTAAAAGAGCTAAGAGGAATAAACAAAGAGAAGGAAAAGAAAACAAAGGAAAGATGATCAAGAGAGCATATTATGTAAATTAGAATGCTGGTATTTATGATGAAGAGTCTAATTATTTAGATTTTCATGATAATGAATGCTTGTTCTTGGCTATTAAAGATGAATCTACTCCTACTAATACTGAAAGATATGTGAATCAAAGAACTTCAGAGAAAGTTGAAAATATTGTGATCTTTTCTCTTCATGCTAAATAGGAAAATAATTACTAGGTTGTTGACAGTGGTTGTTCACATCACATGACCAATGAGAAAAGCAAGTTTGTTAAACTTGAAAAGTATGATGGAGGCTTAGTTAAGTTTGGAAATGATATTGGTGCTAAGATTTGTGGGATAGGTTCAATTAGTTTTGATGGAAAGCATAATATTGATGATGTCTACTATGTAAATGGTTTAAGGAATGGTATCTTGAGTGTTGGACATATGTGTAGTAAAGGATAAAATATTGTGTTCAAGGATGAGAAATGTGAAATAAGAAAAGGATCCAGAATAGTATTTTTTGTTGGAAAAAGTTTGAAGGAAATATTTATCAACTTAAGGGTGCTAATGGACATTACTTTATGTCTTAGATTAATGATAGTTGGTTATGGCACCAAAGGATGTGTCACATGAATTTTGATAATATGATGAGAATAAGTGTTGTACAAGTTGTGAGAGATTTACCAAGGATTACAAAACCTATTAATACTATTTGCAAGGATTTTTAGTTTGAAAAGCAATCTAGAAACAACTTCATGTCAAAGGAACAATCTACTTCTAGACTACTATATTTGATTCACACAAATCTTTGTGGTCCTACAAGGGTGAGAAGTCTACAAGGTGATAGGTATTTTATGCTTTTGATTGATGATTACTCTAGATTTACATGGGTTAATTTTCTTAGAAAAAATTTTGATGCATTAGACAGATTCAAAGCATTCAAAGCTATGGTTAAAAATGAAATGGACATGAAAATCAAATGTTTAATGTCTGATAGAGGTGGAGAATTCACCTCCAAAATTTTTGACATGTTTTGTGAAGCACATGGAATAAGAAGTCAGTTATCTACTTCAAGAACACCTTAGCATAATGAAGTTGTTGAAAGAAAGAACAAAATCATTCAAGAATCTGGTAGATCAACGATTATTGAGGTAGGTCTACCAAAATTCTATTAAAGAGAAGAAATTCAAAATATTATTTATGTTTTGAATCAAACTCAATAAAAATACAACAATACTAAGACTCCCTATAAGTTGTGGTACAAAAATATTCCTATTGTAATGTATTTCAATGAATTTGGAAGAAAATGGTATATCAGAAGAGATGAATTTTTTTTTAGGAATGTTTGATGCAAGATGTGATGAGGGTATCTTCCTTGGATACTCCCTTAGAAGAAAATCTTATAGATGCTACAATAAAAGGCTAGGAAAGATTGTAGAAAGCACAAATGTCAAGGTTGATGAAGCATTGAAGAATTCAATTGAGGCTGATGGATATGTACATCAGATGAACCTAAGTGTAGAGAAGTAGAAGAAGTTATGGAAGAATAAGAAAATAAGAATGAGGAATATGAAGCTCTGGTGGTGCTCCCAAAGATACTTAAATATATGCAAAGAAATCATTCAAAATATCAAATCATTGGAGACAAGAGAAAAGGAGTATTGACAGGAAGCAAAGTTGTTGCTACTGCTAAAATAAATCTATGTTTACTTTCTAAAGTTGAACCTAAGATAGTAAGTGAATCACATAAAGATGAAAATTGGATGAGAGAAATGGAAGAAGAACTTATGTAGATTGAGAAAAATCAAACTTGGGAATTGGTTCCTAGATCGACAGATAAAAACATAGTTGGATCAAAATGGATATTTAGGAACAAGTTGAATGAGAATGGAAAAGTGGTCAAAAATAAAGAAAGGCTTGTGTGTAAGGGTTACTCACAAGTAGAAGGTATGTATTTTCAAAAGAATTTTTTTCTAGCGGCTAGGATAGAAGCTATTAGAATGTTTTTGGCATTTTCTACTCATAAGGATTTTAAATTTTATCAGATGGATGTAAAGTTTGCATTTCTAAATAGTGAGTTGGAAGAAGTATACATGGAACAACTAGAAGGATTTCAATTGTTAGATCAACTAGATATAGTCTATAGATTAAACAAGGCTTTATATGTATTGAAGCAAGCTCCTAGAGCTTGGTATGTAAGGTTGGAAAGACACTTGATTTAGCAATGTTTTAGCAAAGGTACTATAGATAGCAATTTGTATCTCAAAATTAAAAATGACTAAGTCTTGATAGTAGTTGTATATGTTGATGATATTATCTTTGGAGAAAATGAAATGTCATACAAAAATTTTGTTGAAAAAATGCAAAAAGAGTTTCAAATGTTTATGTTCGGTAAGATGAATTTCTTTCTTGGGCTACAAACAATTCAAACAAAATAAAATAAAATTATTTCATAGTCAACGTTGTTGTAAGTATGAGCAAGTTTGGTGGTGTTGTCATTAATGTTGTCATTAATGTCAACATAGTTCAGTATGTTACAAATTGTGCATCTATAGTTGAGATACTATTGATATGTTGTGATTGCATGGATCTGTGCCATAGAAAAATGGTCCCTTTTCATTTTCATGGCATTTTAGGTCTTGTTTAATGGTGTTGGAACTATTTTTCTCTAATTTTATGTTGCAACATGGTTTGAACATGCTTATTTAGGTATGAAAATTCAAAGAACGATGTATTTTGAAGGTGTTGTGAAGTGGTGTAAGACATTTCTGCACTCTTCTAGACTCTATTTATTGCAATTAACCTAAAAATCACCTTTTATTCATCAACAAGTCCTATTTTGAAGTGTTGTAGAGTCTTGTAACAAGATTTCACAATTTTCTAGGCACATCTTCATTATTTATCCCTTTTTCATGCTTTATTTGACCCCTTTATGGTCTCATATCCTTAATTAAGTGTATTTTTTAGTATTATCCTGACAAACAACATTAAATACAACATATTTCCCAACACACATTTTCAAGTCCTAGGTATGACACATTCGCCATGGGTGATGAATGAGTCCCCCTTGGCCCCAAATTCAAAATATTTTAAATTTCCTTTCAGAATTTTATTCAAAAACACTTGATGTCAGCCTATGATGAGGTATGAATGGATAATTAAGGCACAATTGTGTATAGATAAGTGATTTTCACCTCATTTCAACCACCATTCATAAAGTTCAATTATCCACCTATTCATTCAAGAATTCAAGCATTTTACATCTTTTCAAGCACTATTTGAGCACTTTGAAGCAACCATTAACATTAATTTATATTTGCATTATCATGAGTTTGGTAAGTTGATAGAATTTGCATGTTGTTAGTTTATCATTCCTTTGCATTTCATTATTATATTAAAGTTTTGATCACCAAAAGTGGGGTTTGACCAAGGCAAACCCCTATTCACTAACCCTAAACCATTTTTCCCATATTGCATTTTTTTTGCAAACCTAGGTATGCAGATTTGACAATATTTTTAGTGTTGAAGATTGGTTTACAAGTCAACTTGGTGCTTCAAGTCAACTCAAGTCTATTTCAATCTTGGAGAAGGTTTTATGTCCATTTCCCACATAATTGACTTTGACAACCCAACAAGCAATGATTTCTAGATTGGGTATTGTAGAGTTGTCTCCTAATTTTTCAAAAATTTGGGAGATGATTGATTCGCCACCTATTGCAAATGAGTCCCACCTTAGGACTAAAAATCTAAATTTTGTTAGATTCTAGATACTGACAGACAGAAACTTACTTTCGACAGTTTTTCACTAGGAGGAGGATTGATTCACCACCATGGGTGAATGAGTCCCACTGTGAAAAATCAGTAATTTTAGCCAACATCCACAACATTCTAGATTCATCATATTTTTCCCAGGTGCACTCTGATTTAACTCATTCCTTTTTGTTCTGCATATTTTCTTCATTTAGTTCATTGTTGCACAACACAATGTATTTTCAAATAGTGTAAATCTCAGTTTTGCATTCATTTTCATTCATTTAGATCAGTCAATTACATTTAGTTAACCACATTTAAGTTATACAACATCATACATAACATTATTTGAATGAACCATTAGCATTTTTGCTCCTATCTCTCTCCTTTTAGGTGAAAAACACTAGAAGAGCAAGAGTTGTCCATAGGAGCCAAAATCAACTGTTCATTTTGGTGAGCTCCACTTTTGAGCACTTTGCATTTCTGATTTCATTTACATATTGCATCCTAGTTTTCATTTTCATTAACATTCAATTAGTAAATTGTTTTGTTTTTGCATTTTAGGACATTTTATCTTGCATTAGTGAAAGCTTCATTTATACTTCATTTTTACATTGCATCTCATTGAAAAATTAAAAAATCTGCATTTTGCATCCTTTTTTGCATTCTATAGAACATTAAAATCATCTAAAAATTTCTAAAAACAGAAAAAAAATATACTGGGACTCATTCGCCACCTAGGGCGAATCAATCCCTTTGCACTTGTTCAACAAAATTTTTAGCATTTTTTGGGCATTTTTCTGCATTTCTATTTTATGTAGTTAGATTTTAGTTATAATTAGCAACATTTATGTTATTTGCATTTCTAATTCTTAGAATTTTTTTCATTTGCATTCACCTTTCCTTTGTCGTACTTGCATGAGTTTTTGTACCCCGTTGATAATATTTTAGTGAGAAGAAGTTCTAGACTCATGGCCTCCTACGATAGCACTTTCATTGTGAACCTTAGGATCTCACGAGCTCCTACTCCTAGTATGGAAAATGGTGCATTAGGCCTTGAGAATACCACTTCTATGCCTTTACCTTTCCATCCAGTGAATTTTGACAACCAAAACAACTCCATCCCGCAAGAAAAGGTCATTAATATTCATGAGGATTTTTCACATTTACAACAAGACTTGTCACTTGAAAAAAATTCCACCACTACCATACCCGTTATTGATAATCTTCATCGTTTGATTGAAAGTGATGATAGCTTGCAAGTGATAAAGATTTTTTTTTTTATATTTACAATAAACATGTCTCTTCTAATACCCAATTCACAACCATTCCTATAAGCGAAGGAGGACCTCAAGTTCCTCCCCCTTTAACCATAGCATCTATACAACCTTACATCAATATGCAAGTCCATACAACTATGCAATAGGTTAATTATGTGTCTACCTCTTTTTCAATTTCCACTAGCATTCCTACTTCTCTTGTGGCATTGCAAGTCCCTTCCACCACCTTCACACCCCATATTATTCCTTTTACTTCCCCTCATATCACCTATACTCCATCACCATTTTCCCTTCCACCTCAACCCACATACCCTGATCCCCTTCTTACACAACTCCTTACCATCATTTCATCCTTGAAACATAAACTTTCCACAATTAGTCAAGGTCAATCCGCTCCACCTACATATCATTCCTATAGTGGCCCCTTATCCTTAGAAATATTACATACCCCAATGCCAAAAGGGATAGAAATGCCTTAGTTTGAGAAATATGGAGGAAAAGGAGACCCTGTCAACCATGTTAATGCCTATACATCTTTGTGTAGTGACTTTGTTCTTGATGATAAACTGTTAGCCAAACTGTTTCCAAGGATCTTGAAAGACACTACCTTAGAATGGTTTTCCAGCTTTCCTAATCATTCCATCTATTCATTCGATGAATTGGTGGATGCTTTCATAAGTCACTTTCAAGTTCACATTTCACCTAAAAAGAAAATGGCTGACCTTATGCGATGTAGACAAAACACAGATAAAAAAGTAATGGATTTTATCTCATGATACCAATCCGTGTATGCTCAAATTGATGTCAAGATTCTTGATGCACATCTGCAAAATATTTTTTGAAAAAATTGCACACAAACCTTTAGGATAAATTAACAATGATTAAATTCCCTTCATTTATGCATTTATGCACAACCTTGTGTGAATACCATATCGGTATGTGCAATATCATCATGGAAAAAATAGGCCCTTAAGTGGCAAAAAATTCAAAAAAATCAAAGTTAGGCAACTTGACATAAAAATTTGAATAAGTTATCTATATTATTTCAAAAATTTGTAAAAATAGAATTTGTAGAAAATCAAATGTAGTTTCTAAACTACTAGGTTTATTAAAAAAAATATATATATTTGGTGAAAATTTGAGATTTCAATGTAGTAGTACTTAAATTTTAGGGGAAAAATAAGAAGTAGGTGTCTGTCTAACCACCTTAACTACCATAAAATGATAAAAAAAAATTATAAGATTTAAGATATAAGTAGAGGAATCATGTCCTAATGTGATGCATATTTTTTTGTAATTTTTTTCCAAGTAAATAATTAACTATGATTTTTTTATTACAACTTTTAAAAAATATAAAAACTCATATGGATGACCACCTTAACTTGGTCAAAACTTCATGAAATTCATTTTTTTTTAATCCTATATTATGTGAAGAATATAATGTGACACGTGTTTTGGATTAAAAACATGTGATACTTTTTGAAAGCTATAGATGTTTTTCAATCAGCCTATGAATCAAAACTTTAGTTGTAATTCAAATAATAAAATGAATAACAATTATTTATTAAATTTAAAGTAAAGAATAATTTATATTGGTGGAAAGCTAAGAATCTTCTTTAAAAACTCTTTTAGTTTCATCAATTTTGGGTAAAAAAAAAATCATTAGCCACATGCCCTACACATTCCCATCATATCACTAGTTTTTGGCCCATCATGATCCTACACATACCCATAGTTCAGTTTCAAGTTGTCATTCAAAATCCACTTCTAACTGAGCTAACAAATCTAAACACAACAATCAAAACCAACATAACACACACAACTTCCACAAACCAAATAGAGGCTTTTATAGTTTAATCTGCCTCCTCAACCTCAACCGCAACCAACCCAATTCATTTTGAATCAAGTGGCAGTTGTTAAAGCAGAAGTGCCTTATACCTATGGGGACCCGAAGTGACAGTTTACTCCCCTACCTAATACCCATCATAACATAATGAACCAATTGATTCGACAACACTTACTCACTTTGCCACATGTTCAACCACTTGATCCAAACCAACCTTTACCACAAACCTTCAAGCCTAATGCTTATTGTCATCTTCATTGCCAGAATGGATATGACATTGAACATTGCAAGCATCTAAAACATTTAGTTCAAGACCTTATTGATTCAGGCCATTTGTCCATTATGGGTGTTAATGATCAAGGCAATAATTTCATTACACCCCCTAACCAGAATTTTCAAATTTTCACTAATCCCATGCCTAAACATACTACCTCATTTGTCAAATCTAGGGAGCCTTCAACCATTGATGTAATGATTATTGATACAAACAATGAACAACATGATACACCTCCCCTTGTTATTATGGAAATTCTTATGGAGGATCTAGTAGCTATGATAGATGCCATCCCTCATAAGGGCCAAACTATGAAGTCTATTGATATCACTTTTTTCTGATAAAGACATACTACAAAAGCTTCCTGATGGTCCTCTCTACATAGCTAGCAAAATCTATGATAAACCCACTAATGGGATATTAATAGATCCCACTTGTGATGAGAATGTGATCACAAAGGAGTTTCTAGTATTACATGACCTATATCAAGATGAATATAATAAACCAACTATATGGATTAAGACACATAATGGTTTTGCATGCCCTATGATCAGATCAATCATGCTACCCTTACAAATAGGACCTACAACTTTGGAGGTAACATTTTCAATTATTCCACCATCTGAGCAATTTCTTTTGTGGCTAGGACACCCTTGGCTTTGCTCAATGAAAGCGGTCTCATTAGTTGTTCACAGGTCTTTGAAGTTTCCACATGACAATGAAATAGTCACCATACACCATAGTGGCCTCAATCCTTTATCTTCCAAAGGTAATTTTTCATTATAAGCCTTTTGGCCTACACCTATGGAACCCATCACACCTCGAATGGACTTATTTTTCATAACTTACCAAAAGTTTAAAGCCAAAAAGATAGTCGAATTGTCTCTTCGTAACTCATCCCCATCCACTTCCACACCTCCTATCATAGACGAAACCATGCTTCAACTTGAGTCTGACATTGAGAAAACCATACAACCTCCTAAACAACAACCCCTTGATACTTCCCCACCATTGTTTAAATGACCAAGGGAAAATGAAACCACTCCTATCATGCCTCCTCACCTTAAACAAGTGTATAAAGCCAAAGAGAAAGTGGTTGATCCATCCTCTTTAGTTTCTTTTGTTCTTATCTCTTTAGAAGCAGAACCTATGATGACTCAATCTGATCTTGCACCTCAACAACTCCAAAATAGAATTAAACATAACCATGGTGCTAGGGAATGAAGGCATCTTCATCGTTTCCTTGCTCATCAATCTCACATAGAAGAAGATAAAGAAAATAAACCTTTACCTTTGACCTAAGTAATAGATGACCACCCTCCTTCTCTTGACCTGCCACATGACAGTCCAGTGCAAACATCGCAACAAAACAAACCACTCTAGGAACCTCAACTTTTGATCCATCCATCCTTATAAATCACCCTTCGTCCTACTATTGTCATTAATATTGATGATGATGATGATGATGTGATGATAGAAAAAAATGATGAAGAAGTGCATAATGATTTAGTTTTTTTAATTTCATCTACAATGAGCCAAAATGACACATCCTCTCCACCAAGTGAAGAACCTGGTATGACTCTTGGTTCGGTGCTTGCAATTATTCCTTTAGATAGTCAACTGCCCTCGCATTGCACTGAACATGATTGGGAGGCGAATGACTTGTTAGATGGTTGACTTGCATTCACCTAACCATCCTTTTTTATTTTCTCTTTTTATTTTCCTTTTCATGTGTGTATCATGTTTCCCTTGTATTGTTTGTTTGATATTCCCTCTCTTCATACACTTCTATTCGTATCTCTATTCTTCTGTATGTCGTAGATTGTCTTTTTTGATTCTTCTTGTTTTGTGTTTCCCTTTTGGGGATGACATAAAGCATAGAGATGCCCTATGTGTCTTCCATGTTGACCAAAAAGGCCCTTGTCTTTTTTTCTTTTTTTTTGTTTTTTGTTCTCTTTTTGGGGATGACACAAAGTGTAGAGACGCCCTATGTCTCTTCCATGTTGATCCAAAAGGTCCTTGTCTTTTTCACTTTTGTTTTGTTTTGTGTTCTCCTTTTGGGGATGACGCAAAGCATAGAGACACCCTATGTCTCTTCCATATTGACCCACAAGTTCTTTGTCTTTTTCTCTTTTTGTTTTGTATTCTCCTTTTGGGGATGATGCAAAGAATTGAGACCGAAATGTCTCCTTCATGTTGACCCACAAGTTTTTTCATTTTATTTTTCCTTTATATTTTCTTTCTTTTCACTTGTATTTTCCTTTTGAGGATGATGCAAAGCGTTGAGACTACAATGTCTCTTCCATGTTGACCTAAAATGGACTTTCATTTTCCTTTGTTTTTACTTTCTTTGTGTCATTCTTCTAGTTCTATGTGTTTTGGGGAATGATGATAGTTCTACACTCTTTCACAAATACATTGCAGCAATGAACATACTGACCCCAAATCCATAGATCCCTTTATGTGTTTGGTATGTTTTCTTTTCTAGGGGAAACTCCCTTTCTTTTTTTTTTCTTTTTTCCTTGACATGACGTAGCCTAACTTTGAAACATATGACTTGGCATAGGGCTTTCCAAGTTAGCTCTCATCTCTTTTTTCTTTTCTCTTTTTCTTTTCTCCTCTACTTTAAAGTAATTTCTCACAAAACGATGTGTAGTAATTCCTTTAAATTTTGGGGCATACATTACTATTAATTCATTTTGCATTCTTGGTTCCTAGTGCAGCCTTGTCATTTACGTAATGCATTTGTCACTTTGCGGATGACATTGAGTGTGATGTCTTTCATAAGTGTGATCTATCTAAGCATTTTGCATTCCTCTTGGTGTCTTTATGTGATGCATTGCATCCCCTAAGTTATGAATATACTATTCTTTGATTGGTCCTCTCTTGGAGACATTAAACACAATGTTCCCTAAGGGACTGACCTTGCATGAACTAAACAAGACTCCTTTGAACATCTTTTACATTTTACACTTTTTTGCATTTTACATTTTTACATTCCTTTTTGCCACCTTGCATAATGCAACTTGCATGACTATGGTACCTTTTTTTTTGTTCATATCATTTTTCTTTGTGGCACCTTGTTAAAGTTATCAATGGATGTAGCTTTAGTCTTGTTGAGTGGGAAGCCCATCTATTGGCATGACTTTTCCCCATAGCCACCTTTGCGTTTATGAATGCATATTGAATAGCATATGTATCTTACCTTTTGGGCTTTCTTACCCTATGGACAACTAGTTTTGTGGCCCCAGAGTCAGTACATTTGGGCCTTCTCACCTGGTGGACTATTATGAGTTATGTTCCCTTAGAGTGAATACACATTCTCTTTTTCAAACAATCAACCTAGACATAATCCACAACTAGAAGCTTTGTTCAATTCATCTTGACACTTGTGTGTTCCTTTGTTCTTATGTTTATTTTGCCATGGGATCTTCATCCTAGGGGCTTGATCATCCCTCTTGATTGTTGTCATTCCATCTTGCTAATGTAAGTACATTTGAACCCTCCTCTCTATGTTCATGGCTACTTTAGTGTGAGATTGAAGCAAGTTCATCCTCTCACTAAAGTGGGGGATAAATGTTTCATAGAAAAATGGCCCCTTGTCATTTTCATGGCCTTTTAGGTCTTGTTTCATGGCGTTGGAACTATTTTTCTCTAATTTTATGTTGCAACACGGCTTGAACATGCTTATTTAGGTAATAAAATTCAAAAAATGATGTCTTGTGAAGGTTTTGTGAAGTGTTCTAAGACATTTCTACACTCTTCTAGACTCTATTTATTGCAATTCAGCTAAAAGTCACCTTTTTATTCATCAACAAGTCCTATTTTTAAGTATTGTAAAGTCTTGTAATAAGCTTTCAGGGTTTTCTAGGCACATCTTCACTATTTATCCCTTTTCCATGCTTTACTTGACCCCTTTATGATCTCATATGCTTAATTAAGTGTATTTTTTTGTATTATCCTGATAAACAACATATTTTTTGACACACATTTTCAGGTCCTAAGTGGTACCCATTCACCATTGGTGGAAAAATTAGCACCCCTTGGCCCCAAATTCAAAATGTTTTAAATTTCCTTTTGGTATTTTATTCAAAAACACTTGATGTTGGCCTGTGATGAGGTATGAATGGATAATTAAGGCACAAATGTTTATAAATAAGTGATTTTCACCTCATTTCAATCCCCATTCACCATGTTCCACCTATTCATTCAAGCATTTAAGCATTTAACATCTTTTCAAACACTATTCAAGCACTTTGAAGCAGCCATGGACATTAATTTAGACTTGCATCATTAATAGTTTGGTAAGTTGATAGCATTTGCATGTTGTTAGTTTATCATTCCTTTGCATTTCATTATTTTATTAAAGATTTGATTACCAAAAGTAGGGTTTGACCAAGGAAAACCTCTATTCACTAACCCTAAACCATTTCCTCCCTATTGCATGTTTGCTTGTAGACCTAGGTATGTAGATTTAACAATATTTTTGGTGTTGAATATTGGTTTACAAGTCAACTTGGTGCTTCAAGTCAACTCAAGTCTATTTCAAGCTTGGAGAAGGTTTTTTGTCTATTTCCCGTAGAATTGACTTCGGCAACCTAACAAGGACTGATTTCTAGATATGGTGTTGAAAAGTTGTCTTCTAATTTTTCGTAAATTTGGGAAAGGACTGATTCACCACCTATGGTGAATGAGTCACACCTTAGGACTAAAAATCTATATTTTGTTAGATTTTAGATCCTGATAGATGGAAACTTGTTTCTAACAGTTTTTCACCAAGAGGACTAATTTGCCACCCTAGGCGAATGAGTCTCACTGTGAAAAATTAGTGATTTCATCCAACATCCACAACATTTGATATTCATCATATATTTCCTAGGTGCACTCTAATTTAACTCATTCCTTTCTATTTTTCATATTTTCTTCATTTAGTTCATTGTTGCATAACATAATGTGTTTTCAAACATAGTGTAAATCTTAGTTTTGCATTCATTTTCATTAATTAAGATCAGTCAATTGCATTTAGTTAACCTCATTTAGGTTAGAAAACATCACACATAATATTATTTGAATGAACCATTAGCATTTTCACTCTTATTTCTCTCCTTTTAGGTGAAAAACCCTAGAAGAGCAAGAGTTGTCCATAGGAGCCAAAAATCAATAGTTCAGGAGCTATCTTTATGATGTTGTTGATGTGCTGAAATGATGGGTTTCCAAGTGCTTTTGAGAAAATTAATAAAGAGATGAGTTAGAGTTATGTAAGTATTCATAATGTGATTCAATATGTGCTCCACATCTCTCCTATGTTGATCCTATGCTTGTGCAGATTTGAAGGATTGTTGTTGATGATTTGATGGTGATATCTACTAATTTGTAACTTCTGGTTTGATGCAGTGTGAAATTTGTGTTCACCAGTGGGTGAAATATTCTAACAAAGTTGGATTTCAATGGATTTTGAGAAATATTTTTGTTTCATAGTCCTCCGCTATTTTGTTTCAGGTCTTGCGGATCTAGAATATGTCTTGTAACAATGTTCTCTAGGTTCTAGCAAATATGTTTGAGGTTTTTTGATCTGAAATATGAGTTTTAGAGTTGTTTTATATGTTTGCATAATGCAGATGGACTGATGGAAGGATTTTTGTGTTTGAAGGTTGTTACACTTGTTACGAATGTATTTGAAGGAACCTGAGATGTGTTCTTATGCATGATTAAGCGTGTTACATCATCAACATGTTATCTTCTTGCTAGGAAGTGTGTACTTCAATGTTCAATTATGTTTTCATTAGGTTTGGTCAACTTGGTGTTTACACTTCATATGAAGAATTAATTTTTTTTAAGGAAGCATGCGGTTGATCTGAGACATTGATTTTGGTCTTGGTTAAGTATTTAATTTTTCCACTCTCATTCCTTTCCACCATGAAAATGTTGATTTGTTAGCCTAATTTGAATTTATGAAATGAAGCTTATGTTGTCGACCTTGGAGAAATTTTTTAAGGCTGAAGATGGTATAAATTAAAATCGAGATGTGAAGAATTGGATGATGAAAAGTAATGAAGTAAGCCACAAGTAACGAAAAAAGTTGTGTGAAAGTGAGTTGAGGAAATAATACTTTATTGTGTTAGATGGGTATGTGAAGGACCATGATGGGCCAAAAAGAGGCAATATGATGGGTATGTGGCTGACGACTATTTTTTTACCCAAAATTGCAGAAACGAAAAGGGTTTTTAAAGGAGATTCTCAACTTTCCACCAATATAAATTATGCTTTGTTTTGAATTTAATAAGTAATTATTATTCATTTTCTATTCAAATTATGACTAAATTCCCAATTGATAGGCTGATTGAAAAACATCTATAGATTTCAAACAGTATCACATTTTTTTATCCAAAACACGCGTCACGTTCTATGCTTCTCATACTATAGGATTAAAAGAAAAAAAATGAATTTCATGAAGTTTTGACCAAGTTAAGGTTGTCAAACATATGAGTTTTTATATTTTTTAAAAATTTGTAATAAAAAATTCATAATTAATTATTTAGAAAAAAATACAAAAAAATATGCATCACATTGGGGCATGAGTCCTCTACTTATATATAAAATCTTACAAAAAAATATTATCATTTTATTGTGGTTAGGGTGGATAGACAGCATACTTCTTTTTCCCTAAAATTTAAGTACCATTGCATTGAAATTTCAAATTTTCACCAAATAGATTTTTTTTTTAAAACAAACCTAGTAGTTTAGAAACTACATTTAATTTGCTACAGATTCCATTCTTACATATTTTTGAGA
The DNA here is from genome assembly GCA_007258455.2 of Sequoia sempervirens. Lineage (NCBI taxonomy): Eukaryota > Viridiplantae > Streptophyta > Pinopsida > Cupressales > Cupressaceae > Sequoia > Sequoia sempervirens. The sequence continues at coordinate 74,480,287 of VDFB02193867.1, read as the reverse complement.
TAATATAGATAATTTATTCAAATTTTTATGTCAAGTTGCCTAACTCTGATTTTTTTGATTTTTTTGCCACTTAAGGACCTGTTTTTTCCATGATGATCCTGCACATACCTAGATTGTTGAAGGGAGTGAGCTGAAGGTTTTTGGAATCTTCTCATCAAATTTGTGGATGTTTGTAAATTGTTGTTGTGGATCTTTTATTTTCTTTTGTATCTATAGGCAGTGAGCCTCCCTGTTGGAGAGTGAGTCCTCTTCTAGGCAGTGATCCTTTGTATTCAGTTTTGATATCTCTTTATATTTTGAGTTAATTTTCACCATGGTTTTTCCACATAAAATCTAGTGTTCTTTGTGTTGATTTTGATTTATGTTATTTGCATTTCATGTTCATACTTAATAACAAAATAGTGTGGTTGTGAAGTTAATAAGTGTTGAAGTTTTGATTTTAAGTTTGGTGACAACTGATTCGCCCCCCCTCTTAGTTTTCCTATGCCTTTTATACTAATTGGTATCAAAGCTTTGATTCCTTGGTGTAGAGCTTAACCGCTTAAGGAAGATCTAATGGCACATAAGTTGGTGATCCCTATATTCGATGGATCCAATTACAATGACTAGAAAATGTAGATGAGATGATACATTATTTCTCTTGGTTACAAGACCTAGAAGGCTATTGAGACAAAGTATGTTGCTCTAACAGGTGGTCTTACTACTGCAAATGAGGTTTCCGCTTATGAGGAGAATGAGAAGGTGAGGTATGCTATTTTTAGTGCTCTATCTAAAACTGAGTGAACTAAGGTTCTTTCTTTGGACACTACTTATGAAGTTTCGAAGAAGTTGGAAGATCTCTATGAAGGAAATGGCAAAGTGAAATTGACAAAGAAGCTAACGACAAAGCGCATATATGAGAATTTGAAAATGGAAGAAGGTGAAGATTTTGCAAGCTATTTCCAAAGGGTTGAACTTCTAGCAAATGATGTTAGGAATCAAGGGGGAAAACTAACTGATGAAGATATAATTGAGAGGATCCTAATAGCCGTACTTGAGTGTTATAGTGATAAGATCTTAGTTATTGAAGAGATGTATGATCCTAAGAAGTATACTAAAGAAGAGGTATTTGGCACCTTGACATCATTTGAGATGAGAAAGTTTGGAAAGAAAGAGGAAAAGACAAAAAAAACATTTAAAGCAACAAAGACTAAGGATGATCCAGATAGTGATGGTTCTAATGATTTGGAAGAAAATTTTACCAGGAAGTTGAAGAAAGGTACCGATAAGTATAAAGGTATGTTTCCCTTTAAATGTTTCAGTTGTGGAAATATTGGTCATTAAGCTTCAATATGTCTGAATAGAGCTATACATAAGAAGAACAAGGATCATAAAGATAAAGATATAAAGGATAAGAAATATAAGAAGTTGTATTATGTTAAAGAAGAAGTCAAAATCTCTGATGATGAATCTGAGTATAAGGGTGATGATATTGAATGCTTATTTTTATCTTTGGAGAATATATCTATGTCTACTAACCCTAGAAAATGTGCAAGAAATAATGGTCCAGAGAAAGAAAGAATGAGATGGAAGGTACTTTGTTCACCACCTTTCATGCTAGAAAGGATGAAGACTACTGGATGATTGACATTGGATGCTCTAATCACATGATCGGGGATAAAAGTAAGCTTACTAAACTTGAAAAGTATGATGGTGGTTTGGTTATGTTATGTGATGATTCAGGAGTGAAGATTGATGGGAAAGGTACAATTATTTTTGATGGAATACACAACAATGATAATTTATATTATGTAAATGGTTTAAGGCATAACCTTTTGAGTGTTGGACATATGTGTAGCAATGGTTTTAAATGTGTGTTTTAGATTAATACCTATGAAATCAGAAAATGATCTAGAGATATGGTTTCTATAGGAAGGAGAACTCATGGAAACATCTATTAGCTTAAGGGTGTTGATGGACAATGCCTTGTATTTCAAGTAAATCAAATTTGGTTGTGGCACCAAAGAATGGGACATGTAAACTTTGATAATTTGGTTAGAATCTATTCAAGAGACATTTTTTGAGGTCTACCTAGAATCACAAAACCTGCTAATACTATTTGCAGAAGTTTTCAGTTAGGGAAAAACACAAGATGCAATTTTAAAGGAAAAAAGCAATCTACTACTAGGATGTTGGAATTAATTCTTACTGACCTCTATGGTTTGACTAGAATAGGAAGCCTGAATGGTGATAGGTATTTCATGCTCCTTATTGATGATTATTCTCAAATGACATGGGTTTCTTTTCTTAGAGAAAAAAATTAGGTGCTGGATAGGTTTAAAGTGTTCATAGCAAGAGTGAAAAATGAAGTGAACCTAAGAATCAAATGTTTGAGATCTGATAGAGGTAGATAATTGACTTCTAGTGAATTTAATACATTTTGTGAAGAGCATGGCATAAAAATATGATTTTTTACTCTGAGAACCCCTCAACAGAATGGAGTGGTTGAGAGGAAAAACCAAACTATACAAGAAGTTGCAAGAATCAAACGTACCTAATGTGTACTAGAGAGTGGAAATACACACTACTATTTATGTTCTTAATAGAGTTCAAATTAGAGACAACAACACAAAGACTCCTTTTGAGTTATGGACTAGTAAGACTCCTACTATGAAGTACTTTAAGGTATTTGGAAGCAGATGTTACATTAAAAGAGATGATGAAAATATTAGAAAGTTTGATGCTAGATATGATGAAGGAATTTTTCTTGGGTACTCCACTACCAGGAAAGAATATAGATGCTTCAACAAAATATTGAGGAAGTTTGTTGAGAGTGCTAATGTGAAGGTTGATGAGGACATGCACAGACCTATTGAGATAAGTGAAGATGAACTTGATGATCCTATCTATGGATAGGTACCTGAAGAGAATAAGAAGAAGAAATTGAAGAAGAAATCCTAGAACCTATTGTTAAGACTCTAAGTATGTGCAGAAGAATCATCCAGAGGGACAAATAATTGGAGATAAGAAAGAAGGTGTGAAGACTAGAAGTAAAGTAGCAGCTGAGGTAAATATGTGTTTACTTTCTAAAATAGAACCTATGTATGTGTGTGAAGCATGTGAAGATGAGAGTTGGGTTAGAGCTATGAAAGAAGAGTTGCAGCAAATAGAAAAGAATCAAACAGGGGAATTGGTTCCTAGGCCTGTGAATAAGAATGTTATTGGTTCAAAATGGGTGTTTAGGAATAAGTTGAATGAAAATGGTGAAGTTATAATAAAAAAAATGCAAGACTTGTATGCAAGGGATACTCACAAGTTGAAGGCATAAACTTTGAAGACATATTTTCCCTTGTGGCTAGAATGGAAGTGATTATGATGTTTTTGGCATTTTCTACCCACAAGGACTTCAAAGTATATTAGATGGATGTCAAGTCAGCATTCTTGAATGATGAATTAGATGAAGAAGTGTTCATGGAACAACCTGAAGGATTCCAATTATCAAAAAAACTAGATATGGTTTGTAAACTAAAGAAGGAATTGTATGGAGTGAAGCAAGCCCCCAGAGCTTGGTATGAAAGATTGGATAGATACTTGACACAACAAGGATTTAGCAAAGTCTCTATTAACAACAATATTTACTTCAAAATGCAAGGTAATAGAATGTTGATAGTGGTAGTACATGTTGATGATATCATCTTTGGTGGAAATGAAGGCATGTGTAAACGATTTGTAGAAGAAATGTAAAAATAATTTGAAATATCCATGATTAATGAGTTGAATTTCTTTCTTGTTCTTCAAGTAAATCAAATTGATAAAAGGGATATTCATCTCACAATCTAAGTATGTGAAAGAGTTGTTAAAGAAGTTTGGAATGGATGACTCCAAACCGGTCAGTACTCCTATGGTAACCGGATGTAAGATAAGTAAAGATGATGAATCTACTAAAGCTTATGAAAGAAAATATAGATCTATGATTGGTTGGATGTTGTAACTTACTACTACCAGACTAGATATTATGCATGTAGTATGTTTAGTTTCTAGATTTCAAGTAGATCCTAAAGAGGCACATGTTATAGTTGTAAGGAGGATATTCAGATATCTTAAAGGTACACCGGATTATGGCTTATGGTATCCTAAGGATGATGATTTCACCTTGAGTGCTTCTATTGATGTAGATTGGGCAGGTTGTGTGGATGACCAAAAGAGTACTAGTGGAGGTGCTTTATTTCTTGGTGGAAGATCAGTTTCTTGGTTGATTAAGAAACAAGACTCGATTTCATTATCCAGTGTAGAGGTAGAATATATTATTGTAGCATCCTACTGTACATAGGTTTTGTGGATGAAGAAAAATCTAAAAGACATTGGAGTGATATGTGATGAGCCTATTCCTATTTTCTTCAACAACACAAGTGCTATTAACATTTCAAATAATCTATTGATTCATTCAAGAACAAAACACTTATCCATCAGATATTATTTCTTGAGAGAGAACGTGTTGGAGAATGAAGTCTGATTGGAGTATGTGTCAACAAAAGAAAAAATTGTAGATATATTTACTAAGTCTCTTCTGAAGGATACTTTGGAGTATCTTAGAGAGAGGTTGGGGGTCATTGCCTCTCTGAACTAGGTGCACATGGAAGTGCATCAGTCCAATGAATTCATAGATTCTTCATTTATTTGGACTAATGAATGGGTCTACTCCATAGGGGGAGTAGAAAAGTTTTTCATTGTTGTAGTATGGGCTAAATGGGTTTACTCCTAAGGAGGAGTAATCAAATATTTTAATCTTTGCTATTGATGTCAAAGTGGTAGAGAAGGTCATGTGAAATATAGTAAGAAAAGGAAGAAAAGGTGTTCTCCTGGAATATTGTGTAGGTAGTTGTATTTGATGGTTTTTCACATCATGTGTTTCCATCAATGACAAAGGGGGAGATTGTTGCAAGTATGAGAAAGTTTGGTGGTGTTGTCATTAATGTTTTCATTGATGTCAGCATAGTTTAGTATGTTGTATATTGTGCATGTATAGTTGAGATACTTTTGATATGTTGTGAGTACATGGAGCTATCCTTATGATGTTCAATATGTGGTGAAATGATGGGTTTCCAAGTGCTCTTGAGAAAATTAATAAAGAGAGGAGTCAAAGTTATGTAAGTGTTAAGAATGTGCTTCGATATGTGCTCCATGTTTCTCTCATGTTGATCCTATGCTTGTGTGGATTTGAAGGATTATTTTTGATGATCTGATGGTGATATCTAATGACTTGTAACTTCTAGTTTCATGGAGTGTGGAAGCTATGTTCACCAGTGTGTGAACTAGTCTGATAGAGTTGGCTTTTTGTGGACTAGGAGAAATTTTTCTACTTCGTAGTCCTTTGTTGTTTTTTTTAGGTCTTTCAGATCTAGAATATGCCTTGTAATGGTGTTCTCTGGGTTCTAGAAAATATGTTTGAGGTTTGGTGATCTAGAAGTTGAGTTTCAGAGTTGTATGTGTTTGTACAGTCTAGATGGATTGATAGAAGGATTTTTGTATTCAAAGGTTGTTACACTTGTTGCAGATGTATTTGAAGGAACCTAAGATGTGTTCTCATGCATGATGAAGTGTGTTATGTTTTTTGTGTGCTATCTTCTTGTTGGGAAGTATGTACTTCAATGTTAATTTGTGTTTTCATTAGGTTTGGCCAGCCTAGTGTTTACACTTCATATGAAGAATTAAATTTATTTAAGGAAGTGTGTGGTTGATCTAAGACATTGTTTTTGGTATTGGTTAATTATTTAATTGGTCCACTCTCATTGCTTTCCACCACGTGAATATTGAGTTGTTGACCTAATTTTAATTTATGAAATGAAGCTTATGTGGCCAACCTTGGAGAAAGTTTCTAAGGTTGAAGATGGTATAAATGCAAATTGAGATGCAAAGAATTGGATGATGAAAAGTAACAAAGTAAGCCATAGGTAAAGAGAAAATTTTTGTGAAAGGGAATTGGGGTAGCAGTACTTCATTGTGTTAGATTTCTTAAGGAAGTGAGCTAAAGGTTTTTGTATTCTTCTGATCAAAGTTGTGGATGTGTGTAAATTTTTGTGGTGGATCTTTTGTTTTCTTTTATATCTATAGGAAATGAGCCTACCTATTGTACAGTGAGCCCTTTCCGTAGGTAGTGAGCCTTTGTATCTGGATAGTGAGTCCTATTCTGGGTAGTGAGCCCTTGGCAGTGAACCTTTGTATTCAGTGTTGCTATCTCCTTCTATTGTGAGTTAATCCTCATCATGGTTTTTCTCTCATTAGGTTTTCCACATAAAATTTGGTGTTCTTTGTGTTATTTTTTCTTTATGTTATCTACATTTCATGTTCATAATTAATAACATAATAGTGTGGTTGTGAAGTTAATAAGTGTTGAATTTTTTAGTTAAGTTTGGTGACAACAGATTCACCCCCCCTCTCAATTGTCTTGCGCCTTTTAATAGAAGTATGTGAAAGAAATGTTGAATTTTTTTGGGATGGATGGTTCCAGATCACTATGCACTCTTATGGTGACTAGCTATAAATTCAGTAAAGATGATGATTCACCTAAGACTGATCAAAGAAAATATAGATCTATGATTGAAGGATTGTTGTATTTAATTGCCACTAGACTAGATATCATGCATGTAGTTTGTGTTGTCACTATATTTTCAAAAGACCCTAAAGAAAAACATTTTTCTATTGTTAAGAGGATATTCAGATATTTAAATGGCACTTTGGATTATAGCTTATGGTATCCTAGGGATACCGATTTTACATTAAGCTCTTATATAGATGCATATTGGGTAGGTTTTATGGCCCCACAATTGTTGTTGCACCAAAATATTGACTTGTTAATTCCTTATACAACTACCATAGTTAGTGGATCAACAAGAGGAAATTAGTCCATGCCAAGAATACCAAGGGGAGCACTAACCATTTTCCAACAATCTCCCCCTCAACATAAGCCAAGGGGATTCAAACTTGATAAATTTTGCTTTGATACCAATTGTTGGCCCTAAATTTGTTGTTGCACCAAAATATCAACCTATTTATCGCTGATACAACTGCCAGAGTTAATGGATCCATAGGAGGCGGTTAGTCCATTTCATGAATCCTAAGGGGAGAGATGACCCTTTTCCAAAAAGGTAGTGTTGATGATAGAAAAATTACAAGTGGTGGTGCATTCTTTCTTGGTTGCACATTAGTGTCATGGTTAAGTAAAAAGAAAGATTTAGTTTACTTATCTATTGTAGAGGTTGAGTATATTGTTGCACCATCCTGCTACACACATGTTTTTTGGATGAGACAAACATTAAAGGATATCTGAGTAACATATGATGATCCCATTTCTATTTTCTCTAATAGTACAAGTGCAATTAACATTTTAAAGAATCTAGTGATGCACTCAAGGAAAAAACATATATCAATAAGGTATCACTTTTTGAGAGAGAAGGTTACTGAGAATGAAGTAAAACTTGAGTATGTACCTAGAAATGATCATATTGTTGACATATTCACTAAGGATACTTTTGAGTATCTCAAGGAGAAGTTAGGGGTTATTTCCCCTCCTTTATAGAACTATATGCATATGGAGATGCATCAGTCTAGTGGATCTATCTATCTATCTTTCTTCTAGACTGATGTTTGGTGGCTACCTCTTAGGGGGAGAAAGTAGTGTCACATATTGTCATTGTGGAGTTGTTTGGGTGAACTCCTAAGGGGGATAATTCTATACTAGTAAAGTTATTAATGTCAAAGGGGAAAACAATGTAAAACATGTTTTTCCTTTTGCATTGATGTCAAATGGGGAGAAAGTATCATGTGAAAAAGAGGGAGAAAGAATTGATGGTTCAGAGTTGTGTTGTCTTTGATGTTTTTTCACATCATGTGTTTCCATTAATGAAAAAGGGGGAGATTTTTGCAATTACGAAGGTTTTTTAATTGATGTCAATTGGTTAACTAGTCATCAACTAGTTGTTGTTGTCATTGATGTCATGGAAGTTGGTTTTATTAGAAAAACAAGGATGGACAACTGAGAGGGGGGTGGATTAGTTTTCACAAAATAATAAACTTTTAAAACTTTACTTAACTTAATCGCGTATCTAATGAATAAGAAATTAGCCATAAACATTGAACACATCAGAGAGACAAAGGACACCAATATTTTTTATGTGGAAACCTTGTTAGGGGAAAAGTCATGGTGGATGTTAGTCCACAATATTATACCCTATTAAAATTATAATGAAAAAAATAAAGGGGAATGCACATGTATTTAGGCACACTACTTAGAGATCACTACCCAGTTACAAAAGGGGCTCACTACCCATCAATACAAAATAGGATTAAATCCAAAGGGTACGAACTAAGAAAATAGCTTCTGTACAAGCCTGATTACAATTCCAATTAAGCATAGAAAACTCCTTCACTTTTCACTCAAACTACTTCATACTTCGCTTAGTATTATTCACAATATACTCTATAATCAAATGATATTCACACATACACACATAGGAGCACACCCGACACACATTACAGCAATGAAACAATCACTCTTATATATCAGCATCATGGATTACATTAACAACTTAGTCATCCAAAAAAAAAAACATATTTGCAATGTTGGGCCAAATTTACAATTAAAATTTCAATGTGGATCTAAAAACCATTGGCCAATACAATGATGTGACCCAAAACAATATTCATGAGCATGCCAAACATTCAAATTTTACTTTTCAGGGATCCACAACATGTTACTGCCATCATGTCGGCCAGGAAAATGAAAACATGAACGTGCACAAGAAAAATATTTGACCATGAGAACACCAATCAATGTGGACATACAATAATGATGGAGAATGATCTAGAAGCATCCAAGAACACTAGGAACTAATAGAGAAGCATCTACAACAATTGAGATTATCAGAATCAAACAATTTTCACTCATGAAAACTAACAAAGACCAAAAAATATTGTCAGACCACAACATGATCAAATCAACACGTAGACCTCTGAAACTTTTGGTAGATGATCTATATACTCTCAAAAATAAACCCTTTAGTCCACAATAGTTGATCTCCAACATAAAAAAATAGGACACCTTCATGACCTTCACAGTTCCACTGGCAACAAGAAACTTTGTAACCCTTCCTTTCACAATTTTCTCAATATCCTTGACATATACAACCTTCAATAAAATGATGCTAATAGTGTTGAAATCAATGAAAACTACATATCAACAATACACCTTCAGCATTCAACAGTCTCCCCCTTTGGGATTGATGGAAATACATGATGTGAAAAATACCATCAACACAGTTGTACTAACTCCCCCTTAGATTCTAATTCCTCTTCTCAATTTCTCTTCTCCCTTGAAAATATTTTTCACATTACTCTTCTCCCCCTTTGACATCAATGGAAAGGGTAACCATGAACTTTCCATAGACATTCTCTAAACCACGTATCTGCACATTTGACTACTCCCTTGAGTAGCTATGACAAAGACATCAATCTAGATCAAAATATAGCAATGAGGCTCATAGATTGATGCAAGTAAATGCATCTTTTAGTTCTTATCAGGAGGGATAATCACCCCTAGCATTCCTCTAAGATACTCAAAATTATCCTTCAGCAATGGCTTATTAAATATTTCTACAATTTGTTCTTTGGTAGGAACATACTCCAATCTAACTTCTTTCTCATTCACCTTCTCCCTCAAGAAGTGAACGTTGATTGATATGTGTTTTTTCTTAGAGTGTAGTACTTGATTCCTCAAAATATTTATTACACTTGAATTGTCACAATATATGGCAATAGGTTCTTCTTGTACCACCCTGATATCTTTCAACATCTGTTTCATCTATATCACTTGAGTACAATTATTGGGAGAAACAATATATTTTGCTTCAATAGTAGACAGAGAAATGGAATTCTGCTTTTTGCTCAACTAGGACACCAACTTCTTCCCTAGGAAGAAAACACCACCACTAGTACTTTTCCTATCATCTACATCTCCAGCACAATCCACATTAGTATATGCACTCAAAGTGAGATCATCATCCTTTGGATACCAAATTCCAAAGTCCACTATTCCCTTCAGATATTTGAAGATTCTTTTAATAGCAGTCACATGTGATTCTTTTGGATTAGCCTGAAATCTAGCAACCATACATAAAACATTCATAATGTTTGGCCTAGTTTGGGTCAAATAGAGCAATCCACCAATCATTGACCTGTATCTAGTTTGATTTTCCTTAGAATAATCATCATTCTATGTTAGCTTGTATCCAGTCACCATGGGAGTACCAACTAGCTTTGATTCTTCCATCCCAAATTTCTTCAGTAGCTTTTTCACATATTTGGACTGAGATAAGAAAATTACCTTGTCTAATTGGGTAACTTGCAATCTCAAAAAGAACTTCATTTCTCCAATCATACTCATCTCAAATTCACTCTTCATTTCAGTAGCAAACTTCATGCATAGATTATTATCTCCTCCAAAAATAATGTCATCAATGAAAAATTATATAATGAACTCTTTATCATGATCCAACTTGAAGTATAAATTGCTATCAGCAGTACCTTTATTAAATCCAAGCTTCAATAAGTATTTATCTAATCTAGCATACCAAGCTCTGGGAGATTGCTTAAGTCCATACAGAGATTTCTTCAAGTGGAAAACCATGTATTCCTTGTCAGTCAACATAAATCCATCTGGTTGTTCAATGTATACTTCTTCTTCTGGTTCTCCATTCAAAAATGCCAACTTCACATCCATTTGATAGACTTTATAGTTCTTATATGTAGCATAAGAAAGAAATAATCTAACAGCTTCAAATTTGGCAATAGGGGAAAAATTTTCTTCAAAATCAACACCTTCCATTTGAGAATAGCCTTTACATACCAGTATTGCTTTATTTCAGACCACTTCACCTTGTTCATTCAACTTTTTGTAAAGCACCCACTTAGTACCAATCACATTTTTGTCTTTGGATCTAGGAACTAGTGTCCAAGTGTCATTCTTTTCAGTTTTTGTTAGTTCTTCCTTCATAGCTTCCATCTAGTATTCATCTTGGTAGTCTTCAGTGACATCTTTAGGTTCAATCTTGGAAATCAGGAAATACTCTTATGACATTTTTCTTCTATTTTGCACACCATTACTCTTATCTCCTATAATTTGATTTTTAGAATGATTTAGCTTTACATACCTTGGAACTTTAGGGCTTTCTCGAGCTTTTGGTTCTTCTATTCTTTCCTTTTTACTTGCACTTTTCTGTGCTTCCTAAATTACTTGATTTACTCAAATGAATTGAGGTTGCTTTATTGGAACATATTGAATAATATAAAGTTGGTTTTGTGTCTGAGAATTCTTTCCTTCGCTTGTATTGTCTTCATCTAAATCATAACCATGATATCTAGATGATTTGGAAGAGTCCTCATCAACTCTAACATTTACACTCTCAACCATTTTTCTTAGTCTTTTTTATAGCATTTGTAATCCTTGCTCTTAGTTGAGTAACCTAGAAAGATCCCTTCATCGCTTCTTGCATCAAACTTGCCTATATCATCATCTCTCTTGATATAACACTTGCTTCCAAATATCTTGAATATTTCATAGTAGGCTTATAACCAAACCATAGCTCAAAAAGGGTCTTACAAGAATTACCATTAACATTTATCTAGTTCAAAGTATACATAGTAGTGCTTATAGCTTCACTCCAATAGATATAGGGCACATTTCCTTCTATCATCATTGTTCTAGCAGCATCCATAATTTTTCTATTCTTTCTCTCTGCAACTCCATTTTGTTGAGGTGTTCTGGGAGCAAATAATTTTATTCTTATTCTATGTTCTTCACAAAAAGAGTTGAACTCTCTGGAGGTGAACTCACCACCTCTGTTAGACCTTAGGCTTTTAATTTTTAGACCTTTATGATTCTTTTCCATACCCTTGAAACTTTTGAACTTTTCCAGTGCTTCACATTTTCCTTTTAGGAAAGAAACCCATATCATTCTAGAATAATCATCAATAATCAACATAAAGTACCTTTCTCCATGAATACTTTTGACTCTGGAGGGACCATAGAGATTAGTATGTAGCATCTCCAGCAAATCATTTGAATGAAACTATTTGCTTCAAAAAGAGACTCTAGTCTATTTTCTTATCTGACACTCCTTACAAATTGTGTTAGTAGGATTTAGTAACTTGGGTAGATCTCTTACTACTTGAATAGAACTTACCTTGAAAATGTTATCAAAATTCACATGACACAGCCTCCTATGCCATAGCTAGATTTCATCTACTTGAGAAATTAAACAACTCTCACTAGTAGTATTTAGGTGAAAAATATTGCCTTTCGTCTGTTTACCTGTAGCAATCATATTGCTAGAACTTCCACGTATCTTGCATCTCCCATCTTTGAACTGTAGATCATAGACTTTTTCCACCATCTATCCAACACTCAAAAGATTGTGCTTCAAGTCTTCAACATAAAGAACATCATCAATGTTATTATTACCACCAAGACAATAGAACCTATACCACGAATCACACCAACATTGTTATCTCCAAACCTTACAAATCGGCTATCATACTTGTCTAGACTTAAAAAATTTCTTTTATCACCAATCATATGATGTGGGAATTCAATATCAATACCCCACTCATACTTTTCTTCAACTCATACTACAGGATCCTTCTCATCTTGAGCTCATTCAGTAGCAACAGGACTATTTTCAATGGTAGCAATGAAAACCCATTCATCTTCATTTCCATTATCTTTATCAGACTCATCATCAGTCACTCCTTCAGCAAAGTAACATTTATTTTTAAATCTAGACTTGTTAGGCTTAGATCTAGGAACTCTTTTAGGAAAACTTGATGCAAAATGACCTATTTTACTACAAGAAAAACATTTATTAGGAAATACACCTTCATACTTACCTTTTCCTCGGCCTTCTTTCTTTACAATCAATGCTTCCAATTCTTCTACCTCTCTTTCTTTATCTTCAATTTGTTTCAGTTCTTCATCATACTTGGATATCTTTCTGCAACACTCTCCTAGATTATATATTTGCTTGTTGCTTCTGGATATAGTAGCCTTGAATGCAGATTCAATCTTTAGAATATAGTCACCAAATTCACTTAGTTCAAAAGCAGCAAGCTTACCAACCAATGTATCTCTTGTCATCTTCATTACTGATCTGAGCTCTTCAATAGCATGAGCCTTCACCTTGTAGGAGGGAGGAAAGGATATGAGTATCTTAGCCATAATTTCATCATCATCTAGGGAGCCATTGACACATCTAATACCCATCACTATTTCATTTACTCTTTTCATAAAAGAAGTGATATTTTCATCTTCACCCATCTTCAAATTCTCATACTTACCTTTCAAACTTTGTAACATAGCCATCTTCACATGTGCATCTCCTTCATACAAATTTTCTAGCTTCATCCAAATCTCATGAGTTGTCTTCAGACCTATAATATTTTACATCTCAAAATTTGTCAGAGCACTCACCAAAGCTTCAATAGCCCTGATATTATTTTCAGCTTCTTTAATCTCATCAGCAGTGGAGGGACCATTCTAAGGAATAACATATGGATATTTTGTAATCTTCTAATAAGCCTCACTAATATACCTCAGGTGACATTCCATCATGACTTTCCACAATGAGTAGTTAGTTCCATCAAATCTAGGATTGTCCTTCTTGTATGATGCCATCCTGGATCACCTCAAGCTTTTATAATTCTTCAGAGAAACCTGCTATGATACCAATTGTTGGAAAAACAAGGATAGACAACTAAGAGGTTGGGGTGAATCATTTGTCACAAAATAATAAAATTTTCAAACTTAACTTAATCTTAGATTTGATGAATAAGCAATTAACCATACATAATTAACATATCATAGAGACAAAAAACACCAAGATTTTTTTACGTGGAAACCCTATTAGGGGAGAAACCACGGTGGATGTTAGTCCACAATATTATACCCTATTGAAACTATAATGAAAACAATAAATGGGAATGAACATGCATTTAGGCACACTACCTAGAGCTTATTGTTCAATTAAAAAAGGGGATCATTGTCCAACAATATAGAATATGATTAAATCTGGAGGGTACAAAATGAGAAAATAGCTTTCAAACAACCCTGATTATAGTTCCAATTAAGCACAAAAAACTCCTTCACTTTTCATTCAAACTACTTCACACTTCACTCAGTCTTCTTCACACTCTGCTCTGCAATCAAATGATATTCACACATACACACATAGGAGCACACCCAAAACACATTACACCAATGAAACAATCACTCTTATATATCTACATCATGGATTACATCAACAACTTAGTCGGCTAGAAAAATAAAACATATTTGCAATGTCGGCCCAAATTTACAATTAAATTTTCAATGTGGATCTAAACGCCATTATCCAATACAATGATGTGACCCAAAACAATATTCACAAGTGTTCCAAACATTCAAATTTTACTTTTCAAGGATCCATAGCACATTACCACCATCATGTCGCCCCAGAACATGAAAACTCGAATGTGAACAAGAAAAATATTTGACCACAAGCACACTGATCAATGTGGACATACAAGAATGATGAATAATGATCTAGAAGCATCCAAGAACACCAAGAACTAATAGAGAAGCATCTACAACAAATGAGATTATCATAATCACACAAGCTTCACTCAGGAACACTAACATAGACCAGATAAATACTATCAGACCACAACATGATCAAATCAACATGTGGACCTCTAAAACTTCTGGTAGATGATCTAGATACTCTCAAAAATAAACCCTTTAGTCCACATTAGTTGATCTCTAATGTATAGAATAGGACACCTTCATGACCTTCACAGTTGGACTAGCAACAAGAAACTTTGTAACCCTTTCACAATTTTCTCAATATTTTCGACATACATAGCCTTCAATACAATGATGCTCACAATGTTGACATCAATGAAAACCACATATCAACAACACATCCTCAACATCCAACATATTTTTGGTTGTATATGTCAAGGATATTGAGAAAATTGTAATAAACAAAGTTTGTTGGTATTCTATGTGTGCTTCAGGATGAGCTCCAAGATGTCCTTTATATTGCCTCTATGCTTTTCAATTTCTGGCATATTATTCATGGTTGTTGGTAGTTTCTATATCCATAATTTGGGTCTCTAGATCATTGTGCAGTACAAGATATCTTCACCAGTTGTGTAGACCTATCTAGTTTAGTGTGTCTAGTTGAGGTCTGGGAGAAAAGTAGTTGCTCTGGATTTCTTTGTACTTTGGTTTTATGACTTGTGATTCTAAGAGTAACATTATGAGCTCGAGTTCAAGAGAAATTTTTTGTTTGAAAATATTGGATCGAGCTAAGTATGTGTAAACTTATGTGTTTTACATTGGTGTTGGTCGACCTTGTGTTAAAAAATACTTATGAAGATCATGGACGCATGTTGAGGTGTTTTCAAACTTAGTTAGGTCCTCATTAAGTAGGTGTTTGGGTTTCCCTTATTCTAATTCCACCATCAAATGTTTTGGTGCCAACCTAATTTTAAATTGAAAATGCAAATGCTATGTGGCCAACTTTGGATGAGTTGCAAGGTTGAAGATGGTATAAATATAAATTGTGATATTGATGAAAGACAAGATATATGAAAGATGAATGTGAGAGTGTGTGTTATGCGAGTTTGAGCAGATCAGTGTAAATTTCATGTTAGGGTTTTGAAGGTAGTGATTTGAAGGCATCTGATATTGTTTCATGTGAGTCTACAAGTGTTTGAGTGAATTATGGTGGAAATATCTAGTGCATTGAGATATTTTTCTCTCTATAACATATCTCTTCTATCTTATTTGTATTTTTTGGTAGTTAGCCCTCTGAGTGGTAAACCCTCATTGGATAGTGAGTCCTATTTTGGACAAGTAAGTCTTTTTTTGGAAGTGCGCCTTCCAATAGTGAGCCTTTGTATTTGGTTTTGGAACTCTTTATATTGTGATCTGGGTATGTGCAGGATCATCATGGAAAAAACAGGCCCTTAAGTGGCAAAAAATTTAGAAAAATCAAAGTTAGGAAACTTGACATAAAAATTTGATTAAGTTATCTATATTATTTCAAAAATATGTAAGAATATAATCTAAAGAAAATTGAATGTAGTTTCTAAACTACTAGGTTTTCTTAAAAATAAAACAATCTATTTGGTGAAAATTTGAAATTTCAATGCAGTAGTACTTAAATTTCAGGGAAAAAATAAGAAGTAGGTGTCTGTCTAACCACCCTAACTACAATAAAATGATAATATTTTTTTATGACTTTAGATATAAGTAGAGGACTCATGTATCGATGTGACCTATTTCACACTTTAGTTCACTAGGAAACCTAGATCCCTCAACCAAGTGACTCAATTAAGGGATGGCTAGAGGGTTCCTAGTGTAATTGGATAGGGGTTTACCATAAAACAATGCTTTAAAAGTGTAAATTGAATGTATTATGCAAATTCACTATATGACCTAAGAATTTGAAAGAGTGAAACAATATTAACAAACAAAATGAAACAAAAAAGTCCCTGGAGAAGTGGAGAGGCCAAAACAAGATTTGTAAACCATGGAAATTGCTTTCTTGGATTACATTAGGACTAATATGCTAGTTTGGTTGATTTATTATTGCTATAGGGTTTTTGGGAAGAATTTAGAATATTCTAGTGACTAATCAACAACTGCAAAAGGAAGGAAAAAAGGGTTATACTAGGACTAATACACCAAGTTGGGCATATGAGTCCTATTGCTATGGTTTGATTGATACTTTTGTAGCCTCTAGTGATCTTATATAGCTTCCTTCTTATCTGATCTTTAAGTCTGAAATCTAAATTTTGGTTTGTAGGCAAGTTTTCATGAAGATTACAAATTCTTGACAAATTTTACACATTATCTTCGAAGGATCTTCAAGCTCCAATTCACCTAGATCTATAAACATACATCAAGAGAGAAAAAAAATTGTTAAGTAATGAGGGTTTTCTTTGGTCAAACCCCATTTTGGTAATTAAGCCTTGAAATGAAATAGTAAAGCATGAGGGAATAATTAATGAACAAATGCAATGTTGTAACTCACCAAACCCCTAAAATGAAGGTTGCAAACTTGTGTGAAATGGCTTCAATGGATGTGGATCTTGACTCTTGATTGAATTCTTCAAACTTTGTCTTAAATGCTTGCTTGAATCATGAAACTTCCATCACAAATGTTAGCTCACAAACACACCTGATGCATGAGTACATTTATATGATGCTTGGATCTTGAATGTAGCTCCAAATTCTCAATGATTTTCTCTTGAATGATGTTGATCTCATAAAATTGCCTTAGGAATTCTCTCATGGAAATCTTAGGTGAATTTGAAATCTTGCTAGCTTGTTCTTCTTCTTAGGAGGAAATTAATGAAATGGCCTTTTATTTATTCTTGTTTATGCCTAATTTCCTGAAATTACAACACTACAAGCCGACATTTGGAAATTGGATCTAAGGATAGTAAAATATTTTAGAGAATTTGAATTAAAATACGTCTTAAGTTAAAGCATGACTCGTATGCTAGGTTGGGCTTATGAGTCCTAGAGGGTTAAACTTTGGACATCGACTTTGAGAAGTGTTATGTTCAATGTATCAATTGAAATCAGATCTTGAGACCTAGGGATGACCCATATGCCTAGATGGGTGTATGGGTCCCAATACCCTAAATCTAGAACACAACCAAAAACATTAAATTATGATTTGTCATTTATTAAATTTTAGGATTATCCTTAGAAAAATGCATCTAACTAGGCTTGTAGATGCAAAATAGGACCATTTAAGGAATAAATAAGCCAAATTTTAATAGGGAGGACCCAAAAAAGTGTGAAAATGTATATGGATACATTTTTCTACACTACAGTTACAAGAAAATATAACTACATTTGTCCTATGAATATTCCATCTAGGAGTAGTTGAGCTCACTTTTTAAAATGTAATTGTATCTCAAGTAAAGATGTAAAATGTTTAATTTTCCCAAATCTTGTTGCTCCCTTGTCATATAAAAGGGAATTAAAGGCCATTTGAACATATCTTTTTAGAGATTTTATAATTTGACAACAAAGAGGAATATAATTTGAGCATAGTTTTAGGTTTTTGAGTCTTAATTTTTTGTAATTGCATATGTTGTATAATAGTACTAGAATTTGATAAACACAATGACATATTTCTTAAGCCAATTTTCTCCTTTTCTATGAACTTTACACAAATTGTGAATTTGAAATTGATCAAAGATCATTCAATTTTCCTCCATTTGTCTTTCTTATGGATGTATGATTCTATTAATTTTATTATTCAAAGAATGAGTTAAATGATTTAATAGAAGGATAGGTTTGTGTAAGTGTTTGCATAGATTTGATAATTATTATTGGTTAAGATTTTTGTGCATGATTATGTAATGTATATTCATGACTCTCTGTAATGTTTGGGTGAAAATGTTGTGATATAATTTTCAATTACATTGGTTTTGACTCCCTACCCTAGGTTAAGGAACTGATCCTTTGAATCTATGTTTGAATTTCATCTCCAAGGTAATTCATATAAAAATACCATTAATATTTACTTTTAGATTTATTTGTTGAATTGATGTTTTATCATGTTCTATTATATTGAAAATGTTGAATGCTTGAAAGATAATTCCAGATCTTCTTATTTTTCATAATTGTCAAGCAAATCTGCATAGAACATATCTACTATTTATAGTATTTTAAATAATTGGTACAAGATATTAAGTAATAATTTTAGGTATCACTCTCTCGACTTCTATAGGGCCCAAAGTGTAGAGGGAAAGTTATTTTAACTTTCACCCATTCATTGGTCAATCCCTTTGGCAAGTAACTAAACATTGAAAATGGAAAATTCATAGGTTATTTGTAAGATCTAATTAGGATTTAAAAACCTCCAATAGATTGGTGACTCTATTGGGCAACATATTGACTTATATCTCTAGTTTGAGATCATTTTAGTCAGATTCATAAGCTTCAAAGTTATACATTCTATAAGAACAAATTTATAAAGTTTCTCATCATCTATTAAGTATGTAGTTGGTAATTCAAAGTTTATTCTCATATTCACGTATTTGTGTGAATTTATTTGTCAATTGTTATCAGTTTAGTGTAGTCCCTCTTTGTGTTTGCAAAAATATCTCAAAGAATCACAAAATATTTCCAAATTCTCATTAATTTGGATGGTGAATTTGAGTCTCTTGTGCCAGTGCACTAAAATTTAAAGAAAAAAGAAGAGAAGAAAGGTGAAAGGTTGCATAAGCCATGAGAGGGAAAAGGAATCATCTCAGGAAGCATCTTGAGTGAAGGTTGGAAGGATAATTATAACAAAATACTAGGTAGTCCTAGAAGTAAAAGACTGCAGACACAAGTAAGTTTGTTTCTCCTATTTTAGGATCTAAGCATTTACATGAAGATGTTAATGATAATGTGTATGAGTTTGGAATTCCTCCTATAAATGGAGAGATCCCAATAATAAAAGAAAATACTAGTGGTAAGCAAGCCAGTTCAAATCCTTTAGTTTCAAAACCAGTAGAACAATGGAAGTTATAAGATAAG
This sequence comes from Sequoia sempervirens, assembly GCA_007258455.2. Taxonomy (NCBI): domain Eukaryota; kingdom Viridiplantae; phylum Streptophyta; class Pinopsida; order Cupressales; family Cupressaceae; genus Sequoia; species Sequoia sempervirens. The sequence continues at coordinate 74,460,669 of VDFB02193867.1, read as the reverse complement.
GATTTTGATGCTACATTCACACATTAGAGGTTAAATCTTGGAGCTACTTCAACTTCCAATTCTCCTAGACATAGCTCATCTAGATGTACTACTATTAAAGCCCCAAATCCTTTTTCACATAGGGATACTTCAAGTATTGTAAACTATGCTCTTGAGCATTCAAATTCTGATAAAACTTTTTCTAATAAGGAAGAATTAATGCAATATATTGAGGGAATCCAAGAGGAGGCCCAAAGGGTTGAAGATTTAAGAATTAAACAAGAAATGGATAAGGAAGACAAAATAAAGGCTACCATATTGGAGAGATACCAATTGAGAAGGGTGGAAAGAATGAAATTAATGATCCAAGAAGAACCTTCCCCTATGTCTACTTCATCCTATGGTCCTATTTTGTCCCTTGTTGAAAAAAATACTCTAAATGTTCTAGTAGGAACTACCCATACCAACACCTAGACTAGTTACATTGCTACAAGCTCAGTTACAACCCCTTCCACTACTATTAAACCATCATAGTGTGTAGATATAGGAAAAGGGATTATGGTGTTGGATAGGACAATTGAGACAAGGGGTGAATTAGTTGTCACAGATTATAACCTTGAATTCAATTATCTAAACTAATACATAAATTGATTAAGTGATTAACCATAAAATGCAAATGAACAAACACAATAACACCATTTTTATGTGGAAAAAAAAATGAGGGAAAAACCATGGTGAGGATTAACTCACACTATAGAGAATATCAAAATGGATTACAAAAAGGCTCCCTACCTGAGATAAGGCTCACTACCTGAAATAAGGACTCACTATCCATAGGGCTGCAACCTAAAGGGCTCATTTCCACATAGATACAAAGAAGATGCCTCACTACCAAAATACAAAATTTATCGCTTACCACCAAAAGTGAACTGATGAATTACACCTTTCTTGTGATAAATTTAGTTCCCTATGAAGATCAGTAATCACTCAATACTTCTACTCTAATCAAACATTTATGTCTTCACCTAATTTTCTTATTTTGATTTGCTACAACTACACACTTTTCTAACTTTATGTTCTTTTATAAACTTGCATCTCACATACTTCTCTCTTACTTTTTGAGGACAAATATGAATATATATATATATACATATACATATATATATATATATATGTATCTTACAGATTGATTAGGTTGGCCAAAAACATCCATAAAGTATTGCATATGCCAAGTCGACTAAGATCTTAAAATATCTGAATCATAGTTTGTCACATGGTAGGAACCAGACCTAAAACCAACATGTCATAAAACACATAATAGTCAACTTCAATGTGAAATAACTTCTAGTAAACTAGTCATACATGTAGTATTGTGTTGACATCAATGACAACTTGCTGACATTAATGACAACTATTTGATGCAATCTTCAACTTCCAACAATATCCCCCTTTGTCATTGATGGAAACAAAAAATATTAAAATATAACAATAGCAAAAATGATTTTCATTTTCCACATGCTTCTTCTCTCCCTTTTTCACATGCTCTCTCTCCCCATTTGAAATTAATGACAAAAAAAGTTATGTCTGCCCTTTTCTTCAAAAAAAAAAAATTACAAAATTTTTATCAAAAAATTATTCTTTACCTCAATCCTTCTTTCTTCAAAATATTTCCTTGTATTTTTCTTTCAATTCCGGAAGACATTTCATCCAAGAATCCACTGCTAGCTTGATGTATAGAAAAATATTGTTGTTCTTTGCTATTGAATCAATTGTTTCAGGAATAGTATCTAGAATGGAAATATTCTATGCATTTTTCTTAGCATCTTCCAAGAGACCAAAAAGTCATTCCAATTTTAACTCAATTATCTCTTTGAATTTACAAAAGGTCTTCACAATACCATCCATTTGTACCATGATGACTGCAAGATCAAAGTGTAAGGAATTGATCCTTTTCTTTGGCATTTCATCCTTGTCATTAAGAACATCATATGTTTTTCCAATAGAGTTAAATTCTAGCTCAATAGTATCAATTTTTGTTTTGTAGTTCCCAATAGCAGTGGGCCACTAGAAACAATACCTATATACACTATTTACACTTTTGATACAACTCCTCAGCTCATTTATATTGGAACATCAATCAACCTCTTTTGTTCATTTTTGTATCTTTCTTCTAAAACCAATTGAATTTCATCTTTTTATGTTGTTTCACTAGGTGACAGTTCCCTTAATATGTCTTGAATATGTTCACTCAATACTTCTGGTAAGGTACTTGTCAATTCGCTTAGATCAATATCATTATGAATTACATAAATAGCAATAGCCTTTGTAATCTCATCTTGTTCATATGATGGTTGAGACACCCATATATCTTTAATATTTTTTATCCCATTAGGTTTCTCAAGAATTTAACACTTTTTCTTTAGTAACATCTTCTTAATCATCATCTGTTGATACTACATCAAGTGCTCCTACAAGTTTTACTTTCTTTCCTTCTTCCTTCTCCATTTCTGAAGGGAGACATGAACTAATTTTCCTTGTTTTCCTCTTTCTAGAGGAGAATCCTTCCTCAGACATCATAACTAGACTAGAAATCATACCAGAATTCCATGAATTTATCTTGATTTCAAAATACTCTTGGAAAAACTTTTCCCTTTCTGCTAGAATTTCAGATATCAATAAACTTGCTTCCCAATTGGTATAGCAGACTTCCACACAACATTTTATTTCAATGGAAATGAATTTAGATAATACATCATCAAGCATATAACCAAAGTTCCAAAGTGAAATGGATAATTTCCATTGTTTGTCATAGTTATATTTTCCATTAATTGTGATAGAGCCCTCAAAATGCTTGAAATCTTGAGTCTTTTTCTCTTGTTATTCACATGTCAAACGTACCCATCAATAGGGTTCAAGGGTTTTATTTGGTTAGTTTTACCTTCAATTGTTATTCTTGAATATTCTAATTTTGCATTGACTGGTTTTCCCGGTTGTCAATCTCATTAGTTGTCTTTTAAGCCATTCACATACATTTGTTACTGGCCCCGAAGTCTTGAGATTGTCACTCACTTTAATCCATCCTTGTGTTAGTTTTTAATTTTTAATTTATGAATTATTTAAATTCTAAGTCATTAACTCATGAGGGTGTCTTCCTTGTTAGCCTAGTCAAGGCTCCCTTTTATAAATAACTTTGTTTCATGCGTAGGTTGAATAGTTACTAGATCATGGGACTCCATCTAGGTCGTTCCCCATTGGCTCACCCATTTGAAATGAATAAAAGTTAAATGTTGTGAGGTTAGCGATTTGTCACCACATGTGAGTGGGCCCACCCATTATGTTACATCTCAATGCACAGAACCTTAAGATCAACGGTGCCAACTGAGCAATGAAAGATGATCACCGCCATTCCCTGCTAGTTCATGAAAATGAGATACAAGTTCTTTAAGAACAGAAAGACCCACGGGAAGTTGCCACATACACCCTCCAGCTATAGGAAAGTGGAGCACATAGGTACATGGGAATGTCTTGTCAGTGAATTCCTATCGGCCATCCATTTGAGTTGGATCAGTGCGGAAATATTCAATCAATCTTGACTCAATCAGAGTTGTTCAAGAGGGCCAACTCAGCTATAAATCAATGGCTCATATTCAAAACTATAAAGTATGCCTATTCCAATTCTTTTACTTTGCACAAGTGAGCATTAATGGTGGAAGTGATCCAGTAGGCTTATTCAGTTCCTATCAAAAATTTTGTGCAACTGATTCTTGCTTATTTGAGAACCAGAGATGTGTCCTAGAAAATACAAGGAGTTGATAAATGAATTGTAGAGATTGTACTAGCTGGTAGTAGGGTTTGACATGGTTGAAAGTAGTAAGTACCATAAACCCAAATTCATGCATTTTCAATGTTTTGAGTTAGGGTTTGATTTTATCTAATTTAAAGTGAATGTGTTTGTTATACTTTCATTTCTTGAAAATTAGGGTTAATCTTTATCATTGAAAAGTCGTAGCCCTGTAAATTTCCAAAATTAGCTCTCATCTAGAGCCATAAATTGCAATTAGGAGTCAAATATTTAAAATTCCTCCGCTAGAATTTTCTGTGTGCACACAAACCCATGGCTCCCCAGCCTAGATCCTTGTCTTAGGATTTTATCGACCTATTACCCCAATCCACTAATAAGAAGCCAGAGGAAAGATCCATGTTTCATGGCCCTATTGTAAAGGAGGGTTTGATAGAAAAATCTTGCTTCATCAAGGATGCTAAGGTACCCTACACAGGATGGAAGATGTTTCAACATTGGTTTGGAAACAAAAATCTAGGGCCCCCTTTTAGCAACCTATGTGTTTTGAATATGGGAAAATTGATTGTCCCTAATGTATACATGGATGTGGACCTCCTAAAGGATATCACATCAAATGATCTAGTCTTGCATAGACAGTCAAATCATATGATGGGGTGGTCATGGTAAAAATAAATAGTGAAGAAATTGAAAAGGTTTTTGATCTGTATGAAAGGAATTCAAATATGCTTCCTTTGAACATGGATGCTATCATAATATAGTATAATAATACCAAGGTGTTCATCAGATCAAAAAAATTTCCATAACATACTATAGTGGTTGGAACTAGGAAGCAATGGAGGAAGGTCAAGATTGATAATGGGGAGCTCAAACCTTTCCCTATGAACTATTTCGCCAGCTATTTTAGAAAGACTGTATATTCCTTTTACCAAATTGTAGGTGTCAATCCACCTGACACATTAGAGAAGGAGTATAGCTACCTAGCTTCACATATACAATACCCAACATGTAGTATGGTTTATGACTATGCAACTTATTTGGCCGATCACATTCATGAAGGCTTGGTTGAATTGCAAGGAGGAAAATAATGGGTGAAGTTCTCGTGGTACTCATTTTTAATGCATATGTTCTTGTATAAGGGACATAAATCCTTTGAGAAGGAAATTACCCTAGAATAAAGAAGGATGGAGTTGGCTTTCCTTTTTAGAGTTGGACCTGTATCTTGGATAGGGATGATAAGAAGTACAACTTTTTAATGTTTAGAAATTATTTTGCATCTAGGATAAGGAAGGCCTTGATATATGAAACCCCCAGGATCCCTAGAGAAATTCGTGAGTTTTTGAGACCTAAGGAGCTAAGGCCATAATTGAATTTGAGTCACAACTGGGGAGATTTGATTTTGTATCCTAATAAGATAATTTTTAGAACATATGGTAGTATTTTAGGCCCATATGTTTTTCCTACAGATGTTCCCTTGAGAATAGGTTTCCTTGAGATCATGAGGCAATTGAGAGTGGCACAAAAAACACATTTACCAGAAATAGCAAGGAAAGGGTCTTTCTTCCTAGAGTGGACAATATTTGTAGATTACATTGTGACAAAAGGGACATTGAATGAATTAGAACATCTACTAGATCCTTATGAATTGATGAATATGAACCCGATGAATCATGATCCTAAAGGATTCATCAATAAACTCAAAGAAGATAAGAAAATGGTTACTTTTGTGCATGCTTTTAATTACCCAGAGGATGTCATCAGGAATGTTTTCAACATTGAGGAACAAGATGAGAAGAAAACTAAGTACTTGGATTATAGAAATATGGTAGAAGCTAGAAAGAGGAATAATCCTCAAGATGACCCTCTTCCTAATAGACAAGGTGATCTCAATAGGGATATGTATGTCCTAGAAAATTTTGAGAATGTTGTTGGTCCTTTGAGAGAGCAGTAGGAGGTTCCTAATAAAGGAAAGGAAATGGTGGTTGAAGAAAGTGCATAAATAACACTAGAAGAAAGGCCTACATATCAACCACCCAAAAAATTGAGTTTTTATTCCAGGAGGAAAAATATAGCAAGTGAGCAAGGGAGATCATTTGCCCCTATCATTTTTGAAGAACCAAAAGTAGACTCTCCCAAGAGTGTAGTGTCAACTCCTCACAGACATGCCTCTTTGCCTGTAATTGATCTTGATTCACCTCCTGAAAATTTTTCTCTTCTTAAGCAACCACCTCAAAAGAAGAAAAGGATTGAAGAAAAAGGATTGGTTGATTATTCTGATATAGATGAAGATGATATCTTTGTCACCCCTAAAGAAATGCAGATTGGAATGCCTCCTCATGAAGGAGCAATTGCTTCAAGTTTAGGAAAAAGAATCCTCATATTGGGGAAGCTTGATATTTGTGGGTTGAATACTACAGATAACTTGAGAGTGGAAGCTAGTAAAGAATTTATGGAGGATTATTCTTTCATTGAATCTTTGAAATTCTAGGATTTCTGGTGGAAATCCAAAATTGTAGATTATGTAGAGAAGGTGACCATTAGCTTGCATCCTAAATCACCTGAAACTGTCATTGAGGAAAATGTAAGAACAACTATGAAGGATTAGTTTAGAAAGATTAATGCTCAAGAAGGCAGAGAGCTTGTAAAGAAGAGTGGTGTATTGTTGTTTCCAGATTGGAACATTGTTGATGCTATTGTTTTGGATGCCAAAAGAAGGGCTGAAAGACCTCTTGTACAAACTGAAGAAGAATTGGAAATGGCATTTTGAGGCTTAGCCTTCAATGAGGATTGGGATTCATTAGCAATATGGTCACTATCTCCAGCATCTAAGAAACTATCCTTGGCAGAGCCATCTGACCTTAGTGGTCAATTGCTTGTGAAAAGAGTTGTTGATACTCTAGCTCTAAAGGCTACAGACATGGTTGTAAATGTTGCCAGGTTCACCCGGTCAACTATGGAGGGTCTCACTTTGGAAAGACATAATCTCATAGCTAAATATAGTGAACTCCTGGGTGACTATGACAATAGTCAACAAAAGGTGGTTGCATTAGAAACTGAACTGGCATTCTATAAACAAAGAGAGAGAGAGTACAGAGGGAATAAGGTCAGCCTAGCTCAATCCACCCACTCTTAGCTTCTCCTATGACATCTGCACAACATTCATTTCATATCTAAGGCTTAGAAATAGTGCCATATAGTCATAAATAGCAATCAGTTACAGTGGAAGAGTCAAGTGGATCAGGTGCTAGCTCATTTAGTAAAGAACAATTGTTGTTGAAAATTGAAACACACAAGAAGCTATTGGAAAGAATCCAATATGCAATGTATCAAAAAATTTCTGCACTGCATTAAAACATATAAAATGAGAAGATTCAAGCTAGACTCAATAGCATGTATGACAACTATACCCTGATGCTATGAGAATGTATCAAAAAATTTCTGCACTGCATTAAAACATCTAAATGAGAAGATTCAAGCTAGACTCAATAGCATGTATGACAACTACACCCTAATGCTATGAGCAATGAGATTATCTAAGAAGGATAGATTGTTGGCCATACTAACCTTAAATAAATGGGTTGCAAGATCTGAAATATTGACATTAATATTGGTAGGATCTGGTCATCATGAAGATAAATACCCACTGGTGTAGCCTATTTATGATTTTGTATGCAAATTGAGTGAGCAAAAGTTCCAAGGGTATGCAGCCTTGCTTGAGAAAAATATAGTGGACTTGATAACTCAATGTACACTCATACTGATCTATCACCATTACCAGATGTTGAAGTCAACAATTATGAATTGAAACCATTGCATGAGTGGAAAAGGGAATTGGATGAGGTTATTCATTCTGGGTAAATGAAATATGCAAGGAGGTTGATATTAATCTTTTCAATGATACCTTGGAGAGATTGACATTTCTTATTATCTTTCTCGAGGATTTTGAAAAAGAATCCAATGTAGTGGTAACTAAGTATGCTCCTTATAGAAAAGCCATGGATGAAATTATGGAGTTTGATTGGCCATCTGAGGAAGAGTATGAAGAATGGGGGAGATTGTACGTTGGAAAATTTGGTTTGTGAATTGAAGTGTGAAACATATACCTGGTCAAGTATTGTACAAGTCTAGCCATAGAAGTTACAAGTGTATAAAACATATGTTTCATAGAAGGTTAGTGAATTATTGATGACATGGAATGCTGACTGAAATATTGACTCATTTTCAATCCACATCAGTTTGTCATTTTGCTTAGTGAAATCGAGGTGCCGCTATGAAGATGTTTAATGTTTTTGACATGTGATTTTGATGGACAAAGTTAATCTTCTTGGTGAATGTATATGAACTTTGTCTTGTTTGATTTCCCTCTACTTTGATAAGTGTAAATATAACTAAATTGGGGAATTTCTCTTCTTGTGGTCCAATCCTTTAGTGACATGTGTACATTTAGCCTATGGCTTGTTTTTCTCTCTTATTTTCATAAAAGGGAATTTAGGGCCATTTGTATGGGTCTTTTATTGAATACTGGAGTTGTATTGTGAGAATTAAGAACAAAAAGATAATATGTTTAGTCTTTATCAAATGCTTTGAGTCTAGGTAGCATTTTTTGTCAAATGTATGGTTTCTAGATATATTAGAATGATAATGGATATTTTCCAAGTCTATAGCCTCTCCATTTTGATTGTGTATGCAAGTTATTAATGAAAATATTGATCAGAGATCATTTCATTAATTGTCATCGTTTCATACTTTGATATGTGTTTTGATTTTAGCTCTCATTCATAGAAGAAGTTAAATTGCTTGAATCAAATCATGAATTATTATGCATGATCTAGGGATGTGATAAGTGGTCTTTAGAATTTGGTTACTAATTTGTGAATTACTAATTGATATTGCATAGATCTTGAGTGTCCAGAATTAAATGCTCCTTATATTTCAATTTGCTCAGACTCCTAGCCCAGAGATAATGTCACTGATCATAAATCATGTTAATATTTTCATGACCTCAGTTATCCAACCTGAGAAAAATATTTTAAAATAATCATCGATCTACCTTTAAATTGTGGTATTTGTATTGTCTTGGTATTCTTAGCTGAAGGTGTGTAGTTTGTTTAGGGAATTGCCAACTCCTTGGTGAATTTCAACTTATTAGCTATGGATGAGAATATGTCAGCTTAAATATATACAATGTATGTGTGAATTTTCTCAAATAATAGTATAATGTAAATTGTGGGATTACCCTCCCGGGTTTTGTAGAGCCCGAAGTGCAAGAGATAAAGCAATTGATGTCATATCTCATCAATTGGCCACTTGTCTAGCAGATATTCAATAATTGAGCTTGAAAAGCTCATAGGTACCTGTTATGACCTGATTGGTTTGTTGTGAAAATAACCAACAAATTGATTTCTCATCAACTCACAGGTATGTGTAGGATCATCATAGAAAAATCAGAGTTAGGCAACTTGAATTAAAAATTTGAATAAGTTATCTATATTATTTCAAAAATATGTAAGAATATAATTTTTAAAAAATTGAATATAGTTTCTAAACTACTATATTTAAAAAATAAAAAATCCTATTTGGTGAAAATTTGAAATTTCAATGCAGTAGTACTTAAATTTCAGGGAAAAAATAAGAAGTGCTTGTCTAACCACCCTAACCACAATAAAATGATAATATTTTCTTATAATATTTTACATATAAGTAGAGGACTCATGTCTGAATGTGATGCATATTTTTTTGTAATTTTTTTCCAAGTAAATAATTAATTAAATGAATTTTTTTATTACAAATTTGAAAAAATATAAAAACTCGTATGTCTGACAACCTTAACTTGGTCAAAACCTCATGAAATTCAATTTTATTTTTTAAAATTCTATATTATGTGAAGCATAGAATGTGAGGCATGTTTTGGATTAAAAAAATGTGATGTCATTTGAAAGCTATATATATTTTTCAATCAGCCTATCAATTAGGACTTTAGTCATAATTCAAATAGAAAATGAATAATAATTATTAATTAAATTCAAATTAAAGCATAATTTATATTGGTGGAAAGCTAAAAATATCATTTAAAAACCCTTTTCATTTCATCAAGTTTTGGTAAAAAAAATTGTCAGCCACATACCCATCATATTGCCACTTTTTGGCCCATCATGATCCTACACATACCCTCACACAAATCAAAATCCTCCTTTTTCTTAACCATTTGATGCACAACATAAAAAAAAAATCATTGAGGTAGAACCTTCCCTATTCCTAAAATAAATCTTATATAAGATGCCATAATCCACGTACCTTATCACTAGGTCAATTATGGTGTGCATTATAAGTTCCCTTTGATCTTTTGTTACCCAGTTAGGGCTTCAACCTCTTTGTTATTTATGGATTTCTTCACTAGAATAGGTTTGATATCACATATTTATTTTAGTGCTGCAATTTCTTCCTTCATGATCTCATTGGTTTTGTCAAAGATCATATGATTAAACCTTGAATTTTGTTTAAAATAACCTGAACAATGTCCACATTTGAAAAGTATGGAAATTTACTCCAAATTTCTAAACCCTTGTGCCCTAAATCTTTGACCTTTTGCATTTTCTCAACTGAAAGATAAGTCTCAAGATTTTAAATATTTTCATGATCAAATTCATCAATTTGTAACTTACTCAATTTCCATAATTCATTGTTGTGCAAATTAATTAACACCATTTCCTTTGACTTCATTTATTTTTCCTTGTTCTCCATACTTTCGCTTACTAGTAACCCTAACTCTTTGTTTCTCAACTTGTTCACGTAAAAACAAAAATGACCACTCAATCTTCCTTATTTAACTTATCGCTTTTAGGGTTTCATCATAAAGGATAATTTATTGCTTTCCAAATCATCATTTGTACTTCTGTTAGTTTCTCCTTCCACCTAAGCTATTAGCCAATTTGTGAAATACACAGTAAGCAAAAAAGGTTTCTGCAAATCTTCTGTAATGCTTGTTTTCTGCCAAAATTTTCTTCATTTCATTCAAAATGAAAATTTACATCACATATCCTTGTGTCATCGCAAGACATCTCTTATACCGGGGTTTTGATAGATTTTTCTATGATTTCTCCCTCTGAGGCTATTACTAGATTTAGTTCATAGAAGAGGTATCTGCACCAAATGTGGATACAAGATTATCTAATTTGTCCTTGCTCTCTAGTTCTTCTTTCTTTCTCCAATTTTTTTCCATTTCTCTCCTCACTTCTTCTAGATTAAGCTTGTTCTTTTGTTCCAAATTTAGTTTCTTCCCAACTTTTATCATACAAAATTTTGAGATATGTCCAGATTTGTTGCGAGACTGACATATAACAAATATTTGATCAAGAGAGTTTCTATTCATCTTTTTTCTACACTGATTAGCCTTGTGTAAAAAAGTATTGCATGTGTAACAATAGCCTTGAAATATTGAAATATTCTATTGGTGTTAAATTTGTTCATCATTATTTGACTTCTGCATTCTTTAAATTTATGCCCAAACTTGTTACAAACATAGCATTGTCCACCAAAGAATCTATTTCAGTCCATCATTCTTCTACATTCTATTGCTTTATGTCTAAATTTATTTCATGAATAAAGCAATCCATTAAAATATGTGTACCTTTGATCATTAGGTTGTCAGTTGGGTATCCTTTTAGTATTGATCCTTCTATTCTTTCCTTGATAAGTATTGCCTTGAAATTCCCTTTGATTATTCATTTTGTTGAGACTTGGATTAGTCTTTGAACTTTTTCCTTCTTCAAGTCCTAGACCACCTTTTTCCTTTGTAGGCTTTTGAGATGAAATTAATTCATCAAGCATTCTTAAACTTATCTTAAATTTGTCTTCAAAAAATTTTCCCCTTTCCAAATCAGACTTAAGAAATGCTACTTCCAGTTTAAGCCTGTCACTTTTTTCTGTCCTTTGATTGATAATTTATTTTCTTTGTCCGATTTTCAATTTCAAATTATCTTCCATTATTTTTCTTTCTTCAAGTTTTATCCTTAGAATTTTAGCAGTCTTCTTTGCTTCTTTTAGTTCCTAGTAAACTTCTTTATGTTTCAACTTAAATTTTTGGATCTAGTTTCTTAGTTTTTGAATACATTCACCTGCCTAGTTGACATTTTCTTCCAGATCTTCATTCCCATACTTTGAGGTCTCCCCTCTCAATTCTTCATCTAATTCATATCCCTTCATCATTTAATTAAACCTACCAAGATCTTCTTCAAGCTGTTAAACTTATTCCAAGGGACCTTTCTTTGATACCAATTGTTGGATAGGACAACTGAGAGGGGGTAAATCAGTTGTCACAAATTATAACCTTAAATTCAATTATTAGAACTAACACAAAATAATTGAGTGATTAACCATCAAATGCAAATGCACAAACAAAATAACACCAGATTTACATGGAAAACCCAATGAGGGAAAACCACAATGAGGATTAACTCACACTATAGAGAATATCAAAACTAATTACAAAAGGCTCACTATCTGAGATAAGGCATACTGCCTAAAATAAGGACTCACTATATAGACTCACTATCTAGAGGGCTACAATCCGGAGATATCACTACCACAGAGATATAAAGAAGATGGCTCACTACCAAAATACAAAAGTTATGGCTTACCGCCAAAAGTGAACTAATGAATTACACCTTTCTTGTGTTGAATTTAGTTCTATATGAAGCTTAGTAATTGCTCAATACTTCTACTATGATCACACATTTTTTTCTTCATCTAATTCACTTATTTTAATCTGCTACAACCACACACTTTTCTGAATTTATGTTATTCTTTTGTAACCTTGCATCTCACATACTTCTCTCTTACTTTCTAGAGACACATATGAATATATATATATATATGTGTGTGTGTGTGTGTGTGTGTGTGTGTGTGTGTGTGTGTGTGTGTGTATGTATGTATCTATGTATGTATCTTACACATCGATTAGGTCAGCTAGAAACATCCATAAAGTATTGCATACACCAATTTGGATAAGAACTTAAAATATATGAATCATAGTTTGTCACATGGTAGGAACTAGACCTAAAACCAACATGTCAGACCACACATAACGGTTAAATTCAATGTGAAATAACTTTTGGTAAACTAGTCATACATGCAATACTATGTTGACATCAATGACAACCTGCTGACATTAATGATAACTATTTTATGCAATCTTTAACATCCAACATATGGTTCATTCCAAGGGAATAACTATAAGCGTAAGTGCACCATATGGTAATATTCCTATAGCTGCAACACCTAATCCCTAAAATCTTAAATTATATATATAAAATAATTTTTTTTGAGAGAATTGGAGAGGATACAAATTCCTATTGCTAATATATTGATATGCAAAGGAAGATTGCATTTTTTAAATCTTCCATTGGTGACCCTTAAACTTCTAGTTCTTAGAACCCACCTCATTCAAAACCCCAACCTATTCAAACTACTGGAATGAATGTTTCATATACCATTAGTCAATTTGTTCCCTATTCCTAGTTATAAAATTCTAATGGAATGGGGCAACCTTCCTAACATCAAAGAAATATTAAAAATCATTCTAGTGGAAGTAATTCTAGTTAGCTAGGAAATCAGAACATGGGAGAGAGAACTACAAATCAAGGAAATAAAAACAGTAGGGGGTAGGGTAATGGTGGATCTCAACCAAACTAGGGAGATCAGTTTTCTAGAAAACCTATGCAACTAGACAGATATAGGCAATTGTGCTTTGAAGAGATACTTGGTCATCTTAATCCATTCCCAAATGACATCAGAAATGTGTTGGTTATATTTTTTTGAATAACGCCATATTGGGGGAGGATAATTTGAGACATTCAACAACATGATAGTTGATTTTGAAGTTGAAGATGAGGATGTAATGATGAAATTATTTATGTAGTCACTGATTAAAGATTCCAAGGATTGGTATAGAGGTTTTTCTTTGGAAAGTATAGGATCTTGTGGAGAAATTAAGATGATTTTTAGAGAGCAGTATGGGGATAAAACTTACCCAATATTTTTGTTAAATGAATTCAACACAATCTCTAAAGGACACAAAGAAATGGTTTTGAATTCAATACTAGGTTTCAAAAGGTGATGTTCAAAATCCTAGCTTACTTGAAACCTAATGAACACATTTGTTTGGTCTCATATTTTAATGCCTATGATTCAAATATGGTGTATCATCTTAGAGATAAGAATCCTCAAACTTTGAGGTAAGCCTATATAGTTTCTTTGCATATTGAAAGAAATATAAGGGAGGTTGGAAAAGTGGGAAGAAGAGATGATGTAAATATTTTGAAGAACCCTTAGGGTCACCAAGAAAAGGGGTCATCTTCTGATGATAAAATTGACAAGATGATGAGTACTCTTAAGGACCTAAGCTATAATTTGGCTAAGGCTGAAAAGGGACTGTGAAATGACAATCCTAATTTCTAGATAAATGAATGACTACCAAGATTGCATGATCAACCTTATAACACAAATTTACATAATGGTAATCTAGTGTTTAATAAAAAAAATATAGAACAAATAATCCCTTGATCCTTTGAAGAATGTGTATAGCATGCCAATTACCTTTTTCACCTCAATGATGTGTGGTAGCACAATCCCTAGAAGAAGATCAAGATGCTTGTGGGGATTTTGATTTTCCTTATGAACAAGATGGAGAGATCAACATGTTGTTTGGTAATGAATAATGTTCCTCTAGTGAAGAGTTAAATGAAATTGATGCGGAACACAAAAGACTTGTGGAAAATACATATTTGCAACAAGTGTTCTCTAATGAAGATGGTGAAGAGGATTATACTATAAATTCTCTTGGAAAAAAGAGATAGATGCTACCTTGAGAATACTAGTAGATGAAGAAATTAAGGAATTAAATACTATTGTTGTATCTTTGTTTAAGAGAAATTACCACTTGATAAACAAAGTTGTAAAGAATGATCAAGGTAGAGTAGGTAGCGTATTCGTCAAGGAATAGAGCAAAGATAAAAATGAAGAACCAAAGGAAAAGAACACTAAGATATGCGGAAATAAAGCTATAGTTGAGAATAATGAAGATAAAGTTTTTTCTCCATCAACTCAGAACAAGTGTCAAAAGTTGAAGGCTGATGATGAGAATAAAAAGGATGAGACTAAAACTGAAGAAAAATTGGTTCAAAGCAAGTTCTAACTTGGAAGGAATCTTGTGGTAGCATATGATGTACCAAAGTTTGCTTCAGTTGATATGTTATAACTGTTATCATAGGTAAAAGTTTCATTCCCTCTCCTCGAGATGATGAGGATTAAGGAGCATAATAATAAGGCATAAGACAATCACCTTTTATCAATGGTGTAACTACACCCTATAATGATAATAAGGTGGTTACTTAGCTTCAAACAAGTAAAATAAAGTTGAAAGAAGATGGATATATGAAGGGAAAAGCAATGATGACCCTCAAGTATTCTTGGGTGCCACATTTACACCATGCCCTAATCAAATAGACCCTTTCTATATAACCCTCATCATGGATGATGAAAGGCTAAAAAAATGTATGATTGATCCAAGAGCATTCTCCAAGATCATGCTAGTCAAGATAATGCAAGCTTTGGGACTAAATATTTCCAAGGCTAAAGGAAAATTTTATGCAATGGACTCTAGAGAGGTTGCTATCATAGGAATCATAAAGGAGGTGCCTTATAAACTGACAACATATCTTGATAAATAATTTATGATGAGTATAACTATGGTAGAAATTACACCCATTTTTTGGATGTTGTTATCTAGAAAATGATCTACTACTATAGGATAAAACATGCAATTGGATTTGTAATTTTCTACTATTCCCATTGATGGCAAATATGTTAGGCCTTTAGAGAGCCTAGAGCTTCACACATGATTGAGGAGATATAACCTGTAGAACACATTCACTTTGTGGATGTGGACATGGATAATTTTAGAGTGGAGGAACTTTCTGAAGAGGAAGAAAAGAGACCTGGACCATTTGAAAAAGGTGACATGATACAAGCTTATGTAAATGAACTATAGATAGCGTATTTTGATGGGGCTTGTTCTGAACAGGGATATGGTGCTTGAATTATTTTTATTGTACCCTATAGTGTAGAAAAATGTACTCCTATACATTTTCATAGTTTTTTTGGGCCCTCTTAATTAAATTTTAATTAATTATGCATTAATAAGCCCTATTTTACATCTAAAATCCTAATAAATTGCATTTTCTGAAGGGGAAACCCAACAATAATTATTTCCAATACATAATACTTTAGGTTGAGTAGTGTGTGTTCTAGGAATAGGGAACTAGGACCCATTTACCCATGGGTGAATGGGTCCTCCATAAACCTTTGATCCCATGTTTGAAACATGTTTTTGGTGATATTTTCATGACCCCAAATTCAAATTTCAATGTAAGCTTGTAATGTTTCATTTTCAAGAAATTAAGGATACATACCTATAAATACAAGTTTATTTTAACAATTCAAAACTTCTAGTAAGAGGTGAACTTAATAAGAGGAAATATTATTATCAAGAGCGTCAAAGAGCATATTTCTCAAGCATTTTTTGCAGCATCCAATATCTCAAGCATTTTTTGTAGCATTCAAGATCTCAAGCATCATGCCAAATTTATGTTCATTCATACATATTTTTGAGCTAACATTGTGATGTAGGTTTCAAATTTTTAAGTCGATATTCAAGCACAAGATCAACATCATCAATCAAGAAATTTCATGCAAGTTCCAGTCATTTAAGGATCTCCATTCAAAGGGTTTTATTTAAGGGTTCGGTGAGTTGCAAGATAGCACTTTTTCATTCATCATTCCTTTCATGTTTCATTTTGATTCAAGGTTTAATTACCAAAATAGGGTTTGACAAAGGAAAGCCCCCATTCACCAAAAATAAACAATTTTTACCTCTTGTGTTTATGTTGCAAATTTTAGGTTGAAGAAAAATTTAAGAGTGGAGATCTCTAAAGTGCAAAATTACAAAAGTTGCAAATTTCTCAAAGTTGCAAGAAAAGTTGTCAAGATCACATAAACTCAGATCTCATATTTATTTTCCATATTTTTTAGTGAAACCAATGGAAAATTGAATCTCATATTTTTCTTCAGTGGCTCCCAAAAATTTAGTTCAAAAATTTGTCTCAGGACCCATTCACCATTTCAGGACACTTAGAAACTGATTTTTGAGGCAAGTTTTAAGTGTCTTCCACTCATCCAAAAAATACAAAATTGATTGTTTATGTTAGATCTAGGCTTCATCTATAGGAATCAGGTCTTAGGTTATAAATTTGAGGTCATTTTCTATTTTATTTTCATTTCCCAAAAATGTTGTTTGAACTTTATCCCCCATCCACACACACATAAAGGAAATTTCTAGATCTTTTATAAAATTGTCTCGCATAAAGGTTGAAAGTTAATTCTATCTTGGAGGATATCATTTCCTTAATGAAATACAAAATATGTAGGTTCATCAAACCCCATTTTCCCATTCATATTTATAGTAATTTTGGTGAAACATTCCAAATTTAGTATAAAACCCTATGTTAAATTGTAGAACCTATTCTATTTTCTTAATTTTCATTATGGTGAACCTGACATGTTGAACATTCAAATTTATGATTTGGAGATTATCCAAACCTGAGGTCTAGGATATAAATAAGTTTTCATTGTATTGCATTACTTTGCATCTAATTTAGGGTTTTAGAACTTACATTATTTTTCATTGCATATAGGGTTTTAAATTTACATTTTTGCATTGTTTAAATCTAAAAATTCAAAAAATTGCATGCATATTACATTTATTTTGCATATTACTTGCATTTTAGTGCATGTCCAATCATTCATATAAAAAAATTGAGTCAAAATTATATTTCAAAAAGTGTCATATAGTTCATTTGTCATTAATTCTACTTACATTTCAACATCAAATTGTTTAATGAACAAGACAACTAAGAGGGGAAGGGTGAATAAGTGGTATCTAATCAAAACATCAAAACCCTAAATAGTAATCATATCCACATGAAATCAACTAAACCCTTATTCTATTAATGTGATTAATCATGAAATGTAGATAACAAAAACTAAAATAGCAACACCATGCACAAGAGAACACCATATTTACATGGTAAACCCAGTGGGAGAAAGGGTATGTGTAGGATCATGATGGGCCAAAAAGTGGCAATATGATGGGTATGTGGCTGGTGACTTTTTTTTTACCCAAAATTGATGAAATGAAAAGGGTTTTTAAAGGAGATTCTCAAATTTCCACCAATATAAATTATGTTTTACTTTCAATTTAATAAGTAATTATTATTCATTTTCTATTCAAATTATGACTAACATCCTGATTGATAGGCTGATTGAAAAACATCTATAGCTTTCAAATGGTATCACGTTTTTTGAATCCAAAACATGTGTCACATTCTATGCTTCGTATACTATAGGATTAAAAATAGAAAATTTAAATTTCATGAAGTTTTGACCAAGTTAAGGTGGCAAGACATACAAGTTTTTATATTTTCTAAAAGGTGTAATAAAAAATTCATAATTAATTATTTACTTGGAAAGAAATTACAAATACATATGCATCACATCGGGACATGAGTCCTCTACTTATATTTAAAATATTATAAAAAAATATTTTCATTTTATTGTGGTTAGGGTGGTCAGACAGACACCTACTTTTTTCCTTGAAATTTAAGTACTATTGCGTTGAAATTTAAAATTTTCACCAAATAGATGTTTTTTCTTTTTAAACAAACCTAGTAGTTTAGAAACTACATTCAATTTTCTACAAATTCTATTCTTACATATTTTTGAAATAATATAGATAACTTAGTCATTTTTTTATGTCAAGTTGCCTAACTCTGATTTTTCTAAATTTTTTGCCACTTAAGGGCCTACTTTTTCCATGATGATCCTGCACATACCCGAAAAACTATGGTGAGGATTAGCTCACAATATAAGTAACTAAAAAATTGGTACAAAAGGGGCTCATTACCAAAATAGAATACATTTTCCAAAAGGGATCATATCCAGGGCTCACTACTATAGAAAGAAAAATAGAAGAGAATGATGCATGAGCATCTCATAGATGTAGAATGGAAATCATCAAGTGAAGAAAGAGAGATTTGAAATGAAATAAAAATTTGGAATAAAGAAAATAAAATATATAGTGCACCATTTAAATATGAAATACAGATTTGGGGCTATATGGAGAGATTAAAAGAAAATAAAAAGTGGTATAATAACTTACGAAGTTGATGGAATTCAATGAAAAGTAGATAAAAAAAAGAGAATGCAAAGAGATGCCATGTAAAAAAGAAAAAGGTAATTGTGTAGCAGAGGGGAGAAGGGGGCTGCAAAAAAAATAGTGAAGAGAAGAGATAACCTACACGTGGAGAAAGGGGAAAACTACACTGCCAATGGGTAGCAAGTGGGCACCCTTCAACTAGTATTTAAAAACAAAAAATTAGACAAAAAGAAAGAGGATAGGGCACATAAACTGTGTGATGTTGTACATTTGTGGTGGATTGAGTGAGATGGGAAATGTGTGGAGAGTGGTTGAATGAGAAACAAATATTGTAAAATAGAAAACATAATCGACCTTTTTAGGATTAAAATTTATGCTAGATACAAAGACGAGCAAGTGGCATAGCTGAGAGAAGAATAATGGAGTTGGAGGTTGTGATAAGAAATGGAATTGATCCATTTTCTTGACTAAAAAATTTCTACAATTGGAAAATCAGAAAGTGGTGTGGCTGAAAGAGTTGGTGGCATTGGAAGTGAAGGGGAAAAAATGACCAAGTGTTGACCAGCTTTGGCTAGAATTTTCCAATGAAAAAATAGCCATCAAGGCATGGAAAATTGGAGAGTTAGAAAGAAGATACAAAGCCAAAGAGAATTACAATAATAGGGAAAGATAATTGATGTTTCCATATTTTTATTTTTATTTGTAAAATTTGAACAAGAGGAGACAATAAAATACAACAGACTTAGTTTGTGAAATTGTTCCATTAAAGTTTGATTGGATCTCTTGTTTCATTTATTTTTTTTTACTACGAAATTCCTTTTTGTGATAAGACCCAGAACATTGATCTGTGTCAATTGGTATCAGAGCCAGAGGTATTGAGCCTATAGAGTCTACACCAGGATCTGTGGGTGGAAAAGAGAAGTGGTGAAGTTGTGGATAGTAGGTTATGAACTTTGTGTAGGTTGCAAGTTGAGGTTGCATGGAAAGTGTTCAAAATAATGTATTGGAAGTGAGGAGAATGTTTTATGATGAAGAAAGACTTTTTGAAGCCACAAAAAGAGGGGCAAGAGCCCATCTAGAGGAGCAATGTTTTTTGAACTATTTGCAAGTCAGGTGGAAAGTGTTGTAGAATGGTTGTGGACAACAATAGAAAAAATAATTTGGTGTCATTAGAGATGGTTGAGAAGCTGAAATTGAAGAGAAGAAAGCATCCAAACCCTTATAGTATTTCTTGGTTGCAAGGAGATCATCAGATATGTGTAATTGAACAATGTATTGTTGATTTTCAGATTCGTAGATATAAGGATGAGAATATATGTGATATAGTACCCATGGATATTTTCCATATTTCATTAGGTCAACCATGGCTCTATGGTAGAGAAGCTATACATAATGGTAGAGAAAATACATATAACATAATAAAGAAGTTGAAAAATAAGAGCAAAGTGCAATAGTGGTTAAGGATAAAGAAGAAAGAGAAGAGGGTATGGAAAAATTTTCTAAGGATGAAAAGAAAAAGGATATAGTTGTAGAGGAAGATGGTGAGATCAAACCAGAGATCAAGGAGTAATGTAATGTTACAGTAGTTGAATAGGATAATGTTACAATAGTTGTGAGTCCTTTGGAGGACATGATGATGGTGGTAGCAGTAGTTAGTGAATATGAAAAAGTTGTGGTAGAGGATGAGAAAGATGTTGTCATAGAAGTACAGGAGGAAGAGAATGGTGAAATTGTAGGTGTAGATTTGTATGCGGATGTTGCAGGTTGTGATGAGGGATTTTGGTGGAGTAGGTTGGGTGATGGTGGGCTAGATCCCACGAAGGATGTGAGGAGTGGGGAGAGTATTTGGAGGAGTTCAAGCTTTGGTGTACATGATTCCATGAGTGGGAAGAAGAGAAATATGTTGTGTTGTTGGAGGGAAGTGCTACATGTTCTGACACGATACTAGAAAAGGTGAAAGAAAAATTAATTGTTTAGCACTTCCACAATGAAGGAGTTTGTTGCAAGTTGATGTCAACCTGAAAGAGTGATTCTATCACTCAAATCCAACATTGTGAGCCTATCCTCACAATCTTTCTACCTAGTGTGTCTGATGTAGAGCATCTCACAGATGTAGAAGGGAAACCATCAAGTGAAGAAAGAAATAGATTTGAAATGAAATCAAAATTTTGAATAAAGAAAATTAAATATATAGTGCACCATTTAAATATGAAATACAGATTTGGTGGTATATGAAGAGATTGAAAGAAAATAAAAAGAGGCATAATAACTCATTAAAATGATGTAATTCAATGAAAATTAGATAAAAA
The DNA here is from genome assembly GCA_007258455.2 of Sequoia sempervirens. Taxonomy (NCBI): domain Eukaryota; kingdom Viridiplantae; phylum Streptophyta; class Pinopsida; order Cupressales; family Cupressaceae; genus Sequoia; species Sequoia sempervirens. The sequence continues at coordinate 74,439,314 of VDFB02193867.1, read as the reverse complement.
CAAAGAGAATTCAAAGAGACGTCATGGAGAAAATAAAAAGGTAATTATGTAGCAGAGGGGAGAAGGGGGATGCAAAGAAAATAGTGAAGAGAAGAAAGAACCCAAACCTGCATAAAAGGGGAAAACTACATTGCCATTAGGTGGCAAGTGGGGGGCCACTCAACTAGTATTTAAAAAACAAAATTAGACAAAAATAAAGAGGATAGGGAACATAAGTTGTGTGATTTTTCACATTTGTGGTGGATTGAGTCTGATGAGAAATGTGTGGAGAGTGGTTGAATGAGCAGCTAATGGTGAAAAAGAGAAGTCATAATTGACCTCCTTTTTGGGATTAAATTTTTTGCCAAATACAAAGACTAGAAAGTGGTGTAGCTGAGAGGAGAATAAAGGAGTTGGAGGTTGTGATAAGAAATGGCATTGATCCATTTTCTTGATTCAAAAATTTCTGCAGTTGGAAAATTAGAAAGTGGTGTGGCTGAAAGAGTTGGTGGCCTTGGAAGTGAAGGGGAAAATAAGACCAAGTGTTGACCAACTTTGGTTGGAATTTTCCATTGAAAAAATAGCCATCAAGGTGTGGTAAATTGGAGCGTTGGAAAGAAGATACAAAGCTAAAGAGCATTACAATAATATGGAAAGATAATTGATGTTTGCAGATTTTGATTTTATTTTGTAAAATTTGAACAAGAGGAGACAATAAAATACAACAAAATTATTTTGTGAAATTGTTCTATTAAAGTTTGATTGGAGCTTGTGTTTCATTCAATTTTATTTTGCTAAAAAATTGGTTGGTGTGATAAGACCTAGAGCATTGATCTATGTCAGAGAAATAGGAAAAAAGAGGCTCACTTCTAGAATAGGACACAAGGAGCTCACTACCAGAATAGGAAACATTGTCCAAAAGGGCTCATAACCAAGGATCATAGCCATGGCTCACACATAGAAGATAAATGTTACTATTGTCACATGGAATTTCTCCCTACTATTATAAAAGTGGCTCACTACCAAAATAGGACACACTATCCAAAGAGGATCATAGCCAAGGCTCACAGATAGAAGAGAAATGTTACTGTTGTCACATGGAATTGCACCCTACACATATGAGGTCAGGTCTCTGGAGAATTCCAAATTCCTTTTTCAATCCAAGTGCAAAGTGTTGGGCCAACTCAACACATGAAAATGTACCACTACCCTACTCTAACAACTAACAGGGGAAAATGGGTAGAAAGAATGCATGAAAGGGAAAATGGAGGTGATACAACAAGACAAAAAGGTTGTTTCTTCTTGAATGATATTGTACAATACATTGTTGAAGAGGGGCAAGGGGAATTTCATGACTCTCTGTTTGGTCAAGTTTCAGAGGCATACAAGAAGGTTAGGGTTTGATAAGGAACTGGAAGGAAAGAGAGTTTTACAACTAGTGACTATAAACAATTTAACACAACATACATGCATAAAAATACAAGAAATAACTTAGATATGCAAGGTAATAAACTAACTCAAATATAAAAGAGATGAGAAGAGGAAAACTTGATCCATTCTATTGATGTAGAGGAAAAAAATCCAATATTTACAATGATAGAGTGTAAAATATAGTGTCTACAAAAGAAAAATGCTAGAGGAGCTAGAGGAAGAACCCTTAGTAAATATACAAGTGTTGCTTTTATAGATCAAGCATGACTCAAATGAATACACTCAAACCATAACTCAACTAGGGTTAGTAATTACAAAAATATCTATTCAAAGAAAGATCTTCTCATGAAAACTACACCAATAAATCCTAGAGAGAACAAAACCAACATGTCATCCACCCTTTTGTAAATATTTTCCAAGAAAATTCATCCAAAATACTCCATGAAATTACTGATTTGGTTATGGGATCCATTAGAAGGGACAAACAATGGCAATGAATGGGCATGGGCGCCCATGAAAACAACTTGGAGAAGTCAAAAGAGAAATAAATGTTGTTCTTTAAGCTCAGGAATCAGATTTAGGTACTCAAAAGTGGTTACACATTAATTTCGTCACCCAAAAAGACCCCAAATCCATAGGGAGGTTGAGGTGTTGAGCTTGAAAGGAATCCTTTACAAGCCTATGAATTAAATGGTCCAGAGCATAAAAAATTGCACATTGTTGAGGGTTGGGAATCAAGATTACCACTTACCACACATTTAGAAGAAAGGAGTAGAGCGCAAAGATAAAAGGAGGAATTGGGGGTAAGAGGGAAAACATACCTCCAAAAATCAAAGGTAAGGGGAAATACTTACCCCCAAAGTTCAAAGCATTCAACACTTAGTCAAATTCTAAAAAGAATCTATTGGGGAGACCGAAGAAGAAGTCCCTTGTAAATTTTGAAGGAGCCTCATTGAAGAGACAAAATAATACTAAAGAGACCAAATAAGAAGTCCCTTTGACATTTTGAAGAAGTCTAGGCAATGACTGAAATCCAAGAAACCCAAATTTTGAAAATCAAAGGGAAGCCTCACCTTTTACCTTCGAAGGTAAGAGGTAAAATATAAGGGAGAAGAGCAAAGGTCGAAGGATGATAGGAGAAAAGTGCAAGGGAAAATAAAGAGGGAAGGCTTACCCATAAAGTCTAACAAACAAATACTTAGACAAGTCTTGAAACTTAATCGAGCTTTGTTGGTCAGAGGTAAGGCCTAAGGCTTACCTATAGAGATTAGAAAAGGGTAAAGGGAATGGTTGAAAAACTTAGAGAAAAGATGGGAAAGGAGGAGTGATGGAGAAGGAATGAAGGAAGTAAGTAAGAGACAAATAGAAAACCCAAAAATTAGGAAAATTCAATGAGAAAACATGCAAGATAGCCCATAGGGGATCTCTTAGATCAATTATCAATGATGGTTTATCTAAGGGTAGCATGAAATGTCAACATTAATGGAAACTTCTACAATATGATTTCTTGGTAATAATGGAATCCAGAGGCCTTATTAGTCCATTGGGCATGGAGTCATGAGGGTAAAACCTCAATAGTTGGGCCTCCTTAGAGTAAAACAAAACATGTGCAACTACACTTGGAGAAAATCATGAAAGCTAAAGTATACATTCCCTTAAGGAGAATGCAGGGTGTGCAGATGCACTTCATGGAAGGAAAATATTTACAATATGTACATTAAACTAACAGAAAGAAAAGAATGGAAGCTTTCCTCTATCAAAGATAAACCTTTTGATGGAGTTGATCTCCTTGAAACCATAGTTACAAACCTCACCCAGTTGCAACCATTAAAAACTACTACCAACATGCATGTAACTACACAAAATGCTTGCAAGATGAAGGATCACTTCAGTGTAAATTTTTCCATTGCAAGGGAACCATAAGATGCAAGTGTTAGCTTCATCTAACACTAGTGTCTCAACTAAACATACAACAATAAGGGTGAAATTTTTTGAAGATAGGCTAGCCTCCAAGAAAGAAACTTCTATAGAAGGAAGATAACTCACCTCACAAAAGGATGGGATAATTTCATCACCACTAACCTCCTTAATGCATGAGCTGAAAAAAAAGAAGAGAAAGTTTCCAACTCACATGGTGATGTACAAAATTCCAAATCTAACTTTTTATTTGCACAAGAAAGACCTTCCTCATGCACCTCAAAAGAGAAACTTTGAGACATAGGCATACAAACAAATTGAGAAATGGGAGAATCACTCTACAAACAAATCTATGGTAGCTCAATAACTACAAAATCAATTTCATTGATGCACACTTCATAAAAAAAAAACTTGGACTTTTGAGACACTTCAAGTGAAGAACTAAATTCTTTAATCTACCTCTCTACATTAATTCTTTCTTGGTAACTAGCTACAACAAAATCAGACTCTTGGTATGTAATTGTTTCCATGTCCTCTTTTGTTTCCTTACTCTTATGCTACTTCCCACAAAGCTGCTCTTTATGGGATGATGATTTGAAATTTAAACCTAAACAAAAGGTTTCTATAACATCTCAAAAGAGGCCCTCCATCTTAGAAATGTATACCTCAATAGATTGGGGATCTTCATCCACCATAGTAGGGGATAAAAGTGTGTGCTACTACTACTCCAAAACCATGGGGTTTTCTTCATCCATCAAGCCAAGACCAAGCTATTCAAAGGCTTCTTATGATGTAGGCATATGTGATATATCCTCCTCATCTTCAATAAAACAAGGGAGGTCATCAAATGAGAGGACTGGTTCCGCTACTCTATCATTTTTTTCTACCTTTTTAATTCCTTGTTGTTGCAACAAAGTTTCATCTTCAATTTTTTACTATAATAGAGCAAGAAATTCATTATCTTTAGCACATGAAGGCTCTTCAAAAACAACCTTTTCACTCCTACCCAAAACTACTCCTTGCTCAGTTCTTCTGACCAATTAGGATCCCATACCACAAGTCCACCTTTAAAGAGGTAAATAGGGAAAGAGGAAGTGCAAAATGGTCAAAAGGTCATTGAAACTCTTGTTGAAGCTCTAGAAGGGGATGCTTAATATGAGTATGTGGACACAGAAAAAAGTATCCCTTTTTGCTTGCTTGATTTGGGAATAATTGATGATAAATTAGACTTAATGAGGCCTTGAATTGGTGTTGTGAGGTGTTTTACACATCCACACTAGGACTTTTACCTTTGAAAATTGAATGAAATGCATTTAATGATGTCTTGTGAAGGTGGTGTAAACTGTTATAAAAGGCTTTCATACTTCTCTAGACTAAATAGACCTATTTTCCCACTAATTCAATGATATAAAATTTATTTAATTACATTATCACATCAATCTAGAAGGCTTGTAAAATAAATTTAATGGTAATCTAGTGTTGTAATGTGTTTTACACATTCACATTGGATGTTATGCCTTTCTACGCTAAGTGGACCTCATTTTAGTGTTGCAAAGTGTATTTAATCACACTTTCACATTGAAATTTATGTCCCTAGCCCTAATTGACCTTTACGTCATGATTAATAGGACCCTATGACCCCATATTGTGCATCCTAAGGCTTGAATTGATCAAATACTGAATAAAATCATCATATAAACCTAATTTATGCATTCCCCAACATCCTAGCTAGAAAAATAGCACCTATGGGACCCATTCGCCACTTTGGATGAATGAGTCCCATCTAGGTGAGACTAATTCGCCCAAGATGGTGAATGAGTCCCATTTGGGCCATTTTTAACTTTTGAGCAAAAAAAAAGGTTTTAAGTTTAATTTTTCTTCATGTCACCCTAAGGGATGAAATTAACAAGAAAATAAGGAGAATTTCCTATTAATATAAGTCTCTAAACCCAAATTCATAAGATATTTAACTCATTCATCATTTATATTCTCCCTCAAGTCAAGCAAGCTAGGGTTTTAATGTGCCAAGTCATTAAGATAGATTATTTTTTAGACATTCAAGGGCATATTATTCACCTTTTGTTGTAGAAAATCAAGATCAATCTTCATGGCAAGGTATTGACTCCATTATTTCAGGCTTCATTACATTATTTTTCTATTTTTTTTTAATTACCTAAAAATGTGTTTGACCAAGGAAAACCCCCATTCCTTAACAATCAAGAAGTTTTCCCCTCTTTAATGTGTGATTGTAGGTTTGTAGATTGAAGAAAAATGTCAAAAATGAGAAAGTTGCAAATGTTGTCAAAGTTGTCATGAAAAGTTGTCAAAAATCATGGAAACTTGGATCTAGGGAAAAATATCCATCTAATCTGCATGAAATTAGTGGGAAAGTGCTTATTTCATCCATCTTTAGAGGCTTGCAAAGTTTCAATCTGAAATTCTACTCCTGGGACACTTTTCAACAAAACAAGACTCATCCTCCAACAGTGGTGAATGAGTCCCACCAGGCCTAAAAATCAACATTTACAAAGTTTCAAATATATTTCCAATTTTCAACACATTTCCAGGTACATAACATTTACATCCTTTCCTTTTTGTTTGACTTTATTTATATTTCTAGGTCTTTTTACATTACATAATGTGTTTTCAAACATCTTGCATTTCAATAGTTTTGCATTAATAATCCATAGCTTTCATTAGATTTTTTCATTTAGGAAATTCTATTTAGACAAATTTCATTCATATTTACATTAATCTTGAATGTTTACATTGCATTTTGGCCCATCTTTCTCCTTTTAGGTGAAACACCCTAGAAGTGCTAGAAAGACCTTGGGTGCCAAAATCTTTGTTTACATAATAAAAGGTTGAGTGTCCTCAAGGATTTGTTCTTGTGAGGAATGGAGGCTCTCAAAACTTGGTATCTCCAACATAGGATATTTACTTGATGGCACAAGAGGTTGAATGGGAGTTTCAAGGGGTTGATTAGGATTCTTGAAACTTAAAAATTTGTGCTTGCAAACCTCTTGCACAATAGGTTCTAAAAAAAATGAGGGCTAATAGAAGTTTCAAGAGGCTTGTTAGAATTATTGAAACTTATGAATTTATATTTTGTTACCTCCTTAGCAAGATGTTTTGGAAATGGTGGAGGTGCTTGCTTGAAACTAGACACACAATGGGCTACCTAAGTCTCGAGCACTTTTGCTAGAGCAAGGGAAGTATGATTTTCTCTTCTTTAGAAACAACATCTTTTTTTGAATACTCTTGTTGTTATTGCCTTCTTTTTTCCTCCAATAGTTCCTCATACCTCCACTTAGCTTCTATATTTTGCTACTATGAATAATGAGCTTGATGGAAAAACTCATCATATTGTAGAAAATAACCTTGCTACCCCTGATAGGATTGATTAGCCCACTCCTCCTACTATAGGTAAAAATCTTGTTGTCTTTAAAGCTCATCAATTTTTCTATTGAAATCAAGAAAATTTCTTGTGATTTCACTTGGACTGAAAGTATCAAAATTTTAGGGTTTAGTAGGAGAGAAACAAGGATGGTTTTAAAAATGATGAGTCTTTTGGGGTTTTTAATAAGAATATGTAGGAATCCAAGAAGATTGAGCAAGGTGGGATGGGTAGTGTGCATTTTTAGGAGGTTAAGATAACAAGGTTCTTTGGAATGAAATGGGAGGTATAACCAACTTGATATGGTTGGTTGGGAGGAACAAAATTGGCATTATCATGAAATGGTGGAGTATACATGTGGTTTCCATTATAACTTGACATTTTTATGCATGAAAAATACTTTGAAATATTGAACAAAAAAAAAAGGTCTACCCAACTAGAGATTTTGGGTACATACCAAAAAAGTCACCCAAATGAGTTGCAGAGTTGCTAGGTGCTTGAAGAACACCTCCAAAGGATGAAACGTTGAAGAAGGCACCACTTCCTCAATGACATGAAATGAAATTGGGCTACTTGAACCAACTAATTTTTAATAGAGTTTCCATGGTGTTTGAAGATATCCCTCTAAAGGTAAGATGCATTGAAGAAAACACCAAATTCTTCAATGGAGAGAAGTAGTCGCACCGGGCATGCCAAAAACTATTGTCACATGAAATTGGACCCTATTGAGCACAAAGTTCAACATTCCAATGAAACAATGGAAATGACCTCAAGGTGTGAGACCTTTGCATTTATGAGGTCAAATCTCTGTGGAAGGATGACTTCCTTTTTCAATCCAAGTGCAAAGTGCTAGCCCAACCCAACACATGAAAACCTACCACTACTCTACTCTAACAATTGATAGGGGAAAAGGGGTAGAAAGAATCCATGAAAGAGAAAATGTAAGTGATACACCAAGATGGAAAGGTTTTTTATTCCTGGCCAATATTGCATAGTACATCATCGAAGAGAGGTAGGGGGACTTTCACAAATCTCTATTTTGGTCAACTTTTAGAGGAATACAAGAAGGTTAGTGTTTGACACGGTGTTGGAAGGAAAGAGGGTTTCACAACCAAAAATTGTAAACAATTTAACACAACATACATGCATGAAAAATACAGAAAAGCACTCAGATATGAAAGGAACTAAAATTACTCAAACACAAAAGAGATGAGAAGAGGAAAACTTGATCCATTCCATTAATGTAGTGGAAAAAAATATAATATTTACAATGGAAGAGTGTAAAATATAGTGTATACAAAAGAAAAACCCTGGAGGAGCCAGAGGAAGAACCCTTAAAATATATGCAAGTGTTGCTTTCATTCATCAAGCATAACTTAGATGAATACACTCAAACCCTAACCCAGCTAGGGTTATTAGTTAAAGAAATATCTACTCAAAATATTTTCTTATGAAAACCATGCCAAGAGAGCCTAGAGAGAAAAAAACTAGTATGCCATCTAGCCTTCTGTAAATATTTTCCAAAAGAAGTCATCCAAAGTCCCTCACAAAATCAACAATTTAGGTATGTGATCCATCAGAATGGAAAAACAACAACAATGAATGGGCATTGCTGCCCATGAAATCCACTTGGACAAGTTAAAAGAGAAATAAATGTTGTCATTGAAGCTTAGGAATCAGATCTTGGCTCTCAAAAGTGGTTGCAAATTAATGTTGTCACCCAAAAACATGCCAAATCCATAGGAAGGTCAAGGTGTCGAGCCTGAAAAGAAGCCTTTACAAGCCTATAAATTAAATAGTTTAAAGCACCAAAAATTGCACACTATCAAGGGTCATGCATCAAGCTTACAACTTACCGTACACATAAAATAATGGAACAAAGTGCAAAGAAGAAAGGAAGCATCGAGGGTATGAGGGAAAAATTACCTCAAAAAATCATAGGTAAGGGGAAAGACTTACCCCTTAAGTTCAAAGAATTTGAAACTTCGTCAAATTAAAAAAAGAATCCATTGAACAGACCGAAGAAGAATTCCCTTAGACATTCTAAAGGAACCTCATCAAAGAGAAAAAAGAATATCGGAGAGACTAAAGAAGAAGTCTGATTGACATTCTAAAGAAGTCAAGGTGATGACTGAAAGCCAAAAAAATCAAAGGAAATCCTTACCTCTCACCTCCAAAGGTAAGAGGTAAGATGCAAGGGTCAAGAGCGAAGGCTGAAGGATGATAGAAGAAAAGTGCAAGGGAAGGGGAAAGAGGGAAGGCTAACCCTCAAAGTCTGACAAACCAATACTTAGACAAGTCTTGAAACTTAATTGAGCTTCGGTGGTCAAAGGTAAGGATTGACACTTACCTTTAGAGATTGGTAAAGGGTAAAGGGGGATGGAAAAGGACAAAGGTTGAAACACTTAGAGGAAAGATAGGAAAGGAGAAGACATGAAGGAAGTGGGTATGTGTAGGATCATGATGGGCCAAAAAGTGGCAATATGATGGGTATATATAGGGTATGTGGCTGACGACTTTCTTTTTACCCAAAATTGATGAAACGAGAAGGTTTTTTAAAGGATATTCTTAGCTTTCCACCAATATAAATTATGCTTTATTTTGAATTTAATAAATATTATTATTTATTTTCTATTTGAATTATGACTAAAGTCCTAATTGATAGGTTGAAAAAAAAACATCTATAGCTTTCAAATGATATCACATTTTTTGAATCTGAAACATGCATTACATTCTATGATTTGCATACTATAGGTTTTAAAAAATAAAAATTTAGTTTCATGAAGTTTTGACCAAGTTAAGGTGGTTAGAAATACAAGTTTTTATATTTTTTAAAATTTGTAATAAAAAAATCATAATTAATTATTTACTTGGAAAAAAATTACAAAAAAATATGCATCACATTTGGACATGAGTCCTCTACCTATAGCTAAAATCTTATAAAAAATATTATCATTTTATTGTGATTAGGGTGGTCAGACAGACACCTACTTCTTATTTTTTTACCTGAAATTTAAGTACTACTACATTGAAATTTCAAATTTTCACCAAATAGATTTTCTTTTTTAAAAATAAACCTAGTAGTTTAGAAACTACATTCAATTTTCTATAGATTCTATTCTTACACATTTTTGAAATAATATAGATAAATTATTCAAATTTTTACGTCAAGTTGCCTAACTCTATTTTTTTTGAATTTTTTGTCACTTAAGGGCCTATTTTTTCCATGATGATCCTGCACATGCCCAAGCGGGTAATAGATAGACCAAAAACCTAAAATTCTAGGACAACCAAAATTTAAGAAACTTCAAGGAGAAAACATGCAAGATGGCCCATGGGGGATCTCTTAGATTGGTTATCAATGATGGTTCATCTAAGTGTGGCATGAAATGTCAATAGTTACATAGATAACACTTTCTCAATGCAACAAGGAATCTACCACAATTATCCAACACTTTCATAATCTTGTTTGGAATATTTTAGACACCTTCAACTCACTAAATCCAAGAATCCAATACTTTGAATTTTGTATTTCTTTGCTCAAGTTCGCATCACACACATCACTTGCATTGACCTCACATCTATCTTGCTTCTCTATTCATCCTCTCTCAACTCACAACTCCAATCTTATTTATATCAACCTCAACCTTAAACATCTTCTTTGAGGTCAACATTCTATCCATTGTATTTATAAATTCAAATTAGGTCAAAACCTAAACATTCCCATGGTGTATAGGAATGAAAGGAGACCAAAAAAACACTTAACCAAGACCCAAAACTAAGTCTCACATGCCACGCTAAGCATCCATTAATATTTGAACATTTTTTAATGTATTGTAGTCACCAAGTCGGACGTTACTCATGAAAACACATTAAACATTAAGTACACACTTTTGAATCTTCCGATACAACCAACAACAAATCCTCTTGAGAAAAACAAGAGAACAAAACCATGAACTCTCCTTCAAAACAAAAAGTACTAAAAAGCAACTGCAAAGAAATGTGAAGAAAATACATTTCTCCCTGACACCTCTATACAACACTACAAAAGTAGTTATCATACAATTTCCTATCACCAATGATCCAAAATCCAAAATTTTGAATATAGCAACCTTTAACAACCTCAAAAATCATATTGAATCTACAAAGGAATGAGGATCAATACAAAAGAAACCTAGAGCATGATCTAGAGCACATTATAAACACTTGCACAATACTATTTTATCTTTTTATCAAATTTTCTCAAAATAACTCAGAAATCAAGTACCAGAGACATCATCTCAGCTCATTACTTCATTCTAAATCATCTCCAGACACTACAAAAAAACATATATCCATGTACTCACAACACTTCCTCAATATCTCAACTACACATGCACAACTTGTAACAACCTATTTTCCTCTTTTCCAAAATTTTCATCATGCAACAACTTCTTGAACACATAGTTGATATCAATGACAACAACAGTCAGTAGACATCCTATTCACATCAATGACAACACCATCATACTTTCTACAATCTCCCTCTTTGTCATTGATGGCAACACATGATGTGAAAAAACATCAAAGATAAAACAATAACTATAAGCACACTTTCTTTTCTCCCCATGAATGATTTGATAATAAGCATAACTTCTGTTTTGACAATATGTATAGCTTCTTCCACTAATATTTTACATTTTTTCACATGATACTTTATTACCCTTTGACATCAATGGAAAAGGAAAAAAGTTATGCATTATTCTCCCCTTTTGACACTGAACCAACATACCTACTCTAAATACTCCCCCTTAAGAGTATACCTAATAAAATCAACAATTCAATGACAACACATGACACTACCTACTCCCCTTGAGACATACCCACCAACATTAGTCCATACAAGGAATAAATCCATAGATCCACTGGATTGATGCATATCCATATGCATCTAGTTTAATGAAGGAGGGGTAATAACCCCCAACCTCTCTTGAAGATACTCAAAAGTATTCTTAGGAAGTGGTTTAGTAAATATGTCAGCAATTTGATCCATTATAGGTACATACCAAATTTTCACCTCATTCTCCATAACCTTATCTCTCAAAAAGTGACACCTAATAGATATATTCCTTGTCCTTGAATGTATCACTAGACTCTTTGAAATTTCAACTGCACTTGTATTGTCACAAAAGATAGATATAGGCTGATCATATACAACTTGATATCCTTCAGTTTGTCTCATCCACAACACCTATGTACAACATAATGTTGTTGCAATATACTTAGCCTCTGTAGTAGAAAAAATAAATTTAATCCTACTTCTTACACAACCTTGACACCAATCTATATCCAAGAAAGAATGCATCACCACTTGCACTTGTCCTATCACCAACACAACTAGCCCAATTTGAATCTATATAAGTACCCAATGCAAAATAAATATCCTTAAGATATGATAAGCCATAATCTAAAGTTCCTTTTAAAAATCTAAATATCCTCTTTACTATTGCAACACATGTTTCTTTAGGTTCTTCTTGAAATCTATCCATAATAAAAACCACATGCATGATATTTGGTCTAGTAGCAATTAGATATAGTAGTCCACCAATCATAAATCTATATTTTCTCTGATCATCCTAAGGTGAATCATCATATTTACTCAATTTACAACAAATCCCCATAGGAGTGCATATTGCTTTGGATTCATCCATTCCAAACTTCATCAACATCTCTTTGACATACTTAGACTATGAAATGAAAATTCATTTATCTATTTGATTAATTTATAGCCCAAGGAAGGAATTCATCTCCTCAAACATTGACATTTCAAACTATTTATGCATCTCCTTAGAAAATTTCTTACACATAGCTTCATTTCCACCAATGTTAATATCATCCACATATACAAGTTACACTATCAAGATTTTGACATCCTCAATTTTGAAATAGAGATTACTATCTATGATGCCCTTACTAAATCCTTGATGTATCAAATATCTATCCAATCTTGCATACCAAGCTCTAGAAGCTTGCTTCAACTCATATAGTTCCTTCTTAAATTTACATACCATATCCAGTTGATCTAATAATTGAAATCCTTCTGGTTGTTCCATGTAAACTTCTTCTTCTAATTCACCATTTAGAAAAGAAGACTTCACATGCATCTGATAAACTTTAAAGTCCTTGTATGTTGCAAATGCTGAAAACATTCTAATAAATTTCATCCTAGCCATAGGAGAAAATGTCTCCTCAAAGTCTATTCATTCCACTTGTGATTAACCTTTACACATAGGTCTTACCTTATGTTGTACCACTTCTCCATTCTCATTCAATTTTTTTCTAACATTGACTTATTTCCATTTTTATTTTTTTTTGCAGGTCTAGGAACCAATTCCTAAGTTTGAGTCTTCTCTATCTATATAAGTTCTTCCATTTCCTTCATCTAATGTTCATCCTTGCATGATTCACTCACTATTTTAGGTTCAACATTATAAAGTAAACATAAATTTACCTTAACTTCAATAACTTTTCTTCTTGTCAATACACCTTTCCTTTTGTCTACAATGAGTTGTTGTGGCAATGGAAAAAGTATCCCTCTACTTTTCCTTGGTTTTTTGCGCCCTCCTTGTTAAATTGAGCATAATGTTTCCTTGATTTAGTGTTGTAATGTGTTTAACATATTCACATTAGGTCTCGGGCCCTTGTGAGCTAAATGGACCTAGTTGTTTTTTATTTAGGGTGTTATAAAGTGTTGTACAACACTTTCACACTTGTCTAGGGTTTCATTAATTAATGGGGTTTTTTTATGCCTTATTTGACCTTATTTTTCATCCACAAGCCTTAATGAATGCATCTTTCTAGGGATAATCTTGACATAAATCACCATCTAATCATAATTCAGGTGTTTTCAAATTGTATGGGCTATATTTAGTGATCTAGGACTCATACACCACCTTGGACGTATGGGACCCACCTAGGTTTCGGGGCATTTATCCTGATTTCACATGAATCTAAGAAAATTTGAAAATATGTCCCATAATTAATGCCTAATGTAACTCATATGCCACTTATAGTCTTGTAATTTCAGGAAATTTGGAATAAACAAGTATAAATACAAGGTCATTTCACTCATTTTAACCTAATACTCTCATAAGAGCATTCCTAATAGAAAATTGCTAATTACAAGAGTATACAAGAGCATTCAAGATTCTTAAAGAGTTTATTATCAAGTGTTTTAGAGAATAATTAAATTATCAAGCATCATGTCAAAGTCATCATGCATCATGTTTATTTTTGAGCTAACAATTATGATGTAGGGTTTCATGATTCAAGCTAGCATTCAATTCAAGATCTATCACATTCAAGCAAAAGTGAAGATCCACATCCATTGGATCCACTTCATACATGTTTGCAACACTTTAATGCTATGGTTTGATGAGTTGTAACATTGCATATGTTGTTCATTCATCATTCCTTTATCTCATTTGATTTCATTACAAGGTTTGATTACCAAAACAAGGTTTGAGCAAGGCAAACCCCTTTCCACTAACAAAAAAACATTTTTCCATATGTTTAGTGTGTGATTTGTAGATCTAGTTTGAAGAAATATTGAAGAGAAAGATTGGAGAAAAGTTGTCAAAGTGTTCAAAGTTTTCAAAGTTGTCACCTTGCTTTGGAGATCAAAAAAAGACATCTACAAGTTGTAAATCAGAGATTCAAACCTAGAAATTGGGTGGAGAAGGTAGGGTAGAGATTGAATAGTAGATTCAAACATTGAATTTCCAAAAAGTCCTAATAGGACTTATATGCTACTTTTGGCATTTGAGTCACAATACAGTCAGATTTGTAGATTTTAGGAGCTTCAAAAATATATCTTCTAGATTTCTCTTCCTACCTAGAAACCCTAATCTGGGACTAAATCACTTAGACTACCATATGAGTCCCAACAAACATTAATTTTAGTGTTTTCAACATTTCAACTCTTCATTGAGGTCTCCTCAAATTTCCAAGTGCACACTTTTGATTTCTCAACTTTTTGTTCTAATTTACATGGTATTCAAGGTCATTTAGTGAAGTTTTGTGTTGCATTAGGTATTACATTTCATTAGTATTTCCAATCCTTAGCTTGGTGGTGAACCCCTCTTTAATCATTAATCAGACCCTAGGACATCTATTGCAAATCTCTTTCCCCTTTACATCCTAGGATTGAGATCTCTAGGTTTTCCTTGAGTGAAACTTGTGTGGAATAGGAGGATCCCTATGTCTTATAGGATAGCAACCCTCTTCCCTCGATTCCCATTGTTTCATTTTGGCGAAGTTGTATTTGGAACATCTTAATTTTTATTTGGAGTGCATCATCATCATAGATCTAGATTGCATTAACATTGCATTAGGGTTTGCATTAGTTAATTTGCATCTAGGGTTTCTAATTCTTGCATTAGTGAAAGTGCATATAGGCTACATTTTCACATCTTGCATAATTGAATTTCATCTAAAATCTACATTTGTATTTATTCTAAGGATCAACCAAACCAAAAAGCATAAAAAATCACTTACAATTTTCTGGAATTTGTTGAAAAAATTCTCAGTGGGACTCATACACCCCTCTGGGAAATTTAGTCCCAGTGCAGATTTTAAACAACATTTTCCAGAATTCAAAACTCTATTTCTAAGCTCTTGTTTGTTGTTGATAACAGTTTGTTTTAGTTTACAGAGTTTTTGTTTCATTTCATTTAGCTTAATTTCATTTGAATTGAATTTTCATCCATCTTGCATTTAATATCCCTTGCATGAGCTTTTCTACTTGGTGTCCTATTAATAATACTATAGTGAGAAAATGTTTAAGACTCGTGTCATCCTATGTAGTACAATCATTGTGGATCTTGGGTTATCTAGCTCTTTCACTACTAGTGTTGACACTATTCTACTAGGTATGGACCATTCCCTTAACAACTCCTTGCCTTCAAGTAGTGTGATGAGTGTTGAAACAATGGTTGCTAGTATCTGCAAGAAAACATAATCCAAATCCATGAAGACCTAGAAAACCTAAAAAATCAAATAAGTACTAAGAACATTTCAACTATTGCTATCCCTACCATAGATAACATTCATCACATGATTGAAAGTGAAGATGGAGTTGACTTGTGCATAACATAATTAAGATATTTGGAAAACCTCTTACCTCAACCTCTAGTTGTTCTTTCCCACCGAATAATGTCACAAGCCAAGGAGAAATTCAAATTTCTCCTCCCACAAAAATTTCCTCTATTCCCACCTATACAAACCCTCAAGTTACAACAACAATGCAACCAACTAGTAATGTGATTCCTTCATTGGGTATTTCTCCTAGCATCCCTATTACCTTTGGGGAATCACACATCATATCTCCTACCACCTTACCACCTATAATCATTCCATTCACTTGTCCATCAAACACATATACACCTCCACCTTATTCATCTCCATGTCACAATACAAAAAATGACCCTCTCATTAACCAACTTTTGCAACTATTTCATCCCTTCAAAATCAAGTTTCCAACATAAATCAAAATCAAAATGGCCCATCTACATATTATGTCAAAAGCAGCCTCTTGTCCTTGGATATATTGAGAAAATTGATGCCATAAGGTGTAGAGGTGGCTAGATTCAAGAAATATGGGGGGAAGGGAGATCCATCTAACTATGTTTCCACTTATACTGCCTTATGTAGTGACTTTATTCTTGATGATAAACTCTTACCTAAACTTTTCCATAGATCCTTGAAGGATACTACCTTAGAATGATTTTCTTCATTATTGAACAACTCAATTCATTCATCAAATGAACTTGTTGAGACAATTATAAACCATTTTCAATTGAATATGACTCCTAAAATGAACTTAGCCAATTTGATGAGATGTAAGCAAAAAGAAGAGGAAAATATTACTGAAATTATTTCATGCTATCAATCCCTTTTATTCCCAAATTGATGTAAAGGTTCCTAGCCCTCGCCTTCAAAATATGTTCATAAAGAGCTTGTAAAGTAATATACAAGATAATCTCACCATGATGATGTTCCTCTCCTTCATGCACTTATATACCGCCTTCCATGATGATCAAAACACAATTAGTAGTCGTGATGTAAAATCCACCTCCAACCAGACTGAGAATTTTGAGTCCACAAATCAAAAATATTACCAGCCTTTTAGGAAATAGAATAAAGGTTTCCTTCAAATAAATCCCCCTTAACAAATAACTCAACATGTCGATACCCAAGTAGTTGTTGTAAAAGTGATGACAACCTTTAACTATGGGGACCCGAAAAGGAAATTCACTCCCCTACCTGATACCATTCATAACAAAATGTCACAACTCTTAGAATAAAAAATGTTTCCCTTACCTCCTGTAAAAGTCTCAATCCTAATGAACCTTTATCTCTGAGCTTTAGATCAAATGCTTATTGTCATTATCACTGACAAAATGGACATGACACAGAACATTGTAAGCTTATTTAACATGTTGTGCAAGACCTCATTGATTCTAGTCGGCTTTCAGTTGTAGGTGTTAATGATCAAGGAAATAAGTGTGTTGCCCCTCCTAACCAAAATTTACAAATCTTCACCAGCCCCATCCCAAAAAGTAATATTTCATTTGTCAAATCTAGTGAAACTACAAAGAATGATGTGATGAATTTTGACACGAATGATGAAAACATGGATACCATTCAACAAAGTTATATGGATACTATTGATAAAGGTCCTATGGATACTATTGAAAAAGGCTTGATTGTGTTGATCGAAACTCAACCTCATAAGAGCTAAACTAAAAATCGTTTAGACATTGTTTTCTCATCTAATTAAGGATATTTATTCAAAATGCATCTGATGGTCCTCACTACATAGCTGGTTGAATCTATGATAATCCCACTAAGGGGATATTAATTGATCCCATCTATGTAGAGAATGTGATCATGAAGGAATTCTTACTCTGCATGAGCTCTATCAAGAAACATATGATAAACAAAAATCATGGATAAATATGCATAACAATTTTTCTTTCCATACAATGGGATCGATCACCTCCTTTACAAATAGGACCAAAAAAATTAGATGTCTCATTCTTCATCATCTCAATGTCAGACCAATTTCATGTGAAGCTTGGTTACCCATGGCTATGCTCCATGGAAGCCATCCCATTGGTTGTACATAAATTCCTAAAGTTTCCCTTTGACAATGATATTTTCATTGTGCATCATAGTGGCTTAAACCCTTTTCCTTCTCGTGGAAACATTTCATTAGATTTATTTTTTCCTAAGCCTATGGAACCTATTAAACCTCAAGGAGACTTCTTTTTCAAGTCCTACCAAAATTTCAAGGAAAAATACATAGAAAAACTATCCCTTCAAAACATGCCTCAACCCAAGACCGAGCCTGCCATACTTGATGAAACCATGATTGAACCTAAAGTCATTCCAAAAAACCAAGACCTACCTAAGATAGATCCTTTGTCTATTTCCTACAAATGACCAAGAGATAAACAAAACAACCCCATCACACCTCCTAGGATAAAATAGGTTTAAGAAGTTAAAGAGAAGGTGGTTGATCAACCTTCCATGGTTCCTTCCATTCCTCCCCTTAGGGAAGGAAAGAAACCTATGGTTAATAAACTTGATCCTACACAAACATAACTTGAAAGTTGTAAAAAAAGAAATAGAAGTGCTAGGGAGCATAGGTGTAGACGTCGTATCTTTTCTCAAAGTTTAAATGAAGAAACAAATAAAGAAAATCAAAATAGAAACTTTATAGAAGCAATACATGATGAGTCTCCCTCGCTGCAACAAAAATATCCTATACCACAACTACAACAAGAGATAAAACCTTCTTTGGAAATTATCATTCAGCCTCATGTTGTGATTAATTTAGATGATGAAGAGGACATTGATAAATTTGATGAGGAGGTGCATAATGAATTGAATACATTGCTTTCCTCTTCCATGAGCTTGCATGATAATTCTTCTAGGAAGATGTTGAACTTGGTAATGACCCTAGTTCAATGCTTTATATTGTCCGTTTGGCTAGTTTTTTTACTTTCGTATATGTTGAACATGATTGGGATGTGGATGACCTACTAACAGGTTGACTCACATGTGCCTAAATAGTTTTTTGCATTGTTTCTTTTTCTTTTGTGTGATTGCATGTGCATAATGTGATCCCTTGCACTATTATGTTTGATGTATCTCTCTCTTTGTGGCATGCCTCTATTTTTACCTACATTCTTCTTTATGTCATAAATATTTTTCATTTTTCTTTATCTTTTATTTTTCTTGTGTTTTCCTTTTGGGGATGATGCAAGGCATCGAGACATTCATGTCTCTTCCATATTGACCTAGAATATTTTTCATTATCTTTTTCATTTGTCTTGTGTTTTCCTTTTGGGGATGATGCAAGGCATCGAGATATTTGTGTCTCTTCCATGTTGACCTAAAAGGTTTTTCTTTTTTTTCACTCTCTTTGTGTCATTCTTCCAGTTCTATGTGTATTTGAGGAATTATGACAGTTCCAAGCTCTCTTAAAAACATTTTAGAAAGAACATATTGACCCAAAATCCATAGATATCTCATGTGTTTGGAGTTTCATTTCATGGGAAACCCCTTCCTTTTTCATTACGTAGCTTTATTTGGAAACATATGACTTGGCATAGGGATTTCTACGTTATCTCTCATGTCTTCTTTGTTGTTAGCATTTATCATTTTCTACTTTAAATTAATTGCTCACATCATGGTGTTTAGCAATTTCTTTAAAGTGGGGGCATACATTGGCATTATTCTTTTACATTTCAGGTTTCATTGTGTAGTCTTCTTACTTCATGCAATGTGTCTTCCACTTTGTGGTGACATTGGGTGTGATTTCCCTCAACAATGTGATCTCTCTTAGAATATTATATTCCCCTTAGTGAGTTGATGCAACACACTGCATCCCCTATGTTATGAATCTTCTATTCTTTGATTGGTCCCCTCTTGGAGACATTAGGCATAATGCTCCCTAAGCTAAGACCTTAGATGAACTAAGAAAGATTCCTTTGAACATTCACTATTTTTTATTTACAATTTTTTTTGTTATATGGCCATGTTGCATACTACACCTTGCTTTCCTATGGAGCCATCTTGTTTTTTCATGAGTTCCAAGCATACAAATCTTTTCTTGATTCATGAAGCTCGAATTGCATTGTTGTGTGACACCTTACAAAGTTATCAGGAGGTATAGCTTTGGTGTGGTTGGATGGGAAGTCGATCTAAGGCATGAATTTCCCATAGCCACTTGCATGTGTGTGTGAGCGCATACTGGACATGTGTGTATGTGTCTCACCTCTTTGGATAGTCACCCAATGGAAAACCTAGATTTCTATTTCCTTAGAGTGAGTGTGAATTTTTGGACAAATAGCCTAGATCTGATCCACAACTTGTGGGACAAATGGTCGAAGCTTGATCCACCCCATTTTTTTCTTTTCTCTCTATGTCTTTGAAACTGTATGTGTGTGCCTTTTTGTTGTTCTTTATATCATTTTCATGTGTGTTCTTTTGTACTTGTGTTGGTTTGTCATAGGATCTTGATCCTAGGGAATTGATCATCCTTCTTGATCATTTTCATCCTATCTTACTAACACTGGTGCATTTGGACCCCTATTGATGCAACTTTTTCTACTTTAGTGTGAGTTGGAAGCAAGTTCCTCCTCTCACTAAAGTGGAGGCTAAATGTGGAAACATAAAATGTATCCCTCTACTTTTCCATGCTTGTTTGGGTCCTCCTTGTTAAATTGAGCATAATGTTGCCTTGATCTAGTGTTGTAATGTGTTACATATTCATATTAGGTCTTGGGACATTGTGAGTTAAATAGACCTAGAGGTTCCTTATTTAGGGTATTATAAAGTTTTGTACCACACTTTCACACTTATCTAGGGTTTCATTAATTAATGGGGCTTCTTTATGCCTTATTTGGCCTTATTTTTCATCTACAAGCCTTAATTAATGCATCTTTTCAAGGATAATACCTAAATAAACCAACATCCAATCAAAATTTAGGTGTTTTTGGATTATATGGCCTATTTTTAGTGATCTAGGACTCATACGCCACCTTGGGCATATGGGTCCCATAGATTTTAGGGCCCCAATCCTAATTTCACATGAATCTAAGCAATTTTGAAAATGTGTGCTATAATTAATGCTTAATGGGACTCATATGCCACTCTGGTGTATGAGTCCCATGTGGCCCAAAATAAAATTTAATTCAAATTATTTGTGGGATTTTATCCTCCTAGATCCGATGTTAGCTTGTAGTGTTGTAATTTTGGGAAATTTGGCATAAACAAGTATAAATGCAAGGTCATTTCACTCATTTTCACCTAAGACTTTCATGAGAGAATTCCTAATATCAAATTGGTGATTACAAGAGTTTACAAAAGCATTCAAGATTCTTCAAGAGCTGATTATCAAGTGTTTTGGAGCATAATTCAAGTATCAAGCATCATGTCAAAGTCATCATGCATCATGTTTGTTTTTGAGCTAACAATTGTGATGTAGGGTTTCATGATTCAAGCTAGCATTAAATTCAATATCTATCACATTCAAGCAAGAGACAAGATCTAAATCCATTGGATCTACTTCATACATGTTTGCAACACTTTATTGATATGGTTTGATGAGTTGTAATATTACATGTTGTTCATTCATCATTCTTTATCTCATTTGATTTCATTATAAGGTTTGATTACCAAAATAGGGTTTCACCAAGGAAAACCTCTTTCCACTAACAAAACAACATTTTCCCTCTCTTTAGTTTGTGATTTTTAGATCTAGGTTGAAGACATATTCAAGAGAAAAATTGGAGAAAAGTTGTCAACGTGTTCAAAGAGGTCAAAGTTGTCATGTTGCTTTGGAGATCATAAAAAGGCATCTACAGGTTGCAAATCATAGATTCAGACTCATAAATCATGTGGAGAAGGAAGGGATGCGATTGAAAAGAAGATTTAGACTTTGAATTTCTAGAAAATCCTAATTAGAATGATACACCACTTCTAGCATATGAGTCCCAATATAGTCATATTTGTAGATTTTAGGAGTTTAAGACATATACTTGCTAGATTTGTATTCTTGCCTAGAAACCCTATTCTGGGACTGAATCACTTAGACTAGCATATGAGTCCTATTAGACATTATTTTCAATGTTTCTACCATTTCAAGTCTTCATTTAGGTCTCCTCAAATTTCTAGGTGCACACTTTTGATTTCTCAACTCTCTGTTTTGATTTACATGATCTTTTAGGTCATTTAGTGAAGTTTTGCATTTCATTAGTCTTTCCAAGCCTTAACTTGGTGGTGAAACCCGCTTTAATCATTAATCAAACCCTAAGACATCCCTATTGTAGATCACTTTCCCATTTACATCCTAGGATTGATATCTCTAGGGATTCGTTGAGTGAAACTTGTGTGGAATAGGAGGAGCCCTATCTCTTCAAGGATAGCAACCTGCTTCCCCCTATTCCCATTGTTTCAATTCTTTATAATGATTCTTTTGCACATACTTAGGGGTCTTAGGGGTATTCTCCAGAGCTTCTTCCTCTTCATTTAACACTTCTTCTTCATTAGCTTTTTCTTCTCCTACTTCTTTGCAATCAGGTTTATTTCACACATATCCATCCACTGTAATTAAATTCTACAAGTTTTCATCAACCTTAACATTCATTGTTTCAACTATATTTCTTATGTTTTTTTTGTAAAATCTATAATATTTTCTTTTAGTAGAATTTCCAGGGAAGATACCTTCATTAGAACTTGCATCAAAATTTCCTAAGTTTTCATCTTATCTTTTGATACAACATTTTCTTCCAAATACTCTAAAGTATTTCACAGTAGGAATCCTTCCAAACCATAGCTCATAGGGAGTCTTTTTTATGGTATTTTTGGCTTGTAATATATTAAGTATGTAAACAATAGTAAAAATTTCTTCTCTCTAGTAGAATTCTAATAGATTTCCTATTTCATAATAGTCATAGCATCTTGTTGAATCGTTTGGTTTTTCCTCTCAACCACTCCATTCTGTCGAGAAGTTTTAGAGGTAGATAGCCTCTTTATTCCATGAACTTTACAAAAAAATTCAAACTCATTGGATTATAAATCACCATATCTATTAGACCACAAACATCTGATTTTAAGATCCATTTTATTTTCAACCATAGCTTTATACACCTTGAATTTATCTAGTGCATCATATTTTTCTCTAAGTAACCCATGTCATTCTAGAATAATTATCAATAAAAAGCATAAAGTATATGTCACCTTGTAGATTTCTCACTCTTTTAGGACCATAAAGATCTATATGAATTAATTTGAGTAGTCTAGTAGCAAATTGCTCATTTCCCTTGAAACTACTCCTTATTATAGTATATTAATTGAAAATATTTACACTATAATATGTTTATCGAGATTGAAGCTTTGAGAGAAGTTTGAAGCCTTCTCATGCAAACCCAAAAAGGTATACATTGAAAAAATAAAAAAGGGGAGGTGATGTGAAAAATAAGTAATGAAATTGAATCCTCCAATCATCGCTAAGTGGTGAAAACATTACTTCTTCAAGTTTATTTTCTTCAACTGGGTAGTAAGGGGATTAACAACATGGTACACACTGGCTTGAAATGACACAAACCTCAACCCTCAACATCATGGCTATACACTAGAAATTTTAAGTGATTTTTCTAGTTGAGCCTAGGAATGCACTTTATGCCATACTCCCTCAGTTGGAAGGAAGACGTGGGTTGGGACAATGAACAATGCCTCTCCAAGTCCATGGTGTGAAATTCAGTGAGGGGAAACTAGGAAACCTATTCCCCAAAATTAACATGCCTACAAAGATCCATGGCGCTCAGAATGTTGCCACCAAGGATAACTACTTGCACAATCTTGCCAAGCATGTTCAAGTAAGCCGAATCAAGCATAGCATGACATAGTTTGATTATGCAGGGCTTGGAGATATCTAAATTTCCAATAGAGAATCCATGAACTGAGAAACAATGTTGGATTTGAACTGTGGCTAGTTTTCATCCTTCACATAATCTTTGCCAAGCACCAATTTGAATTCCACAATGATGAGGCGATTGTTCTTCTATACTAAGTGTTTAATTCTATCACTGCTAACTTCACCCATGAAGGAATATTGTGGCCTTTGTGGTAACAGTCAAATAAGGGTACCTAGTCTAGACATCATGGAAGTAAGAAAGCTAAGGCTAGCAGAAGGGAGCTACAACAAGAGAAGCTTACTAACTAAAGGGCTAATTTAATGACTATTTCGCTAAGGTGGCATTTCTATTTATAGAAAAGTTGCACTGACAAACTTGACAAACAAAAAATTCCATTTTCTATTAGATGGTAATAGATAAAATATCAAGGCAAAAGAAGGAAAGGAATGAACTGTACGAAAATAATAACACCAAGCCTTGAGAAATAAATTTAGGCATTGGGAGTAAACGCTCGCGTGTACTAATTGTCACCATGTGTCCATTGTTGTCACCATGCTAGCCTGCTTGCTCATGTGAAAATATATTTATTAATGTTCTAAACACTGAAAAATTAAATATGATTGTACATTTTTAGAGTACTTTGCATCAATTAAAGCATGCTTACCAATGCAAGAGCTTATTTGTGAAAAAGGGCAGTGAGCAGATTGTATTAATTACATTCTCACAGAAAATTTGGCTTTCCCAAGGGATATAGATCCCCACTCCACATGTATCACTTTGTTGGTATCAATAAGCGAGCTAATGGTAACAACAATGCCTTACTACATGTATGTGCAAGAAAATTAAATGCACCCAAAAATAATTTTTTTGCTAAGTATCAAAAACTGCAAGTAGTCATTTCCCTAAAGAAGCTTTCTGCAAATCCTTCAATGTAAGAATGGTAAAAGAAACATTTTCTAGTCGATAGGCTAGAGTTTCATCCACCAGACTAGGATACACCAATATTTTTGGACGGGATTCATTTGCTAACACCTCAGTGCAAGAAGAGTGGATTTTTGCTCATACTAAAACCATACTAGTAGGCGGCCCAATCAAGAAGGAAGCGGTGATGGATTTTGCAGATCATATTTTTTACCCAAAGTTGCATATGAACCCTAAAAACCTTAGAAAGGGGGAAATACAAATAATGGTCAAGTATGGGGGAACTAAAGGCATTACATCACGACTCTATTATTGTTGTTTGCCACAATTCATGTTTCTCACCATACAACTATGTCTAGAGTTGGTGGATGCATGTGCAAAGAGGTTGGATAAAGAAACAAGGGTTATAAATGGAAATAGGTTAAGGATTACAATCAACATAGCAGCCATCTGGGATATGTTGTGCATCCTTGAAAAATGGAGTATCAAAAAATTTGAGCACAAGACAATGGAGGATTTCTAGAAGACCAGAACCAAGCAATTAATTTTTTATATAGATGAAATAGATGAGAAGCCGAAAGGAAATAAGCATGTCTTCCCTCTTCTATGAAGAAAGTTCAAATTAGATGTATAGGGAATTTTCACAATGTTAGCTTGTATTTATAGTTTTAAGGATGATGAAAAGGTTCATGCTTTCAAGATGGGCTTGGCTTTTATGCTTAGAAGGGATAAAAGCAAGAAGTATTTTTTATTTTGTTGATGTAGTTGCCAAAAGGATGTTGGATCAATAAAGAAAATATGGCACTACTTTTAAATTTAGGTATTCCTCTTTTCTGGCACATTTGATTTATATTAGAACCCTTAATTTCTCGAAATAAATTTCTCGCTCTTTAGGTTTGATGTAAAGGGGTTCTACCAACCAATTTTGGTTTGGACCCATGTGCTTTGCAATACATGGGATTACTATTCATTTGTGGACTACTTCTTGAAACCAATACTCTTAGATTTGTCCCCATGTGCTCTAGGTCAGTTTTCCCTTGAATCCTTACAATGGATGAAAAGCTAATAGACGTTAGTGGATTATTTTTAGGGAGCCAAATTTTCTTTCATCAAGTTTCATGGTTTTATTGAGGAGCCTTTTAGGCTCCCTAAGTTTGTAACAGACATGAATTTTTCTTTGGAGCCATTCTTTCAAAAATCTATTGTTGAAAAAGCCTATGGTGCTAGGAGACACAAGAAATAAATTTACCCAATCCCCCTTACCATTTCCAATAGTTAGGTAACACTTGTGAAATGGGAGGAGTGAGATGTTCTTACTAGAAAATTGGCTCACCTAGGCCTGCTCCTCATTTGTGACGCATAGAGTTACAATCTAGTAAGTTATCTCCTAACTATAAAACATGAATGGAAGGAGTACTTTGAATCAATAATGAACCTGGCTAACGAGAGGGTAGATTTCTACATTGACCTAGCCTTCATACCATTTGATCGTCCACCATGGCTTGACTTCTATGTATGGGTGGCAGAGTTTCAATAGAACATCCCAATAGCCTAATCTCTCAACATAGTTAAAACATCTAGGATGGTAAAAAAGAAAGAGGGAGAATTTTTGGAGGTTTCGATAGGAAATAAATAACTTCTATGCCATGTACAAATATGTTAAGCCACATGATGATAACTTTGACCAAATTTATGACAAAGAGGCTAGAACTTATGACAATAATCCTAAGTCTGATAAGGAGATTGGATTGGAGGAAGCAATAATCTACACCTCCCCACCTCAAGAGCTTGACATAGGAAAAGGAAGAGGGAAGGTGGAAAAAAAAGGTCCCATAGATCACATCTCTCACTAGTTCCCTATCAAAGAAAAAGAGGACTCAACGGTCTCCAAAGATCTCTATCATAGCTACAAGAGCCCAAACTTCAGTAGAATCAGCCACAAAGGAATCTGAGTCCACCAATTTGGTCCCTATAAAGAAAAGATAGGTTCAAGGCTTAGGTAGACTAGGCGCATCAAGCAAAGAAGAAGAAGCAAAGTCTACCCCACTAGGATAATCAACTCAAATAGCCCAGGTAAATCTTGTACTCCCCTTCTTTCTTCTATTGCATCTTTGGTTGTTCTTACCCTTTCATATGCTAAGAAGAACCTCCATCAATGAGTTCCAATGTCCTCATTCTAAAAACACCCCCGAAAATATTTGACAATGAACCCTGTGAAGAAACCCCATGCACCAAACAAGTATCATCCACATCAGTTGCAATTGATTCTTTAATTTCCCTATCAAGGCAACCCATTGAAAATAATAAAGCATCCATGCTACCAGTTTCACCAAACCCATATACTACCAAGAAAATGCCTCTTTCCTACCCACTTCCCCTTTCACTCTAATGGGTATCCCTCCTTCTCAATATTCATATTACATCCCACCTTTTTCCATGATAATTCTTTCCTTCACCTCTCTGCAACCTTAGACAATCAATGCCTAACCTTCTGTCACCCTCTTCAGTCTCCCTCTAGGTGCTTTAACTATTACACAGAGTATTGACAGCCCATAAAGTCTCTGAAGTCACTTGGATGTAATGAAGCAGGCCCAACAAGCAAGAAAATAGAAACTATAGATAAAGGCCACAAAAAAACCAACTACTCGAAATATTGAAGCCTGTTTTGATGAAGATCGATATTCCCTATTAATCACTACCATGAGGCCACTAATTTCCAAGCTAGAAGGATAAATGTAGTTAGAAGATTACAACATCTGAGTTGTGGGCCTCAATTTAAATGAGACTCTCTCACATGACAAAGTGGTTCTAGCCAATGCAACTCAGAAGGTGGTATACATTGACTATGAAAAGTTGGACAAAAAATTGTAGAATCACAAGGTAGAGTTGGAAAATGTAAGACACAGTGGATGGGTAGCATGCAAAAATCAAATGTAAAGATGTGGAAATGTCCTACTTGAGGAAGTTGTAGGGTCAGCAATGGAAAGTGACTAAGTTGCTTGAATTATCCCATAATGAATAGGATTGGATTCATGCTAAGGTACAAAAATTAAAGGGTGAGATTGTTGTTGAATGAGATACAAACATAAAATATCAATGAAGATAGACAAAGCTAGATAGAGATGTAACCAAAGTAAAAACTATATCTGATGGGCTACAAAAGGAGCTATAGATGATGGATCAACAAGTGGAGGACATGCAAAAAGAATTAGATAATGTTCGATCTCAAGCCTCCAATGATATTCAGAAGGCCCAAGTAGAAGAAGAAAGGGTGAAACAAGAAAAGAAAGATATCAAGTCTATTTATAGACTCATGTTGAAGAGATCAAGAAGTTGAGTTCCAAGCTTACGAATTCCCTCCAGGAGAAAAATCAATTTGTAGAAAGTATGAGGGAAATGGAGTCCCAATTCTAGCAAGAATTGGCTATGGTGTAGGGATCCAAAATGCTTTCGATACTAAAAAAGTTAATATCTACTCATTGGGAGAGAATCATTGTTGTAGTTGTAGCTCTAAAGTCAACCTTGTAGTTTCTAAGGGATACTCAAGAATTAAATGATAAATTTGGCCTGATAATTGACCCAATTCTCCACATATACACCCCCTAGGTTGAAGAATAAAAAATATTGGTCACAAAATTGTTCAAGGAAACTAAGAAAGATTTGAGGGATGCAAAAATTCTTAATCAATGGTTATCCATGAGGAAATAAAATGAATTCATCATCTACCACAGGGTCGTATCAAATGGAAAAAACTTCTAGGTAGCATTGAATAAGAAGGTCAACAAGATCATGGAAGAGTTTATTGTTCTACTATAGATAGGATTACCTACCCTTTTCTCATCAGATGGAGAGGTGTTGACAATTGAGTTGATTGTGAATGTAATTAGGCTTAGAATCTAGACCTCCACCGCTCTATAGGGTTTAATCTCATCACCAACTATTGAGGAGATTGAGAAGGAAATCCTTCCAAGCCTTTCTTGACTATACTACTACATCAAAGTTATCTGATCAAGGTTTGGAGGAGTTTCTTTTAAAGAAGTCCTTGAGTTGGATCAAGCATATGAGGTTTTATGCACACTCATCCAGCTCACTGATGTAGATTGGGAGACCTAACGTGTCACTTTCCTCAAACTCCAAGAATTTCCAGAGGTCTAAGATCATGCACCCACAAGCGAAGGCCCCCTGTGATTCACTAAAACTGTAAAGAAACTTTTTCCTTTGAATACCCTTTCTTCCTTTCCACTTTGGTATGGATCTGTGCCTAAAGGATGAAGAATTATTTTTCATAAATGTGCACAATGCGCCATGTAGGTGGTTGCGCTACTTTAATAAATATAATTTTCCTTTTAGGCATGAACTAGGACACATGTCAGCTTTGTAGGGATTTTCTTCAAAACAACTCTAACAAATTTTGATGTTGTCTGCTCACTTGACACATCATCTATATTCTTCAAGTAGTCTATATCTTCTGCGAAAAGATATTTTTTGGATGGAGTTCATCGGGAAGTGTGGTCAGAGTCTTACTTTCAAAGTGGAACCTTCAAGTCAATGTCATCAACCTCCATTATTGATCGATCAGATTTTGACAAGATGTGTTTAAAATCTTATTGTCTTCTCACAACAATCTTTGCTAAAATATCTAAAACCATTAATGAAGCAGTTGATACTTAATGAGAAAATATTGTTGCTATCTAATTAAGATCTAAGATTAGATTGTGAGCTATCAAATTTAGGCATCTAGCAGTTTCTTCTTCTTAATATTTTGTGGCGGTGTCCTCTATTTATAACTATAAATAGGGGTTGGTAGTATTATTTTTGAGAGTTTTGATTTTTTCTTCAAAAACCCTTTTTGAAGAATATAGTTATTGTTTTAGGGAGTTCTATTTTCTCAGAAGTAGGAGGGTCTTTGCAGAATACCACTTATTCTCTTTGGCATGTTATATGTAATTCAAACTATCATCGGATTGACATCCAACCTTTGTTTTCAACTTATATATCATAGAAGTTTGATCTATTTTGAAGAAATCTTTAAAATTGTGTATTCTATGGAATTTTTCAAATTTATTGTTCATATTGAAAAAATTGTGTTAAAAGTGTTGCATTGATGGTTCATATAACTAATTCACATGTTGTTAAGCTTCTATGTTTAATGCTATCTTTCATAAATTGGATCATATCCATTAAACTCTTCCATTTTTTCTAAAGGGTATGCCATTTTCCATATTATACTATAAAGGAGGAAGGATTCTATAAATTTTTGAATATTTTTGTTAATATTTAGAGTTTTCTTATGTCTAATTGGACCTTAATGAGTGCTTCCCATGGGAAGATTTGTGTTGGTTATTTTTTATGTACCAAACTTGATCTCATTCCTCACTTATGTATCTACCAGAATTCAATTAATTAGCAAGGGTGAGGATTGGCTAGCACACAAGTAAGGATTTTAAGGCCCTTACTTCTACTCTTCAAGATTTGTGAAACCTAGGAGGGTAATCCTATTTATGCTCATAAGATACTCATTCAGTCAAAAACATTTCCACACATAGATTGATTCCTCCTAATTGCAAATAGGTAACATCCATCAAAGGCTTGGCAGGCCTTTCAATAAAATATTATCCATTGCGAGGAATAAAACAATACTTAAAATTAGGAAATTATAATTGAATTTTCTTATGATTTCATTTTGATTTCAAGCCTATGGTTAGGTGCATTACTAACTCAAAAAAACTTAAGATAATCCAATGAAGAAATTGATGCCTCATCCATAGGGATAATGGAGTCACCTTTGTAATAAATCAGTAATACATTAACAATTCAATCCAGTAATTATTGGGCAATTGATATACCACTTTGTAGCATTCAACTCATTGTGTTCAAAACATAGCTTCTTACCAAATCTTACATCCTTCCCTCACAAACCCATGACCTTATTTTATCATTAAATTAACCCTTTAAATTGAAGCATAAATAAACTCATTCATTCAGTTGAAACAACGGAAGACAAATGAAACTATTATTAACAATTTCATTCATAATCTGCAAGAAAACTACACAAGAGAGCATATATTTTAGAAACTTATATTTTCTATTATTGGTGTTACTGTAAAACATTTCAAGATCATTACAATATGAATTATACCCTAAAATTATTCCTGGTAATATTCATTAGTATATCTATTTACATTATGCTCCTTTTTGAGCTTAGTTTTTCACCTCTACCCATTTGAGACTCAAAACTTTAACCTCCTGTAATTAGCCATGAAGTCCCCTTTATAGATCAAGGGAGAAACAAGCATCATGATCATTACCTTTACATTTCATTTCAAAATTAATTTCACCCCAATTTGAGAGATTCCCCAGACAAATATATGAAATCATTGACATAGCAGGGGAATGCAAGAGACAAAATCCTTCATGAGTTGCCAATGGAGAAAAACCCAATCACCACAGGGTATTCTTGTGCAGTTTTCATACACACAGCCTGTTGAAAGTAGGGACCCTATTTCGCTTTGGTTTTTGGTGTCTTGGCCCTTTCATTTTGAGGATTTATCTTGCTTTGGCATGTGCTTAAATGTTTATTTTGATTTCCTAAAAGTTATTTATTGAAAATATTAAGTTTTGAGCTAAGTTCGGGTTTTCACTGATGTTCGGTATTTTCTACCCTATCTGGATTTTCCTGGATCCTACTCAGATTCTAACTGAATGCTGTGGTTTGGAGATTATTGTTCTTTGCTAAATTCCACGTGGTCCGAATTTTTCTGAAGTTCATCCTATCCTCGAGTTCCCATATTTTCCTGGCTGTCTTGTCAACTGCATTAAATGTCATTTGTACTGTTTGCCGAGGGATGTATTTAACCGATCACTTGTGACTTTTGCACCATTATGCTTTATTTTTTGTCATTGATTGAGCTGCAGAGTTTGTTCTTTGAGTGTTGGATTTGATTTAGGGCACTGAGTTGGTGAATTGTTGGATTTAAGTGGTGATTTCATGTGCATTGATGTTGTTTTTTTTGTTGGGTGCCATTAATCTGGTATTTGTTGCCTCATTCAATCTTTGTTGCATCAAATGGTATGTATTCAATTTCCTTGCTTTTGATTGATGATTGGGGATAGCGCTTTGATGTTATAGAGTTTATTGGGGTTCAAATTCTTGAATGTTTGATCACTTCATGGCTAAGGTTGCATCACATTGTTTGATTTATAGTCTTCCAAGTGGTTTCCGAGCTTGTTTGTCTCTTTGCATTATGAGGAGTCTTGCTCGAGAGTCGAATTTCCCCTAGTAATGACTTAGCAGTTGAAATGCCTAAATCCTGAGCTTGCATGTGCGTTAATGGCAGATTTGTAGGGTTTGACTTAGGGCATCGCCATTTAACTTTAGTTTGCTTCCCAATTGGCCTAGAATTCTAAGAAAACCTATAGAGGGCCCATATCAAACTCAGTGAAGGCCTAGACTCTTGAAATTTATGATCGATCCATTGGTCTAAGTGAAATCGTTGTTTAGTGTTGAAGTTTGGGTTTCGTCTTCAGTTCGGTATTTTTCATCTCTAGCGGATTGTCTGATTCTGGTAGATTTTCCTGATCCCCTTCGTTTTCCCGAAATTTGTATACTCTTGGAGTTTCACCTTATCTGCGGATTTCCTTCGGCTCTAGATTTTCCCAAAATCCTTGATTCCCTATTTTTTCTAAAATTTTCCAAGTGTCTTCTCCTTCGCGAAAATTTGTCCATGGTGGATTTTCCCAAAATTTGATGAAATATGAAGGAATATGGAATAACATGATGTGATAATGAGTGAGAGTGCATTTTATGATTATTTAATGCTATTTTGAGATCTCACATGTTGTTTATTGATTAATAATGATCAGATTGAATTGCTAATAGGTGTTTTCTTATTCATTCCGCTAGAATTCGTCTGCCCGAAATTCTCCAAAATTCCTCCCTGGCTTGGATTTCTTGGATGGTCCTGAAACCTGAAGTTTAATATGATCATTCTATATGATGTTTACTAAGGTTTAATGATGATTTTGAATGATTAACTTTGGTTAGTGTGATCTTATTATGTTTCATTTGTCAAGTCCAGTCTGAATCTAGCAAGGCAACAACTAGAAAGAGTAAGGGTGACATGGAGGGATCTTCAATATCTGAGGTAGAAAGAATCAAGATGGACATCAAGAGAAAAATCCCAGAGAGTAAGATCACTTCTATCTGGTCAGAAGTAATAGATACCAATGTTGGACTATGGGACTATGAGGAGTTCAAGGCCATAATGGCAACACAAGATCTTGCTCTGGTGGCTAAGAGGATGTTAGAATTAGGATTGGTGCATGTAGCTAGTTTCCCCTCCACGGTGCAGTGTTATGAGTTGGTCCTTGAGTGTGCTAGGAATTATGATGGTGATACACAAAGAATTATTGGTCCTCAAGAGAGGATTGTGGCAAATTTGAATCTTTTTTCCATTGCTCAGACTTTTGATATGCTAGATAGGTCTCATGTGGTGGCATTCAACATGGAGGCAGCCAAGGAGTACTATGAAGAAGAAACTATCAAATCTTAGTAGCTCATCAATTCCTGGCTGGAGAAGCCTAAGTCTCATTTTTTGAAACTACCTAAACAGTTATTCAGGGAAAAATTCAAGGAGTATTATGATGCCATCACTCTTCTTAGAAGGGTAGTTGGATTGAAAAATTTTGGCATGTTTTAGAATTAGATGTGCCATGTTATTGTGAGGATGGAATAGGAGAAGACTGACTACCACTAGGCAGGTGTCATTAGTAGAGTGATTCATGAGCAATTGTCCAATGTGTTGCAAACCAACACCTTCACAATGACCTTGTACTTAGTCTATGCACTTGCAAGATTTCATCCATACAAGGGATTAAGTACCAAGGGTGTCTTTGGATAGGATATTGTTTATGAGGTGTACCCCCAATTGCACTTGGGAAGCTTGAACTACAAGAGGGTGAATGATGCACTCACCATGCATATCACTAGATTGCTTCAGGGAGTAGAATTCACAAGAATTTTTGACCAAGCCAAGGAGTTAATCAAGAAATATGGTGCTTGGTACATTCAATTCCCAACCTTCTCATACATCCGAGTTGATGGCTGTCAAAAGGCTCCATACAGACTTCCAAGGTATCCCACTGATCATATCATACTTCTAGAAGTCACTAGACATATATGTGATTTTGATGCTATTGTCAAAAGGGACAAGCATAAGACTAGTTTTGGTGGAGACTTTCCTTTGAGGATAGGTACTGGAGAGGCACATCCTTCCATTATTTCTACCCTGGCTTCAAAAGAGGAGATGAGTACCCTTGGTTTATCTTTCCATTCCAAGAGGTTTAGATTTGATATAACAGGTGAAGCACAAAAGAAGTCCAGTAGAGAGTGTAGCCATAAGGTTGATTTGAAAGACTACTAGGCCAATTGCAGTGACGAATATGAGGTAATGAAGAAGAATTTTTCTTGGCTTCTAGTTGAAACAACCCGTTTATATAATGCGAAGGCAGTTCGTGATCAACTGAAAGATGATGGAGACTTGATTCAAGGTCATGCTTATGAAGTGATTAAGGACATGCCAATTAGTGATGTGGATTGGATAAAGGAAGAAAATATATAATTAAAGTAGTTAATGGATCTAGTCACCAAGTTCACCAGAATGTGGCTAAAGCATAAAATGTGGGAGTTGGAAAATGAAGGTGTATAGTGCACCTATGATCTGATGGGAGATTTGGACCCTTATTCCACTTCTAAGGAGTCAACTGAGCAGGATCCTAAGGGAAAAGGTAATATGGATTCTGCTTTTAAAATCAAGATAAAAGGTGTTCAAGTGGAGGAAGCCCAAGAAGCAGAAAGGTAGAGAAATCCCATTGTCAAAAGAGGGGGCATACTTCAAGGACTAAGAAATTTGAAAAGAAGGAAACTGAAAAGCAGAGTCCTGAAATTAATGTTCTTGTGTCTAACAGAAGGATAATTGTGAGATTATCACAAAAGTCAAGCTCCAAGGTGGAAGAGGAAGGAGTTGCTCCACCTGTGGTAAATGTAGAGAGTTCAGAGGAAAAGGCACAAGTGTACACAAGGAGGTCAAGGACTCCTTCTCCCAAGGATAGTGTTCCCAAAGTAGATCCTCCTCCAGTTACTTCTCATAAGGAGTAACATGATGATGTTCCTTCTTTCCATGAAGCCTAAAGTGAACTAGGTGAATCCAAAGAGGCTGAAGATCATCCAGACACTGAGAGAGAGGAATTTCATGAAGGTGACATTTTTAGTGTAGAGGTTGAAGTTGAAAAAGTGATGCAGTCTCCCTTGGTTGCATATGAGGAGTCACCTGTTAGAACTGAAGAGGTCAAATCACCTCAAAGAGAGGAAGAAGCAGAAAAGATTCCATCCCCTGAGCACAAGGAGGAACATGTTGAAGAAAAGGTGCATAAGGAAGATGAAATTCCTGAGAAGTAGAGTCTGGACAAAGAGGCGCCTAAAGATCAATAGGAGGAGGTTGGACAGGGTAAGGTACAATTAGAGTTCACTGCTCTAGATTGGTTGGACAAGGAAATAAACAGAAAGCAGGTTATTGTGGAGGATACTCCACCTAACTGTGATGAGTTGTTGGCCAAGATTGGATAGGATAAGGGTAAGAAGTAGGCCATGGTCATTTCTAGGATTGAAAGAGATGAGGCAACTAATTGAGTTGTCCACATTGTAACTCCTGTTCTGGATAAGAATAGAGATGAGGTAACTCCAAAATATTATAATGTGCAGACTTTCAATTTATGGCCAACTTCTGTTGAGCATGACATTGAGGATTATCAGGGTTCTAGCACATTTATCCTGAGGAGATTGAGGAAAAAAATTCAAACTAAGCAGGAGCTGAAGAAGGAAAATGAAAAGCTCAGGAAATTCTTGGAGGATCTGATGAAACCCTTGCAATCTATTAACCCATTGGCTTCTGCTGCAAATCCCTTACCCAAGGAAACTATCACTGAACTTGAGAGGATGAAGGCTTCCACTCTTACTACTACAAATTGGCTGCAAGGGGTGTGAACTAAAGGAAATGATGCTATCAAAGACATTCTATCATCTAGGAAGGATGGTATGAGGGAAATTGATTGGTTGAAGGAGGTATTAGCTTAGGAAAAAGAAGATACAGATCTCTTGCTGCAGAAAATGAAAATGATTATGGAGTATACCAAGGACAGGATTATAAGTGATGAAATTCTCCCTTCCTCTAGAGCTGCTGAACCTTGGGAGTGGTTTGAGGCATTGCAAATTAGGCAAAAATGTTTTGAAAAATATCTACAAGCAGAGGAGACAAATTGATGATACTCTAACTGGTATCTATAATGGTTGCATTGCTTTCTTTGAGATTATGACAGGGAGAAGGAAGATTTCCCCTAAATATTTGAGTTTAGAATAGTTGAGGAAGTGGTGGCATAATGTTTATGCTCTGATCAATGATGATTCTATTACTGAACACTAGTTAGATGATGTGGCCACCTACATTGTTGTCATTGATAAATACCTAACATATAAGGTTGAGTGGGATAAGTCGGTGAAACAATCTAGGGAAGAAATTACATCAATTGAGAGTCGACTTAAGGTTTTTCCTTTACCACCTGTGGCTGACTTGGATAAGGTGCTTTTGAGGGTGCATGAAATGCTGGATCAGAATAAAGACAAAAGTGAAGGTAGTTAATGATGGGTTACATTGAGATTTGTGCTTCCCTATTTTTTTGGCATGCATTATTTTGAGCTACATTGGAGATCCTAGGCTGACTTGGATGAAGTTCATGCATGTAATGCATATGTTATCTCATTTTCAATTTCTCTTGGCCAACTTGTTGTGCCTAATTATTATTGTAAAACCCTATCTAGGCTGACATGTTTTTTGGCTTCTATAAATTTGGCATTTTGCCTCATTTGTATGGGTTAAGAATAGACATAGACAAATAGAGGAATAGCTAGTGTAGAAGCGAATTAAGTAGAGCAAGAGTTAGCAAGTAGTTGTTCTCAAAAAAATATTGTAATAGAAAGTTGGAATTGTTGCTAAAATGGATAATTTGATGCAAGTAATGACATTGTGATTTGGTGCCATTCTTGTGTTCCTCTTATCTTGCATGGTTCTTGTTATTCTATATTTATAATTGCTTTGAGGAAAGTTGATACTTTAGAATTAGATTTGATTTAATGATTTTTATGGTTTAATATTTGAAGTGTTGCAGCAATCCTTGGTCCATACTTTTTGCAACCAACCGATTGTTAGTTGCTTTGCAAAGTTAGCCTCGACTTTATATTCATTGTGCTTAGTTCAATTGTGAGGGTTTATTTATTTCAATTGCAATAGGGTTGTTTGAATGAATGTTCATGATATGAAAATCTTAACACCTTAGAAGATTGCACTATTTTTATAAGATTGCAAATCCATTTGGGTCAAGTAGAAATCATTTTTTGAGGGATTGGTCCATTTTGAGTATTTGTCATTAGCATTGTTGATCTTAGGTTTAGTGTTAAATCTAAAAATCTCTTTGAAACCTTATATCTTTTGTTATTTCTTTCATCATTCGGGTTAAATTTAGGATTGAAGTATCATTATATTGTTAGATCTGATAATTAGAGATTCAGTATTTTGCTTGTAGTAAGGTCCCATTGTGATTACCAACATTTTCACATTTATCACTGAGTTGTTTATGCATTGTCAAGACCTGACATTAGAGACCTTGGGGTTATCTCTCGAGGCTTGCTAATAGAGAATTACCTTTCAAGAGAGATAGGATATTATATTTTGTCTGAGTTGTTGTTGTGCAGAAAATATCATCAACAGATTGGTGCTAGAAGGAGGGCCTGAATAAGCAAGATGGGTCAATTTTTTAACGCCATCTCTCCTAAAAGATTCAGAAGAAGAACCAGATCTTCTCCAAGAGAGGAGGAATTTGAAGAATTACTAGACCCTACTAGGTGTAGAAGGACCAATAGAAGGAGAGAATCATCATCATCATCCTCCCATCCACCTCCATCATCTCCATCATTCTCATCCTTGTTAGGTTCATCTGAGTCTAAGTCTGAGGACATTCCCATTCCACAACATCAGCCAGTCATAAATCAGCCATTACCACCCCCACCTCCACCAATGGCTTTCCTAGCTAATAACCCATCTCCATTGAGTTTTTCCAATTACAATGTTATGCCCAAGAACCTTGAACACTTTTGGTTAAAGTTCCATGTTAATGATCCCAATAGAACTGTTGAAAAACAAATTAGGATCTTTCAGACTGTCCTTAAGGATAGAGGAATTAGCCATGAGGATGTAGCATATAGATTCTTTCCTTATTCATTAGGAGAGGATGCATTCTATTGGTACAATCATTTACCTGCTGGGTCTATCCAACATTGGACTAAGTTAGAGATTGTATTCTTGAAAAAGTTTAGGGTTCCCATTAGTTCCAATGAGATTTACCATTAGTTCACTAATGTTAAGAGAGAAGTTAATGAGCCTATAGGGTCCTTTACCAATAGGTTTCATCGTGCCTATACCAAATTACAGGCTCTTTATTTTGTTGATCAAGCCACTGCTTTAGAGGTTTATTATGAAGGTCTTGATAGTTTGACATCTACCCTCATTAAATGGAAAAACAACCCTCCCAATACCCTACTTGATGCATATGTTGAAGCTATGAAAGTAAGCACTGCCTTAAGACAACATGTGTCTGGACCTTTACCATCATTGGGACCCATTGCTCACCCTAGACAAGTCTCTACTCTTGACCAGGCTCTCGCTAACTATACTCCTATCATGAATCTATTACCTCAGTTACCTATGGTTCCTCACCCAGGACCTCCTGTGAGACAAGTTCCACCTACAATTAGTTACCCTCAGCAAAATGTGAATCAACCTCTTCATATACAACCTCAGGCTAGTTTTCCCACGTATCTATAGAATTTTGAATTTTTGAACCAATCACTGAATGCCAATGCTGTAGTAGGATATTCCCAAAATAATGTGAATCAACCTCCATGTAGCAATCCTAACAAGGAAAGTCTGGACGAATTGTCTAAACAAGTGAAGAAGCTGAATATGGAGGTGACTTACTTGAGGAACCAGAATAGTCAGTTGCAAGCTACTCAAAAAAATATGCAGTCCAATTAGAACATAGAAAATCCACAAGGACAACACTTTGATAAAGGGCAACATCACGAAAGAGGATACAAAAATGAAAGAGGATACAACAATGAAAGAGGATACAACAACAACAGAGGATATAATAATGACAAAATACAAAACTATGATAAATGACAATCCTCAGGCCAAAAATTTGATAGAGGGCAAGGTGGTGGACAAGGGTTCGATAGGAGGCAGCCACTAGGATAGAATATGACTTGGAACACAGGGCCTAACAATGGAGGAGTCCCCACCCCATTGGATCAACTAGTTAATCAACTTTTCAATCAGCCTGTTAATCAAGAGAAGCCTCCTAATGGTGTATATTTAGCTGAGGCTGCTTTATCAGGATGGTGTAGGCTCCATAAAATGAGTCAACATTATGAGTTAGATTGTGAAGAATTCCAAATGGTAGCTTTGATTTTCCAGTATGAAGTGGAGAACAATGCAAGCAGTCAGGAAATGGTGCCATCTACTCCTTATGATTCACCAGTGTTGGTACTGAATCATGCTCCTTTTCCACAAAGTAAGGAGAATGTACCTGAAGAGGAATCTGACCAGTTGAAGGAAGAGGCAGACCAGGTATGTAATGGGGATGAAATTACACAATTATTCAATGATAATCTAGTAAATGACAATGGTCCCAGGGATGAAGAAGAAGATTTTGTTGAAGAAGTATAGACCTTTCAGAGACCTGTCAAGAAGTATGACTTGAGGTAATTGCCACATAGACGTCCACAAGCTAGAGGCCCCTTCACTACTTCCATTCCACTGAACAATTTCAACATGCCTCCAAATCCTAATGCTAGCAATAATCCATCACTGCCTCAGTTGTCTAGGCAATATTTATCTCAAGATCAAGGGCATGCTAATGTGCCAAAAGGAAGAAGTGATGATGCAAACAAGGACAAGGTGATGGAATACCCAAAGGAGACTCCTGCTGATCTAAGTGAGGAACAACTAGCCATTTATGTTGCTAAGGAACTTAGAAAATTAAAATTAAGTCTATTTGAATTTGATTTATTAAGATTTTCAACCATTAGGAATGCAGTTCTAGGAGCTTATAATGCAAATTCCATGTCACAAGACAAATCAGTTAACGAAAGTGTCAATAGAGCTTCTAGTTCTCAATCGGTAGGAAGGAAAAATCAGAGTCATAATCAAGTCCACATTCCCCCTGGACATAAGGGAAAAGAGAATGACAAAACTCAAGTTGCTCAAGTAGATACTCCCTTAACTATGTTTCAAGGGAAAATAGAAACACCTCCATTCCTGATTTATATTCTCATATTCGGTAATAATTTGCATAATTGTTTGTTGGATTCTGGTGCTTCCACCAATGTTATGCCTTTTGGTGTCTGTAGAGCTATGGGTATTACTCCTGTTTATTCTCAAAAGAAAGTTACACAATTGGATAGGACTGAAGTCAATGTTGTAGGGGAGTTAAATATGATTCATATGTAGATTGCTTCTGATCCTAGAATTCAGTAGGTTATTAATATACAGGTGGCTGATATACCTGATGCTTATGGCCTAATCTTGGGAAGAGACTTTACCAAGGCTTTGAATGGATATGTCTCGACTGATCACTCTCACATGTGGCTTCCATGGAAGGGAGTTCCAAACCAGATTAGAATTGAAAGAGAACCTAGAATGAAATACATGATCACATAATATCAGAAAACCTCCACTAAAGTTCTGATATCAGAAGTATGGGTAACTATATACTCCCAGCCCCTCTTGAGGAGTTAGATGTAGAGGAAGTTCTTATGTTCCACATAGCACCTGTTGACCTTACAGTAGAATCCAGTGGTACTGAAGCCTTAGTCAAATCAGTTGAAAATGATGATGATCTGGAAGATAATCAGCTGGGCTTGCTAGATAATTTTCAAGAGTTCATTCAGAAGTGCATCGAAGATCAGGTTCAGTTGGGAAGAGGAATGAAATTTGGAGGACAACTATTGCCCAATTGGTGCAGGGTGCATAATGCTTCCCATTCATAACTGACTGTTGCTTGTGCCAGGTTGCAGTGGAACAAATACAAAAATGTATCAACCCCACTCCAGCAGTCAAAATTGATATCCAAAATGTCCAAAAGGATACCAAAGTAAAAAAGGTAATGATTTCTGAAGAACCATCCAATAGCAACAATGCAAGTGATAAAGCAAGGAAGTTTGCAGTTTTGGTTGTTGGACTTTAAGATTCAATGGGTCCAAATCAAAGCAAGGAGTTGGGGTAGTATTTGAGCTAATTACTCCAAGAAGTAAGACATTCTTTTCTGCTCATAGACTTCAATTTCATTGTATGAATAATGTAGCAGAATATGAGGCTTTGGTTCATCGGTTGTTAATGGAATTAAAGAAAAAGGTTAAGATCTTGCAAGTTTTTGGGGATTCTAAGTTAGTAGTCAAGCAAGTTAGGAGATAATACTCTTGTCATGATAGAAGAATGACCAACTATAGACACAGAGTATGGGGTCTTATTGAAAGATTTGATGCCTTCAACATTCAGTTGATTCCACGAAGTAAGAACTAGACAACTGACTCCCTGGCCCAGGCCGCTAGTACATTACAACCTTTGTCTCTTTCTGGATTAATTTTTTTTATAGTGGAACCGACCCCACTACCTTTAGTACCTAACAATGTCACCAACTTCTAGGTATTTGAATATGATAAGCATATCTTATATTTTTTCACAATTATGGATGTCTTTGCTTCTCAAATCATTGATGAAACTGAACTCCAAGAAGTAGAAATGGATTTGGAAGGAGTAATTAATTTGAAGACCAACACAATTCTCAGAGGAATGGTGCAATTAGAGAGAATCTTTGATCTAGACAAGGTCAGAGAGCAAGAACAGGATGCTAAGAGGGATTCCATTAGTGGACAATGTGAAAAGTATAATATGGGAACTTAGGATAATGCCAAGAATTTTTTTATTGGTAAAGTGTGCACTCCAGAAGAAAGGAAATGAATAATTGATGCTTTGCATAGATATCTAGATGTGATAGTCTGGAGTTATGAAGACTTAAAGACTTATGATACATCAATCATAACCCATACTATCCCTCTCAATCTAGGAGTAAAACCTTTCAGATAGAGGCAGAGGCCCATCAATGCCTTACTAGAACCCATAATACAGAAGGAAGTGCAAAAATTACTGTCTGCGAGAATAATATTTCCAGTTAGACACTCAACTTGGGTTGTAAACCTGGTTCCAATACAAAAGAAAAATGGTGAAATCAGGTTATGTGTAGATTTCAGGAACCTAAACAGGACATCAAAAAAAGATAATTATCGAGTACCCTCATTGGATGAAGTGCTCCAGATTATCAATGGATCTCAGATGGTGTCTTTCTTAGATGGTTATTCAGAATACAACCAAGTTACGATAAAATATGAGGACAGGCACAAGACTACTTTTACCATCAAGTGGGGCACTTTTTCTTATAGGAGGATGCCCTTCGGCTTGATCAATGTTGGAGCCAAATTCCAAAGATCCATGGACATTTCCTTTAAAGACATAATTGGTAAGTGCATAATAATTTATATGGATGATCTAACAGTCTTTTCCAAAAAGAGAGGTGATCATATCACAGATTTGTGCAAAGTTTTTCAGAAATGCAGAGAGTTTGGGATATCTCTCAATCCAAAGAAATGGATCTTTGGAGTTACAAAGGGTAAATTGTTAGGGCATGTTCTCTCTAAGAAAGGAATTGCAATTGATCCAGAATGAATAGAGGCTATACTCAAGATCCCACCACCTGCTAGCAAGAAAGAAATGAAATCATTCTTTGGTAAGATCAACTTTGTGAGGAAGTTCATCACTGGATTCACAGAAATAGTCAAGCCACTGAATGCAATGTTGAAGCAGGAGGCCAAATTTGAATGGAATGCAGAAGCAAAGGAAGCATTTGCAGAGATAAAAATGGCTATTGCTGAAGCTCCGATTTTGGTGAGTCTAGACTATGCTAAGCCATTCTATATATATTTGTTTGCTTCTGACCACTCTTGCGCTGCTATGTTAACTCAAAAGTTTGATCAAGGAAATGAACATCCCATAGCATTCATGAGTGCACCATTGAAGGATGCAGAGCTGAGATATCCAAGTGTGGAAAAGTAGGCCTATGCCTTAGTCAGAGTTGTAAAGAAATTTAGACATTATATCCTTAGAAACAAAATCTTTGCAATAGTTCCTGATCCTGCAGTCAAGATTTTGTTGATGCAAAATGAGCTAGGAGAATGCAGAGCCAAGTGGGTAACTATGTTACAAGAGTACAATATGGAGATTCAAACCATGAAGCTGGTAAGAGGGAAAGGGCTTACAAAGACAATGATGGAAACATGCCCTGATCTTACAGCTCAGAGTTACAATTTAGAGGATGTTTCTCCTGGCGAGTGGTATGAAGATATTATTCATTATCTCCTGACTCAAAGATGCCCTGATCATCTTAATGCAGTACAAAGAAGGGCATTATGCTTAAAGAGTGAAATTTTCATGCTGAAGGGAGCTATTCTATATAAGAAAAATCATGAGAGT
The DNA here is from genome assembly GCA_007258455.2 of Sequoia sempervirens. Lineage (NCBI taxonomy): Eukaryota > Viridiplantae > Streptophyta > Pinopsida > Cupressales > Cupressaceae > Sequoia > Sequoia sempervirens. The sequence continues at coordinate 74,396,010 of VDFB02193867.1, read as the reverse complement.
GTTTACTTGAGGTGCCTAGGAAAGGCAGAGTCTGAAAGAGTGATGTTGGAATTTCATGAAACATATTGTATAGGCCATGGATCAACACCTTCTATAGTGAACTAGATTATGAGAGCTAGTTACTATTGGCCTACACTATTCAAGGACACACACAACCATGTCAGAACTTGTCATGTTTGTCAGATTGCAGTGACCAGAGACACTATTCATAGGCACACACTTCCACCCAACAGAACTTCATGAGGTAACCAGACTGCAGTGACCGAGAGAATAGGTCCAATCCTGCCAGTCTTTGAGGTATTACACTGAGGGCCTTTTTACATAGGTTACTGGACTGGAAGGCCCTTGCTTGTAAGCAATGTACTTTTGAGGTGGTAATTAATTTCATCGAATCAGGTATCGTTAACCATTTTGGATGTCCTATGTCTTTAGTTTGTGATAATGGTCCTGCATTTTCATCGCTAAAGTTTTCTAATTGGGATTTTGATCATGGGATTATCATTAAGTTTGCATCCAACTATTACCCTCAGGGTAATGGTTTGGTTGAATCTTCCAACAAAAATCTCCTGACTGTTATCCACAAACTGTTAGAAAGAAATTTGAAGGATTGGCATACCCAACTCAGATTTTCTCTTTGGGCATATCGTACAAGACATAAGACTTCCATAGGAATATCACCTTACCACCTAGTTTATGAATTAGAGCCTGTGTTTCCTATTCAGTTAAAAATTCCCACCCTTCAGTTCATTAATGAATATTATGATGAGGGAGATAAACGTGAGGCCAGACTTGCTGAATTGTTACACCTTGAAGAAAAAAGAGACGAAGCCCTAGAAAAAATTTCCAAACATCAGGGGGTAGTCAAGAGATGGTTTGATAAAAGAGCCAAGGTAAAAGCTTTTAGGATTTCTGACTTGGTTCTTTACTAGGATAAAGCCCATGACCATAAGGGGGAGCATGGAAAATTTGATAAACTTTGGCTTGGCCCATACCAGATTTTAGAAATTCTGGGAGATAATGATTTCCATTTGAAAACTCTCACTGGAGAGGACATCCCACTGCCTGTTAATGGCCAGTATATGAAGCATTATTTCTAGTATTGAGCTATTTTTAGCTCTTTTCCTATATATAGTTAGATTAGGTTTCCTTTTTGTTTTGTTTTCTTTGCTTTGCTTTGGTTAGAGTAGGTTTCCCTTTCTGCTTTGCTTTTGTTTGTTTTGGTTAGTGTAGGTTTTCTTTTGGTTTGGTTTGTTTTTGCTCTGCTCTTGCTTTGGAGGTTTTCTTGTTTTCTTCTAGATGTGTTGCACCTACATGGAAAATATATCATTATCTGGGACTATTCTAAGTATTTTATTGGTGGACTTTAGTCTTGTGTCTCGAAAGGATGGTTGAAGTCTTTGTTATCATCAAGCAGTCCAAATTTTTTATTTATAGAAGATGGGTCACTGGTCTTGATTTGAATTTAAAGTATTCTGAAATCTTCTATCTTTCATACATCTTAAGAATCCTGATGTTACTGTAGGATCCTTGTGAAGTTTTGTCAGGTGAAAAATCTTATTTCTGCTTCAATGCCACTGTGGTTCTCAGCCCTGAGTGTGAACTTCATTATTCACAGGTTGAAATGAAAAGTGACATTGAAAAGAATATCAAAAGAAAGAAAGTGAAAATATTGAAAATCAAAAGAATGAATTCAATCCATCAAGAGTATTTGAATATCTCTATCAGGGCTATAAATGCCTGGCTGGCAATAGAGTTATGTTTGGGAGAGCCACAGTGAGAACCTCGTCAGGGCTATAGATGCCTGACTGGAAGCGAGGCTCTATCTAGGTTTCTTTTGAAGTTATAATCTTTATGTAGCCTATCCTGACTGAGATTGGTTCCTGCAGTAGCTTAATGAGGGAAATGAACTCATATGCACACACTTGGATTTTTAGTTTATGGAAGGTTCAGTCTACCCTTTGGTTTTGATTCTTTAATCTTTTCATTTTGATTCACTTGTTTGATTGTGAGACTAAAACCAAAGATTCTAGGTTCTCGATTCTTGTTCGTCATCAAATGCTCTGGAGCATTTCCCAGCATAGTTGCTATTTGTTGTGCAGTTTTCACACACACGCTCACTGAAAGCAGGGACCCTCTTTTGCTTTGGTTTTTGGTGTCTTGGCCCTTTCATTTTGAGGATTTATCTTGCTTTGGCATGTGCTTAAATGTTTATTTTGATTGCCTAAGTGATTCCCCTAAGTTATTTATTGAAAATCTTAAGTTTTGAGCTAAGTTCGGGTTTTCACTGATGTTCGAAATTTTCTACCCTATCTAGATTTTCCTGGATCCTACTCAGATTTTGATTGAATGTTGTGGTTCAAAGATTATCGTTCTTCGTGGAATTCCACGTGGTCCATATTTTTCTAAAATCCGTCCTGTCGTCGAGTTCCTAGATTTTCCTAGTTGTCTTGTCGACCGCATTAAATGTCATTTGTATCATTTGGCGAGGGATGTATTTATACAATCTCTAATGACTTTTGCACCATTATTCTTTATTGTTTATCATTGATTGAGCTGCAGAGTTTGTTCTTTGAGTGTTGGATTTGATTTAGTGCACTAAGTTGGTGAATTGTTTGATTTAAGTGGTGATTTCCTGTGCATTGTTGTTGTTGTCTTTGCTAGGCGCCAATAAACCGGTATTTGCTACCTCATTCAATTTTTGCTGCGTCAAATGGTATGTATTCGATTTTATTTCTTTTGATAGATGACTGGGGATAACGCTTTGATGTTATAGAGTTTATTGGGGTTCAAATTCTTGAATGTTTGATCATTTCATGGCTAGGGTTGCATCACATTGTTTGATTTATAGTCTTCCAAGTGGTTTCCGAGCTTGTTTGTCTCTTTACATTATGAGGAGTCTTGCTTGAGAGTCAAGATTTCCCCTAGTAATGACTTAGGAGTTGAAATGCTTGAATCCTGAGCTTGCCTATGCGTTAATGGCAGATTTGTAGGGTTTGAATTAGGGCATTGCCATTTAACTTTAGTTTGCTTCCCAATTGGCCTAGAATTCTAAGAAAATATACAGAGGGCCCATATCAAACTCAGCGAAGCCCTAGATTCTCAAAATTTATGATCGATCCATTGGTCTGAGCGAAATCTTCGTTTAGTGTCGAAGTTCGGGTTTCGTCCTTAGTTCAAGATTTTCCGTCTCTGGCAGATTGTCCAATTCTAGCGGATTTTCCAAATCCCCTTCATTTTCCCAGAAGTTGCATACTCTCATAGTTTCACCTTATCCACCGATTTCCTTTGGCTTCAAATTTTCCCGAAATCCTTGATTCCCTATTTTTTTTGAAATTTTCCAAGTGTCTCCTCCTTCGCGGAAATCTATCCCTAGCGGATTTTCTCAGAATTTAATGAAATATGAAGGAATATGGAATATCATGATGTGTTAATGAGTGACAGTGCATTTTATGATTATTTCATGCTATTTTGAGATCTCACATGTTTATTGATTAATAATGATCAGATTGAATTTCCAATAGGTGTTTTCTTGTTCATTCTGCTAGAATCCATCTAGCGTGAAATTCTTTGAAATTCCTTGCTGGCTTGGATTTCGTGGATGGTTCTGAAACCCAAAGTTTAATATGATCATTCTATATGAGGATTACTAAGATTTAATGATGATTTTGATTGATTAACTTTGGTTGGTGTGATCTTATTATATTTCCTTTGTCAAGTGCAGGCTGAATCTAGCAAGGTAACAATTGGAAAGACTAAGGGTGACATAGAGGGATCTTCAATATCTGAGGCAGAAAGAATCAAGATGGACATCAAGAGAAAAATCTTAGAGAGTAACATCACTTTTGTCTGGTCAGAAGTAACAAATACCAATGTTGGACTATGGGACTATGAGGAGTTCAAGGTCAGAATGGCAGCACAAGATCTTCCTCTAGTGGCTAAGAGGATGTTAGAATCAGGATTGGCACATGTAGCTGGTTCCCCCTCCACGGTGCAGTGTTATGAGTTGGTCCTTGAGTGTTCCAAGCATTACGATGGTGATACACAAAGAATCATTGGTCCTCAAGGGAGGATTGTGGCAAATTTGAATCATGTTTCCATTAATCAGACTTTTGATATGCCGGATAGGTCTCATGTGGTGACATTCAACATGGAGGCAGCCAAGGATTACTATGAAGAAAAAACTACAAAATCTGAGCAGCTCATCATTTCCTAGCTGGAGAAGCCTAAGTCTCATTATTCCAAACTGCCTAAATAGTTATTCAGGGCAAAATTCAAGGAGTATTATGATGCCATCACTCTTCTTAGTAGGGCAGTTGGATTGAAAAATGCTAGCATGTTTTAGAATTGGATGTGCCATGCTATTGTGAGGATGGAATAGGAGAAGACTGACTACCATTGGGCAGGTGTCCTTAGCAGAGTGATTCATGAGCAATTGTCTAATGTGCTGCAAACAAAAACCTTCACAATGACCTCGTACTATGTCTATGCACTTGCAAGATTTCATCCATACAAGGGATTAAGTACCAAGGGTGTCTTTGGATAGGATATTATTTATGAGGTGTACCCCCAATTGCACTTGGGAGGCTTGAACTATAGGAGGGTGAATGATGCATTCACCATGCATATCACTAGACTGCTTTAGGGAGCAGAACTCACAAGAATTTCTAACCAATCCAAGGAGTTAATCAAGAAATATGGTGCTTGGTTCATTCAATTCCCAACCTTCTCATACATCCAGGTTGATGATTTTCAAAGGGCTCCATACAGACTTCCAAGGTATCCCACTGATCATATCATACTTCTGGAAGTCACTAGAAAGATATGTGATTTTGATGCTATTGTCAAAAGGGACAAGCATAAGACTGGTTTTGGTGGAGACTTTCCTTGGGGGATAGGTAGTGGAGAGGAATTTCCTTCCATTATTTTTTCCCTGGCTTCAGAAGAGGAGATGAGTACCCTTGGTTTATCTTTCCATTCCAATAGGTCTAGATTTGATATAACAGGTGAAGCCCAAATGAAGGCTAGTAGAGAGTATAGCCATAAGGTTGATTTGGAAGACTACTAGGTGAATTATAGTGATGAATGTGAGGTAAGGAAGAATAATTTTTCCTGGCTTCCATTTGAATCAGTCCATTTATATAATGTGAAGGAAATTCCTGATTAACTCGAAGATGATGGAGACTAGATTCAAGGTCATGCTTATGAAGCAGTTAAGGATAGGCCGATTGGTGATGTGGATTGGCTAGAGGAAGAAAAGATAGAATTAAAGCAGTTAATGGATCCAGTCACCAAGTTCACTAGAATGTGGCTAAAGCATAAAATGTGGGATTTGGAAAATGAAGGTGTATAATGCACCTATGATCTGAAGGGATATTTGGACCCTCATTCCACTTTCGAGGAGTCAACTGAGCAAGATGCTAAGGGAAAAGGTAAGATGCATTCTCCTTTTAAAATCAAGATAAAAGGTGTTCAGGTGGAGGATTCCCAAGAAATAGAAAGGTGGAGAAAGCCCATTGATCAAAGAGGGGGAATACTTCAAGGACTGAGAAATCTGAAAAGAAGGAAACTAAAAAGTAGAGTCTTGAAGTTAATGTTCCTATGCCTAAGAGAAGGATAATTGTGAGATTATCACAAAAGGAAAGCTCCAAGGTGGGAGAGGAAGGAGTTGCTCCACCCGTGGTAAATGTAGAGAGTTCAGAGGAAAAGGCACAGGTGTACACAAGGAGGTCAAGGGCTCCTTCTCCCAAGGATAGTGTTCCCAAAGTAGATCCTCCTCTAGTTACTTCTCATAAGGAGCAACATGATGATGTTCCTTCTTTCCATGAAGCTCAAAGTGAGCCAAGTGAATCCAAAGAGGTTGAAGATCATCCAGACACTGAGGGAGAGGAATTTCATGAAGGTGACACTTTTAGTGTAGAGGGTGAAGTTGAAAAAGTGATGCAGTCTCCCTTGGTTGCATATGAGGAGACACCTATTAGAACTGAAGAGGTCAAATCGCCTCAAAGAGAGGAAGAAGAAGAAAAGATTCCATCCCCTGAGCACAAGGAGGAACATTGAAGAAAAGGTAAGGAAAATGAAACTCCTGAGAATCAGAGTCTGGACAAAGAAGCACCTAAAGATCAATAGGAGGAGGTTGGATTGGGTAAGGTGTAGTTAGAGTCCACTACTCTAGATTGGTTGGACACAGAAATAAAGAGAAAGTAGGTTGTTGTGGAGGATACTCCACCTAATTGGGATGAGTTGCTGACCAAGATTGGAAAGGATAAGGGTGAGAAGAAGGCCAGGGTCATTTCCAAGATTGAAAGAGATGAGGCAACTAATTGAGTTGTCCACATTGCAAATCCTACTCCGGATAAGAATAGAGATGAGGTAACTGCAAAAGATTATAATGTGCAGACTTTCAATTTAGGGCCCACTTCTATTGAGCACGACATTGAGGAATATCAGGGTTCTAGCACAATTATCTTGGGGAGATTGAGGAAAGAAATTCAAACTAAGCAGGAGCTGAAGAAGGAAAATTAAAAGCTCGAGAAATTCTTGGAGGATCTGATGAAACCCTTGCAATCTATTAACCCCTTGGCTTCTGTTGCAAATCCCTTACCTGAGAAATCTATCACTGAACTTGAGAGGATGAAGGCTTCCACTCTTGCTACTGCAATTTTGATGCAAGGGGTGGAAACTAAAGGAAATGATACTATCAAAGTCATTCTATCATATGGGAAGGATGCTATGAGGGAAATTGATTGATTGAAGGAGGTATTAGCTCAGGAAAAAGAAGATACATATCTCCTGCTGCAGAAAACAAAAACCATTATGGAGTATACCAAGGATAGGATTATAAGTGATTAAATTCTCCCTTCCTCCAGAGTTGCTGAACCTTGGGAATGGTTTGAGGCATTGCAAATTAGGAAAAAGGTTTTGAAAAATATCTACAAGTAGAGGAGACAAATTGATGATACCCTAACTGGTGTCTATAATGGCTGCATTTCTTTCTTTGATATTGTGACAGGGAGAAGGAAGATTGCCCCTAAATATTTGAGTTTAGAACAGTTGAGGAAGTGGTGGCATGATGGTTATGCTCTAGTTAGTGATGATTCTATTACTGAACACTAGTTAGATGATGCAGCCACCTACATTGTTGTCATTGATAAATACCTAACATATAAGGTTGAGTGGGATACGTTGGTGAAACAATCCAGGGAAGAAATTACATCAATTGAGAGTTGACTTAAGGTTTTTCCATTACCACCTGTGGCTGACTTGGATAAGGTGTTTTTGAGGGTGTATGAAATGCTGGATCAAAAAAAAGACAAAGGGGAATGTAGTTAATGATGGGCTACATCGAGATTTGTTCTTCCCTATTATTTTGGCATGCATTGGTCTGAGTTGCATTGGAGATCCCAAGCTGACCTAGATGAAGTTCATGCATTTAATGCATATTTTATCTCATTTTAAATTTCTCTTGGCAAACTTGTTGTGCCTAATTATTATTGTAAAACCCTATCGAGGCCGACATGTTTTGGGGCTTCTATAAATTTGGCATTTTTCCTCATTTGTAAGGGTTAAGAATAGACATAGACAAATAGAGGAATAGCTAGTGTAGAAGTGAATTAAGTAGAGCAAGAGTTAGCAAGTAGTTGTTCTCAAGAAAATATTGTAACAAAAAGCTGGAATTGTTGCTATAGTGGATAATTTGACACAAGTAATGACGTTGTGATTTGGTGCCATCCTTGTGTTCGTCTTATCTTGCATGGTTCTTGTTATTCTATCTTTAGAATTGCTTTGAGGAAAGTTGATACTTTAGAATTAGATTTGATTTAATGATGGTTATGGTTTAATATTTGAAGTCTTGTAGCAATCCTTGATCCATTCTTTTCACAACCAACTGATTGTTAGTTGCTTTGCAAAGTTAGCTTGGAGTTTATATTCATTGTGCTTAGTTCAATTGTTTATTCATTTCAATTGCAATAGGGTTGTTTGAATGAATGTTCATGATATGAAAATCTTAACACCTTAGAAGATTGCATTGTTTCTCTAAGATTGCAGATCCATCTGGGTCAAGTAGAAATTAGTTTTTGAGGGATTGGTCCATTTCGAGTATTTGTCATTTGCATTGTTAATATTAGGTTTAGTGTTAAATCTAGAAATCTCTTTGAAACCTTATATCTTTTGTTATTTCTTTCATCATTCGGGTTAAATTTAGGATTGAAGTATCATTATATTGCTAGATCTGATAATTAGAGATTCAGTATTTTGCTTGTATTAAGGTCCCATTGTGATTACCAGCATTTTCACATTTATCACTGATTTTTTATGCATTGTCAAGACCTAACATTAGAGACCTTGGGGTTATCTCTTGAGGCTTGCTGATAGAGAATTACCTTTCAAGAGAGATAGGATATTATATTCTATCTGAGTTGTTGTGCATAAAACATCATCAACAAGTACCATTGGTTATTGTTGTAGCATCCATGTCAAGAAAAAGATTCTTTACCATTTCTACTGGAAAACTTCCACATCAACATGGAAGAGTGAAAGACAAAAACCACAGATACGTTGAAGAAAAAAATCCTGATGCAAAGGAAATGGTGTCATCAAAAACAAAAACAAGGAGAAGATGCTACTCTAAGTCATCAGCATTAGAGTATACTCAACTACTCCTTGTCTGTGATGCAACTAGAGGAACCATCACTACATCCTCATCAAATTCATCATACTACACTAGAGAGAAGATAATGGCCATATCTTGAGCCAGTGTCACCTCCACCATCTAAAGGGGTATCAGAGAGCACGATGGGATTGAATTATTTTTTCCTAGGTAGGCCTTGTGACTCTTACGTCTTTTCTTGGCCTTCTTCATAGGCTCAACATGCTCCTTGCCCTTAAACTTTAACAATTCTTCTTAAATCGTCATATTTCTTAATTTGTAAGTACTCTAGACAATGGTTTTCTTCTATTGACCTCAGGCCTTCTTTTTACCCTTTGGAGCAATAGAATTTGTAGGGACTTCTTGTTCAACCATAGACATATATCTTCATGACATTCAAACACACTAAGTCACCTAGACCTCCAAGTTGGTTGAATTAACTCACCCGACTTACCCATTTTGCAAAACACAGGGTAAAATTTATACCAAATCTAAACTAAGAAAAGACAACCAACTTTAGTTCTTGAATTGAAATTGTAGGAACCCATAGACCTAAACAATTTCAACTAGCCCCAAAAATATGAAACTCCTAGAAAAACTAGAGCATGAAATAAAGAGAGCTCATACAAAGAACTAACTCACCCAGGATAAAAATGACAATACTTATACACTTGAGAAATTGACACTCACACACTCCTCCAATGACCTACACTTCACATCTTCTGCAGACTGAAAATGATGAAATCAAACAGAAGGAAAATCTGCATTAAATAGACAATTTGGAGTGTGTAACAATTAATAAGTGAAGAGATTGTTGTGTGAGCAAGTTGATAACTAAGGAGCTTAGCTTTGAATCTAGACCGTCGATCTTTTAGGATTTTAAACTTCATCAATGGCTTCCTTGAACACAGTTTCTGGCCTTTTATAGCTTTTTCCTAAAAAATGGTGATAACACCTCAAAAGTTTCCATGTCTTCCCTTAATTTTCATTAGTCACCTATGATCTAACAATTAACATGCATCACCAACCCAATCTGTACCTTTTCATTTATATCGGCTAAGTACATAGAGTCGACATTTGAAGAGAATATTCCCTAAAACATCCCATTGTGTGTCGCAGATTTTCCTCACCCCTCCAGGGTTCAATCAACAATGATAGCATTGGTGCAGTGAGATTCAAATAATTGGATCACTGCTCATTTTAGAGATCTTCATCACACATCACACATCACTTATTCACATTTGAAAATCCTAACCATATCAATGACATCTTGAAACCAATGATGACACCATATTATGCCATGTGCACCTGCATGAAAATCTAAGGCACCAAAGATATCGTTCATGAGAACACCTCAGATTAGCTAAAGAAAACACTAAACAAAGCACCTCATTTCTCATCACCAATTCAAATTTCAGCATTTAGAACCTATCCGAGATGAGGGAGACAAAAGAGAATACCATCCATTAACCACCACCAATTTGAACAAGACAACTGCACACCCATCTGCGATGAGCGATGGAACAAAAATCAAAGAGCCAAGAGCTCATTGCTCATCGCCCATTTGAAATTCAAAACTTGGAGACAATCCGCGATGAGAAAACAAGAGAAAATATAGTAGGCACTAGGGTCCATTTTGCATCACTAATTCTCATCATGAAATTCATGAGCAATTTGCAATGTGAAAGAAGCTAGCAATAATAAAAATATCTCATATATCGCACATCGCTAATGTAAATCGTGAAACCCATGACCAATCTGTAATGTGTGAAACAAAAGAAAAGCCACTCATCGATAATTGTTGATGCAAGTTTTTTTTGGCAAGCCATCTAAGATGATCAAAAACCAAAGAAACATAGCTCATCGCTCATCACCCATTTGAATTTTCATTTCAAAAACCAATTGTGATGAGTAATGGAGGGAAATAGTGGATGGGACTTAAGTGAAATAATTTAGCACGATTCCACAAGTTGTTTTAAGATGGGGACCATCTAGGATGACGTATAAAAGGCCTCAAAGATTTGGAATATAATATTTTCAAAGAACGTAAAGGAAAAATTAGGTTAAAAGATAAACCTTATAAAATATAAGAATGTTGGACCTAGGGCATAAGAGACTTCTTACTCCATGAGCTCAAATGACATAAGATATTTGAAAAATGACCGGAAGCGGGCAGCAGTAGGTCAACGATGGATTAGGGTTTTAATAGGAACTTTTCCCTAAGGGTTTCTTAGGTGAGATTTTGATAGCAACATCCCCAGATAGTATCAATGAATAAAACCCTAACCTAGACACTTGAAAATGACTGAAATTGGCACAATCATGAATGAAATCATGAATTTTCAATTTGAAAAATTGCATTATGTTTTGTCTAGCCTTTGTTGCTCATTCTCTTCCCAATAATGAAGGGTTTGTGGCATTTTGTGTCTACCTTATCAGTTATAAGAAATAGTTAAGGTTTGAAATTTTGTAAAAGGTTTGGTGCATCGCCATATTTATGTTTTATTTGCATTTTTTTTATCCCTTTTCCCAAAACACATAGAAGAGTCAAATTTCTTTAAAAATCTTAGAAGTCATTCAGTGAGGCACAAATTGGTCCCTCACTCACTAAATTTCCTATAAGATTGTTTGGATAAGTGCAAGCTTTAATGATCAACAATATCTCTCCTACAAAAATATTTGGTCCAATTTATTCAAGTTAAATCATGCTTGATACCTCATAATTTTTTGATTTTGATTCCCCCATAATAAGGGAAGACTTTGAAAAAACCATACGTGGTTGTATTTATATTTTCCTAAAATTGTTGTTTCATTGAAAAAAAAATCTCCATGTTGTTTCTTTTATGGTTTCTAAATTTTTTATTATTTTTTTCTTTCTATAGACTTTGGGAAACAAATGGAAGCATTTGTCTCCACATATCGATTATGATTAGATGAGAGAATGGGAAATTATTCCAAATCTTAACAAGATCCTTAAGAGATTAGGGGAAATCAAATGGACTAGTAAATACTTTAAGACATTATCACATAGTTTAGTCAAGAAGGAGGAATGTAAGAAAATGTGATCTCTACTTTTAGATTCTTTTAAACACAACAAGCATCTATTTATAAATTGAAATTGACATTTATTGAGGCTATCGACGGTGATGATATTACCATGAATAAAAGTCTACCAAAAGCAGTTAGTTTTGGGAATAAGTTTAGGATTCCAAACTATAGTGTAGAAAAATGCATACCTTTACATTTTCACACTTAATTTGGACCTATTCTAACACCCCTTGCATTAAATTCCCTTTATTTCACTTATTTGGGCCCCTAAGACCCCTTTTTGTGCATCCCAAGGTATATTTCAACTATAAGCATGACCAAAGTCCACAAAAAACCTTTAATATTGGCAACCCACCTTTTAAAATGGAAAAATAACCTTGTTTGGACCAAGACACCCTCAGTGAAGTCTTAGTTCCCCTTAGTGGCACCAATATGCCACCTAGGGTATCTTAGTCCTAAGGGCTTTATTTTTGGGAATTAAGAGGAGGAAATTAAAATATTTGATTTAATTTGACATTTTGTTGGCCTTTGGGGTCTAATAATCAAGTTATTAGATAGGAATTCCTATAAAAGTAAGATTCACACATGTTTTCACCTATGTAGGTAGGAAAGTTTGAAGAGAGAAGAAATAAGAAGAAGTAGAGTTTCAAGAAGCACAAAATTGAAGTCTTGGAGCAGCGTTCTATTATGCTTTTGTAGGTTTTTCAAGTCCATTTTCAAGCCAAGATCTATCACTTCTAAAGACTAATGATGGATTCCTATGGAGGGTCATGAGAGATTCTAGGTTGGAGATGCAACTAGCAATGCTTCCAAGCCTAAGGACTTGTTTCTTGAGTGATTCCATCTTCCAAATAAATATTGTTCTACTTTCTGCCTAAGGAAGGCACATTTCATGTTTATGGCTTATTAGGGTAATTTGAGATCTCCTTTGTAGGTCATTTTCATTTGCATCTAGGATTTCTATTCTAACATAATTGAATATGGTTTCTCCACGTTCTAGCTTGCATAATCTTAGATACACTTAAGATTAGGGCTCACACACTTTTTTTTTTTGAAATATATGAATTTTCATCAAGGTTTAATTACCAACAAAGGGGTTTGACCAAGGAAAACCCCCATAAACAATTAATCAAATTTCCTTTTTTTTGGAGGTTATTTACAAGTTTAGATTTGAAGACTAGGTGAAGAAGGAAGTGTAGACATTGAACCTTAGGATCACATTTCAAAGATTCAAAAATTTAGATTAGTACTAAGTCAACAGTAAGGGCGTCTTAGTCCTCCCAAGGGTATTTTGTAGAAATTATTTCAAATTCTATTTCAACATTCAAAGATTATGCATTTCCCCTAAAAAATAGTAGTGGAACTAAGACAACAGTAAGGGAATCTTTGTCCTCCCTAGAATATTTTCACAACATTTTAGCATTTCTAGAATCCTTATCACATATCTATACTTCCCAGGTACATACATCCTAACTTGGTGTTACTTAAATTTGTCATTTTCACTTATTATTTGGCTTGCATTACTAGGTTTTGTGAGTTGAATGTTAAGTTGTCTTTTCCAAGCATTTCCTTGGTGGTGAACCCTTCGAAGCCTAAAGAACTCTCCTAGGTTCCCTTATTGAGTATTAACTCACCTTTGTGTCCATAGTCAATCCAATTTGGGATCCTAGGGCATATTTGAATGATAATTGGAGAAGAGTGGTGTTATATGACCTAGGTCATAAAGTACCTATTCCTCTATTAATCATTTTGGTGAACCTAACACTTTGGACATTCATTTCTCTAATTTGGAGTTCATTAAGGTCCTAGATCTAGGTAGCATTCATTCTTACATTGCATCTTACATTAGTGAAAGTGCATCTAGGGTTTCTCATATTTTCATTAGTGAAAGTGCATATAGGTTGCAATTTTTCTTTCTTGCATTATCTTATATCATTGAAAAACTAAAAAGTGCATTCTTAATCATCCTAATTACATTTAGAAATATTGTTATTTTACTCAAAATTAAAAAAATTGCATTCAACTTTGCATCTAATTGCTTGTTATTAGTCACTTTTTCTTGCATTCATTTGCACATTTTTTTGTTTCTAAACATTAGGTCCCTAAGTAGGAAACCTGGGAACACTATAACAAATCCAAACATTAAAATTTTTTCTAAAAAAAACCTTTACTGGGACTAAAATTCCCTTATTGGTGTCCTTATGTGGGTTTTTGGCTCAGAATCATGTCTGGGTTGCTTGCTTTCTATTATAGTTTCTAGAACCTCCAAATTTCATCAGCAAGACCAAGACTCCCTTATTGGAATCTTAGTCCCTATGGAGCTTGAGGTTGCAGTTTTCAGGGTTAAATAATGAATTTGTGTGCTTCTATTTGTTTTAGTTACTTTATTGTTTTGAGCATGTGCAAAATCATCATGGAAAAAATAGGCCCTTAAGTGGCAAAAATTCAGAAAAATTAGAGTTAGGAAACTTGACATAAAAATTTGAATAAATTATCTATATTATTTCAAAAATATGTAAGAATAGAATCTATAGCAAATTGAATGTAGTTTCTAAACTACTAGGTTTATTTAAAAAAAATAAAATCTATTTGATGAAAATTTGAAATTTCAATGCAATAGTACTTAAATTTTAGGGAAAAATAAGAAGTAGGTGTCTATCTAACCACCCTAACCACAATAAAATGATAATATTTTTTAATAATATTTTAGATATAAGTAGAGGATTCATGTCCTGATGTGGTGCATATTTTTTTGTAATTTTTTTCAAGTAAATAATTAATTATGATTTTTTTTATTACAAATTTTAAAAAATATAAAAACTCATCTATCTGACCACCTTAACTTGGTCAAAACTTCATGAAATTCAATTTTTCTTTTTTTAATATTATAGTATGAAAAACATAGAATGTGACACATGTTTTAGATTCAAAAAATGTGATACCATTTGAAAGATATAGATATTTTTCAATCAGCCCATCAATCAAGACTTTGGTCGTAATTCAAATAGAAAATGAATAATAATTATTTATTAAATTCAAAGTAAAGTATAACTTATATTGGTGAAAGCTAATAAAATCCTTTAGAAACCCTTTTCGTTTCATCAATTTTGGGTTAAAAAAACGTTGTTAGCCACATACCCTACACATACCCATAATATCGCCACTTTTTGGCCCATCATGATCCTGCACATACCCTTTCATTCTGTCAATTTATTGTTTTATGCATTTTCATAGTTCATGTTTACAATTGATTCATAAAGATATATTATTTCAATTTCATTTTGTTAGTTGTAGACTTTATTTTACATTTATTAGAAAATTGAAACACAAAAACTAAAAATATTAAATTTAAACAAGCTTACATTTATGGTTAGTATGTCAAAACCATTTTTCCAAGTTAGCATAAACCTTAAGCCTTTTAGTAGTGATGAATTTGATATGTTAGTTCAATCCCTTGAGGATTTCATCTCACAAGGTTCATCCACTTTAAGGGTTGTTCAAGAAAATCTAAACAAAGAGAAGTAAATTTCATCCAACCTCAAATTATCCTTTATCCTTTATCCTTGTTCAAACCAACACGTCCTTATCCTTGAAGCACCTAAGAAAAATGCTTTGCAAAAATTGAGTTATAATACTATTGCTCATACATATAACACAACGAATAATAGACAACCTCAACCTAATCCCATTTTGTTACCATTTCCTAATCCTATATTTCCTAGTGCTCATCATTTACCATCGCATAATGGAAAGGAGTATGATATTTTTGAACAACTTAAGAATACTCCCACTAAGATTTCCTTATGGGATCTTAATCAAACTTTGCCTAGTTACCACACCATGATTCAAACATCTGTAGTACAAATGCAAATGATGTGCTAGCTCTAATACAAGGAATGAATATAGTTAATGTAGAAATTACCTTTCACCAACAAGAGCTCCCTCCCTTGGAGATGAGAAAGAAATGTGATGCATTCAAGATAATAGCTAGATACAACAACACAAGAATATAAAGGAACCTTGTTGATAATGTCTCAGCTCTTAATTTGTGTAGAGTTAACATTTTAGATAAGTTGGAAGTGGATAAATAAAAAATGAAACTTGATTCCTTATCAATTCAAGGATTTTAAAATGAAGGAAAGCAACTACTCGGTGTGATTACTTTACCTATTATAGTTGAAAAGGCTAGCTTACAAAATCCTATTCATGTTATGCCTCATGAACTTTCATAGAATCTTATTTTATGAATAAAATGGATTTATCATAGGAATGTGGTGCCTTTGAATCTTCATCATATCATGAAGTATGTCCATAAAAACAAGTTATACCAAATTGAAATGGACCTCGAGTCTTAAAGTTATTTACAAATTGAAAAAGGAACAACCATTCCTTTGAAAACATTAATTCCAACATAAAAAATAGATCCTATGAAATAGGAAACACAAGAGATGGAGACTATCAAAATTATCAGATGATGATTGGGGTTCCCTGGAATTCACACCTTCATTTATGGTAGAATATATAATCACAAGAAAACAATATGAAAAAGAAAAGCAACTAAAGGTTATGTCAACATAGAACTCGGGAGAAAACTCACAAGCATCTATCTCATCTACTCTTGAAGAAGATACAATCTACACAACAAAATTCAATGAGATAGATTATCAACAACCACCAAACCCAAAAGAAATGGAAATAATTTATGGGAGAGGTTATGAACTTATGAAGCAATTGGGTTATAGTGGAAAAGGATGTGAAAAGAAAAAACAAGGAATTTGTGTTCCTGTGCAACCTAAAATGTAAGAAATTAAAAATGGTTTGGGATATTTTCCTTCTAAGATAATGTAAGAAAATAAGAGACCTTCATTAAACATCAACACCATTATGTGTAAAACAAAAATCAATCTTACCTTGAAGCATCCAAAATAGCTTGATATGAATTTTGAATCATCATGGGAATACTTTGAAGTTGACGAAAGCCTTGAAACAAATTCTAAGAGCTTATGATAAATCATCTACTCCTCAAAATAAAAAGGTTACATGTCCTATAATTAGCACCAAACAAAAATATGGAGAAAAGGAGAATGGTGAGGTAGATAGGAATAATGAAGAATACAACCCTGAATTTTTGAAATCAAACACACTCCCTTTAAGGGATATCATGGATATAGAAGTGGACATCAATGATAAAGAGAAAGTGATTAAGATAGGAAAATGCCTCTATGATGGAGAACAAGAGGATACTACAACTTTGCTTCATGAATTTCTCAAAATCTGTGCTTGGACTTATTCAGATATACCAGGAAATGATCCTAAGATTGTAACACAAAATATAGTCCTTGATGAAAATGCTAAGCCCGTCAGATAGAAGATTCAAAAAATGAACCCTAAAATAGCCTTGCTAGTTAAGGAAGAAATTAAAAAACTCCTTGAGTATTGTTTCATAAGACCTATAGATTATTCTCCTTAGATCTCAAACACTGTTGCAATTGCAAAACCTGACAATCATATTAGGATGTGTATAGATTTTCATGATTTGAATAAAGTGTCTTTAAGAGATGACTTTTCCCTTCCTAATATTGACATGATAGGAGACTCAACTATGGGACATGTTTTGTTGTCATTCATGGATGGATTTTTTGGATACAATAAAATTTTCGTCAACCATCAAGATTAGTATAAAACATCATTCACAATTTTCTAGAGAACATTTTATTGAGTTATGATGCCTTTTGGGTTGAAGAAAATGGGTGCAACATATCAACGAGCTATGAAACTAATTTTTCATGATTACATACATAATATTTTGGAAGATTATGTTGAGGATATTCTAGCTAAATCTTTAACAAGACAAGTTAATGTGAATTTTCTTTGAAATATTTTTGAGCGAATTCAAAAATACATGAGATTGAATCTGAAAAAGTGTGTCTTTGGTGTAGAAAGTGGAAAATTTTTAGGTTTCATCATATCTCACATAAGCATCAAGGCTGACACAAAGAAAATTGATGCTATAGTTAACATGTTGACTCCTAGAAATATCTCTCAATTGAGTACCTTACAGGGAAGAATTCAAGCCATTCGTCATTTTTAGCATCCTTAGTAGATCAAACATTACCATTTACACATCTCCTTGAGAAAGGCACACATTTTGATTGGAACGAAGGTTGTAAACATGCCTTTGAAAGTTTGAAAGATTATCTTGTCACTCCACCTATCTTACAACCTGCCATGCAAAACAAACCATTCATCCTTTATACATCAGCATCGACCCATGCTTTCATAGCATTGTTTCCTCAACAAGATAAAAAGGGTAAAGAGCATCCTATTTATTACATTAGTTGAACATTGATTGATTATGAGAAACGATACACAACAATAGAAAAATAGTGCTTCGCTCTTGTATTCGCTAACAAAAAGTTGTGACATTACAAGTATTTAATGTCAAAATACAAGTGATGACGAAGTTTGACCCTTTAAGACACCTTTTCACTAAAATAGACTTATTAGGATGCTTAGCTAAGTGGGTAATGTTGTTAACTAAGTTTGACCTTAAATTTGTTTCACAAAAATAAATTAAGGGTCAAGCCTTGACCGACCAGTTGGCTGATGCTCCTTCTCCTTTAGCATTACGTGGTAATAATTCTTTCCCTGATGATAATGTGTTGACAATCGAAAATAATGCATGGGAATTATATTTTGACTGATCTAAGTGCACAATTGGCTCTGGTGTGGGGGTTATAATAAAACCACCCATAAAAGAGCCTATTCCCTTATCATATCAATTAAACTTACTATGTACAAACAATACTGCTAATTATGAAGCATTACTCATTGGATTGCATGCCACTCTATTTATGGGCACTAGAGAAATTAAGATATTTAGAGATTCACAATTAGTCATCAAACAAATAAATGAAACATATCATACAAAGAATGAAAAATTATCAAAATACAAGGATCTCACAATTAATTTGTTAGAGAATTTTTAATCATTCACCATTGAAAACATCCCTTGAAAAGATAATTGTCATGTGGATGTGATGGCAAGTGCAACTTCTCTTATATCCCGTCAAGATCCTTCAAAATACTTCACCTTCATTGTGCATACAATTATGAAACCATCAATTGAAGATAAAGCAAAAGAAGTGATAGCAACAACCATTGAAGACTCAAGTGAATGGTATGATACAATATTCAATTATTTGAAAGACAGTGCCTTTCTTGAGCCAACAAATAAAAACACTTGCTCTCATCTTCAAAAATCTGCATCTAGATATAACATCCTGGAAGACATTTTATATAAAAGGTCCTTTGATGGCCTTTTACTTAGGTGTCTTAAACAATTTGAAATCCCTATAACACTTGAAGAAGCTCATGCAGGTGCTTGTAGGGGGGATTTTAGTGGAAGATCATTAGTTCAAAAACTAACCGCATAGGATATTTTTGGAAAAATATGGAAAAAGATTGCTTCAAATACATTAAGAAATGTCATAAATGTTAAGAACATCAAAATTTAGTTCATGCTCTTGCCTCTAAACTTCATGCACAAGTTCCTATTTCACCATTCTTGGTATGGGGTTTTAATATTATTGGAAAAATATCTCCACCTTCATCCATTGGACATGCATTTATAATCATGGCAACAGACTATTTCAAGAAATGGGTAGAAACTATTCCCTTGCATTCAACTATTTTGTTCATGTAATATGTCATTTCATATTGGAACACATTATTTCTCGCTTTGGACTTCCTTCCACGTTAGTTTTAGAAAATGGGGCACCATTCAAGAATAATTATGTGAAGAAGTTCTTGAAACATTTAATATACAAGATTTATTTTCAACACCTTATTACCCACAATCTAATGGATAAGCTAAATCAACAAACAAAACTATGGAAAAAATTCTAAGAAAAATAGTGAACAAACATAATAAATACTAGCATAAGCAATTAACATATGTGTTATGGGCTTATCGTACTAGTATCATAACTTCAATGAGAAACATACATTGCAACCTTGTTTATGGTGCTAAGGAAATTATGCCCCTAGAGT
This sequence comes from Sequoia sempervirens, assembly GCA_007258455.2. Taxonomy (NCBI): domain Eukaryota; kingdom Viridiplantae; phylum Streptophyta; class Pinopsida; order Cupressales; family Cupressaceae; genus Sequoia; species Sequoia sempervirens. The sequence continues at coordinate 74,376,263 of VDFB02193867.1, read as the reverse complement.
TAGAGATTCCCTCCTTAAGAATCACTCTTCAAGGGATAATTGATGACAATACTTATAGGGAACAATGATTACACCAACTTGAAATGCTTGAAAAAATACACATCAATGCCCTCGAACATCTTCAAGCTTACCATAAGAAAATGCAACAAAATTATAATGACCATGTCATCCCTCTCTCTTTCAACAAGGATGATTTGGTTCTATACAAGAACCAGTGAAACATCAATGCTAACTTAATAGAGAAAGGAAATTTTATCCCTAATTGGTTAGGACCTTATGTAGTTGAAGAAAGCAATGGGTTTGGAGCATACCTGATATTCGAAATAGATGGTACACCTCTTCAGAAACCTATCAATGATGCACATTTGCATCAGTATTATACCTAGCCTTTCTAAATAGGATGAGTTTTTAAAGCAGTTTTGTTAGAGTTAATGGATTGTATGTCATTTTCTCTCATGCTTGCTTTGTTCCTAACACCTAGTTTTTTGTGCCTTGAATATTGTTGCAGTAGGTACAATTTTGTTTTGGATTCTTACTTTAGGTATCATGTTATTGAGAGATTCAAATTTATCTTATGTTCAATTAAATCCTTATTTTCATCTAATATTCTAAAATTAGATCATGAGTACATTTAATTTAGCATAACATGCTACATCATAAATCTAAGAAAGCTTAAGAAAAGACATGTTAGAGCATGGAGATATTTATTGAATAGTCTAACAAAGATTATTTAATAAATCACATTGCCATCTAACACACATAAATATAATATCCAAACATGCTCATGGGTATGTGTAGGATCATCATGGAAAAAAAAGACTCTTATTTGGCAAAAAATTCAAAAAAATTAGAGTTAGGCAACTTGATGTAAAAATTTGAATAAGTTATCTATATTATTTCAAAAAAATGTGAGAATATAATCTATAGAAAATTGAATGTAGTTTCTAAACTACTAGGTTTATTTTTTAAAAAAATCTATTTGGTGAAAATTTCAAATTTCAATGCAGTAGTACTTAAATTTTAGAGAAAAAATAAGAAGTAGGCATCTATCTAACCACCATAACCACAATAAAATGATAATATTTTTTTATAATATTTTAGATATAAGTAGAGGACTCATATCCCGATGTGATGCATATTTTTTTATAATTTTTTCCAAGTAAATAATTAATTATGACTTTTTTATTACAACTTTTAAAAAATATAAAAAATAGTATGTATGACCACCTTAACTTGGTCAAAGTTTCATGAAATTCAATTTTTTTTTAATCTTATAGTATGTGAAGCATAAAATGTGATGCATGTTTCAGATTCAAAAAATGTGATACCATTTTGAAAGTTATAGATGTTTTGCAATCAGCGTATCAATCAAGACTTTAGTCATAATTCAAATAGAAAATGAATAATAATTATTTATTAAATTCAAAGTAAAGCATAATTTATATTGATGGAAAGATGAGAATATCCTTTAAAAACCCTTTTTATTTCATCAATTTTGGATAAAATAAAATTCATTAGCCACATACCCTACACATACCCATCATACCACCACTTTTTGGCCCATCATGATCCTGCACATACCCTCATATATATATAAATATCAAAAAATTTAATATATCTCATTGATAGTATGATGTCAATATGGCCTATGATTGTTGGATCCCTCAAGATCTAGTGTTTGCACCTATCGAGAGATGGTGGTGTGTGATCGAGATCTACTCATGGTAGCCATCTCTCACATAGTCTATAGTGCCTTGTGTGCTTCACCCTTGCATATCAGTGCATCCACATGCTCTCGCTCTGCACTGTCTCTATCAACCTAGAATCTAACATTCTCTCTTTGTAGCCATGCTCAACCTTTGACTGTAAGATAGCCTCTCTCTCAAATCTTTAAGCTACTTGAGCCTCCTCTAACTCCACCTCTAGTGTTGATACCTAACCCTCAGCTAAATCAGTGTCCCTGGATATGTTATCAAATACTACTTGAGCCTCACATAAGGCTCAAATAGGTCCATGTGCTACAACACGAACTATGGGGGTATGTACTCTACAAAAGTAGCCTCATCTATAGGAAGGAGTGGCACTATCTCAGTAGTCGTGGATCAGAAGAGCTCCTCACGATCTACCACGGGCCCTACGAGATAGAAATCATAAGAATAGTCAGTATACATCATCATAATATACATATGCATGAGCATGATATACATAAAAAATAATAATAAATAAAATCACCCGAGTCTGTAGCATGAATATATGTAGGACTCTCGAAGTCCCTATTGCTCTCCCATGCTCTTGGACACTGGCACATGCAGAGTGTGACCTCGTAACCCATGTGGGAACTGTATCTCTCCACTCAGGTCTAAGAGGACTAGCCTCACCTCTATCATTGTCCTCGATCATAGGATAACTCTGGTCATCCTCTATCTCCTCATCATCCTCCTCTCCCTCATAGTCATTGTCATCCTCTGACTCTTCATCCCCATCTAGAAATAGATCTACTGGATATATCCCTTGCCTAGCTCTTTGTTCTTGTCCTCCTAATATGGTAAAGGTCCTACAAATCCCATGGGATAGCCCATAGGAAAGATAGTTCTTGGCCTAACAACCTCCGACCAATCATTGTACTCCTCTGTTGTACTGACGTAGTTAGCATTAGAGACTTGGGATATGTTTGTATCCTCCTCCTCTACATCACTCCAAACAACATCATCTAACATCAGACGTTTAAGGTCCCCAAGTTTGTGGGTACTACATACTGACCTCTTGTATGATTGTCATAGTACTATTCATCTTTGTATCTACCCAAACTATCTCATGATGTGATCATAGTAGAAGGGTCTCATTACATGATCATGTCATCCCATCAAAAAAAATTCCCTCTACATCTGCCTCATCTATCATGTAGTGTCTGACTAGAAGAGCTACATCAGATAAGGTCTCCATACAATATCCTCCTCCCTTAACCTATCAAATCTGATCCTCCAAAATAGTATATCATCATGCTACCATGCTTGTCTAAGTGGATAACTGAAGGCTCATGGGTATCCCACCGTGGTGAAAATTAGAAATCCTCTTAGTCTGGTACAGGTAATGTGCTCCAAGCACTAGGTTTGTAGTAAAATGAAGTGAAGCATGCTATTCACCTCTCCATAGGTAAGCCAATATAAGACATAATATAGGTACACCAATATTCTTTGACCCCATGCAAATATGATGTGGTAGTGCTCCATGTATCAGATCATGTGCACTAGTCCTCCCTCTAGATGTGCCCTGCGACCATCAAGAACTAGTAATAGTGCTACTGTGAAAATTATGATGTGTCTGACGAGTGGTGATTATGCATGTTAAATCCATGCAAGCTTGATGCACGATCCTATGACTCTGTGACAAACAAGTCTCCATAGGCAATACTCGATGTTATACTGCATGTCCTCAAAGCACCTGCCGTGTGCTAGAAAAACCCTCTCACCTCGAATGGGCACCCATAGTATCTTGTGTACATCCTCCAGTGTGAGTCATCTCTCATGTCGGTAAGTGAATTGTGCAAGTATCTACATCCCATCTCTCCACCAATGCCATCAACATGGCATCATGATATCACATCACTGGGGAGATATAGGCCCACTAGAGGCCTATCTCTTAGAGGATTTGCACATCCTCCTCAGGTAGTTGATCGACTAGCTCTTGTAGATAGCTAAACATTTGGCCACCTAGGTGCTAGAATGACTGAGGTGTAGTCTGGCATAGAAAAGAGGAAAATTTTCATTTAAAACATCTTAAAAACTTAAATTTTTGCTTTAATGGTCAAAAAGTTTACTAATGTTTCTCTAGAATATCTTAATTAAGGGTTCTAGACACTTTATTCCTTAACTGAGAAACTTTGAGACAATCTAGAAAAATGAAAGAAAATCTCTCCCTAGACTCTAAATTCATTTAAAAACTTCATAAAAACATAAAAAATTGATTAAATCAAAATATAGATAAGGAAAAATCCACTCATTGTAGGTTGTAGCTCATCCTGTGCAATTTCTTCCCATAGTAGCTCAATCCACAGATGTGTGGATGGGTGTATGCTTGGCATAATGGCTCACTCTATTCCAAGCCCACTCTACAAAAAAGGTAAAAGATAAAATGAATATGAATTACCTTCCCTTTATCCTTATATACATGCATATTTAGGTCACTTTTGTTCAAAATAAAATAAGTGTTTTTTTCTTCAACTAACATATTAGGGGCTAGAAAACTCTATTTTTGATGTCATATTTTGCGTTGGAATCATGGTTCTATTCCTATTCTCATCAAATGTCTATCATCAATGGCATGGTGCTTGGAAATTCCCTATGATGGACTTGTATAGTTTGATGTGGTCGGATTGCTACCTTGATTCCACCTCCATAAAGCAAGTGGAATCAAGGGAGCATACATCCACCCACAAATTAAATTTGCTAGGAAAGTTAGATAAGAGGATTATTTTTGAGCTATTAATGAATCTGTGATGTAGGATGTAGTTCCTAACATTGTGGTTTTTTAGGTAACTATAGTGGGGGCTTCATTCTCCCTAACGAATCCATATGAGTATCCTTTTATAAAGTTACTTTTTCAATTACTTTAGCTTGCATATGCATGTAGTGTCATGTGGGTGCTAAAGTGGGAGCTAAATATAGTGTAGAAAAATACATACCTTTGCATTTTCTCACTTAATTTGGACCTATTCTAGGACCACTTACATTAAATTCCCTTTAGGTCACTTATTATGGGCCCCTAAGACCCCTTTTTGTGCATCCCGAGGTATATTTCAATTGTAAACCCAACCAAACTCCACAAACAACCTTTAATATTGGCAACCCACCTTTTAAAATGGAAAAGTAAGCCTAGTGGGACCAAGACACCCTTGGTGGTGTCTTAGTTGCCCTTAGTGGGACCAATATGCCACCTACGACATCTTAGTCTCAAGGGCTTTATTTTCAAGAATTAAGAGTGGAAAATGAAAATATTTGAATTAATTTGGCATTTTTTTTACCTTTGGGATCTAATAATTAGGTTATTAGATAGGAATGCCTATAAGCGAAGATTCACACCCATTTTCACCTAAGTAGGTAAGCAATTTTGAAGAGAGAAGTAAGAAGGAGAGTTTCAAGAAGCAAGGAATTGAAGTCTTGGAGTAGCCTTCTATTATGTTTTTGTAGGTTTTTCAAGTCCATTTTCAAGCCAAGATCTAGCATTGCCAAAGACTAATGATGGATGCCTATGGAGGATCATGAGAGATTCTAGGTTAAAGATGCAACTAGCCATACTTCCAAGCCTAAGGAATTTTTTCTTGAGTGATTCCATCTTCCATTTTTGTTCTACTTTCTACCTAAGGAAGGTACATTTCACGTTTATGGCTTATTAGGGTGATTTGAGATCTCCTTTGTAGGTCATTTTCATTTGATTCATAGGAATTATATTCTAACACATTTGAATAGGGTTTCTCCATGTTCTAGCTTACATAATCTTAGATACACTTAAGATTAGGGCTCACACACATTTCCATTTTCAGATCTATGCATTTTCATCAAGGTTTGAATTACCAAACAAGGGGTTTGGCCAAGCAAAACCCCCATAAACAATCAATAAAATTTCCTTTGTTTTGCAAGTTATTTACAAGTTCATATATAAAGATTTGGTGAAGAAGGAAGTGCAAACATTGAGCCTCAAGATCACATTATGAAGTTTCAAAAATTTAGATCAGGACTAAGTCAATAATAAGGGCATCTTAGTCCTCCCAAGGGTATTTTATAGAGATTCTTTCATATTCTATTCTGACATCCAAAGATTCTAGATTTCTCCCAAAAAATAGCAGTGGGACTAAGATAATAATGACATTTTGTCCTCCCTAGCATATTTTCACAACATTTTTTGAATTTCCAAAATCCTTATCACATGTCCAGACTTCCCAAGTACATACATCCTAACTTGTTACTTAATTTTGTCATTTACACTCATTATTTGGCTTGCATTTCTATTTTTTATGAGTTGAATGGTAAGTTGTATTTTCCAAGATTTTCCTTGGTGGTGAAACCTTCAAAGCCTAAAGAACCCCCCTAGGTCTTCCTTGTTGAGAATTGACTCATCTTTTTTATTGATAGTCAATCCAATTTGGGATCCTAGGGAATATTTGAGTGATAATTGGTGAAGAGTGGTGTTATATGACCTAGGCCATAAAGCACTCATTCCCCTATTAATCACAAACCTACGACCAGTTGAAGTTAAAATTAGGGATACATTATTCTTCCAACATGATCTAATCTAATATAGCTAAGCAGAGGCCAAAGGGATTTCTACAACATATCCATTTATCCACCCCGTCTTGGGAAAATAAAGTACAATATTCAATCTAAATTATCAAACCTTTCATAAGCTCTTGATCACTTTGTAGACTACCTCTACACAAGAAAGTATCTCCAAAAATATTATCCCCATTTTTTTTTCAATTTTTTAGAAGCACCATTCTATTCTATATAGTTAAAGAGGAATTTATCTTTGGCCTAAATTAGTCTTTCTTTAATACTATTGAATTGAATGAAAGATGAGAGAGAAGGGCCTTTATTCCAAGTGTCCTCCCAAAAAACAATTTTTAAATCATTTCCCACTCTTCTTTTGATCCTTTGTTTGATGATGTTCCTTATTTTAACTAGGTTATTCTAGACAACTAAGCTTGATCTAGTTCATAGAATAGAAAGTTCATAGGATCCTCATTACAAAGATATTTGGCCTTTAATATGACAACCCAATCTTAGTCACCTTGAAAGAAGTTCCATCCAATTTTTCCTAGGAGTAACTTATTAAGAAAATAAGCCTTATAATTCCCATGCCCCCAACCTTTTTAAGGATGCAAACCTTGTCCTAGCTAATGAATGAAATCCTAGAATTTTCTTTTCTTAATGTCCAAAGGGATTTCCTCTGAATTTTATAAATTTTGCATGCTATGCAAGAAGGGATTTTAAATAGGGATAGAAAATACACTAGGATGTTTTGGAGAGAAGCTTTAAGAAGTTGAAGTTTTCCAACTTGGCTAAGGAGCTTTCCATTCCATCCTACAAGTTTTGTTTTTTTTCTTTCAATGACTACATTCTAGTTGGAGTTTAGGGTATTTTTGGAGATTAGAGGTAGCCCAAGGTAAGATGCAAGAAGGAAAGAAGATTGGAATTCTAGTATCCTTTTAACCCTATCCTTAACCAATTGATTAGAATTGAAGAAATAAAGCATACTCTTCATGTAGTTTATGATCTTGTTTAGGCACAAGCATACCTTTCCAATGTTTTCTTCCAATAGGTTGCTTCCACCACTGAGGATTTTCCAAACCAAATAGTGTCATCTACAAAATATTTGATCTGTATTTAGAGGTTTACAATTCAAATGTATTTAACCTTAATTACAATTATTCTCGATCAATAGAATTGTCTGACTATGTTGTTTAACTGTTGAAATTACATACTAAGTCCACTTTTACATAAATTAATGAAATTACTAATTACTAAAATGTTGTAATTAGAAATAAAATACTAAAATGAAATAAGACAGGAGATAGAAGAAGAATGAGACAAAAGATAGAAATATTAGATGTAGGTTGATAACGGAGTTCGTCCTTCAAAGGACTGCGTCTCTGGGTCCGCTTCTCAATGTTGGAATGCTTTCATTAATATTTCCAAGCAATAGAAATTCCTTGTTACAATATCCAAGCTCCAAAAACCTGCGCAAAATTCCTCACAATCTCTCTCACTTTTACAATTTTGGTGTATAATAACACCTTGTAATTCTTCTCCAAAAATACTTACATTGGAATTATTTCTCCAAGAAAACTTGATTAATTCCCAATCCAAAACATCCCCTTTATATACCAATTTATTTGCTAATATGGGCTAAAACCATATTATTTTGCAAATATACCCATATCTCTAATATCTCCCATTTACAGCATGTAATCTTTGAAAATCCCCCTTTTTACATATAAAAATCATCTTTAAAATCTCATAAAAATTATTTAACCCCTTTAAAATATGGGCCCGTATAATTTTGGGCTTACAAAATAATAAAACCCCCTTCAAATCTTATTAAAATCCTCAAAACTCCCTTAAAAGTCTTTAAAAAGCCTTTTAAACCCCTAAAGTCTTGTTAAAAATATTTTCAAATCTTTATATGTTTGGGCTTACAACTTTATCGATTAAATAAAAATAAAATGAGGGATTTAATCTTTTAAAAATACAGAGGATCTACTTATTTATTTAATAAAACAACCCGTTTCCAAAATTCTCTCAACTCATAGGCATAGAACACTTGGTGGGAGTGCTCTTCAAGAGAGAAGAGGTTGGGTGTTCAACTCCCACCTTCACTACTTTTAGAACATAATCTAAACTTGTTATTTGATAAAACCCGTTGGCATCCACTATGTGTTGAAGTGAGATGTTAGGTGGATTGGTAGGCAGGAATAGTGGTGAATGAAGGGTCATGGGTTTTAATCCCATCTATAAAATTTTAGCTAACAAATTGTTTCAACAACCCAAAAGAGCTACACAGGAGTTCCACATGTCAAATTATGATTCACTGAAGTCTACCATGTGTTAGTTGATGATTGGCTAAAGAAATGCCACATGTAAAATTATGATTGACCAAAGTCTGCCATGTGTTAGTTGATGATTGGCCAAAGAAATGCGACATGTCAACATGTAGTTGGCTAGAGAAGTGCCATGTGTCAACATATGACTTGCCAGGAGTGTGCCACGTGTCAACATATAACTGGTCCACATGTCAAATTGTAATAGTGCCACATCACCATGTCTGCTGACTGTGCTAACATGTCACCTCCTACCATGTCACATGTTGATGTCATCATTTTAACTGGTCAACTCCTTTTGTCTACAAACTTTGACCAACTCTATTTATGCAAACTTCATTTTTGATACTGAATATAGTTCCAGAATTAGCACGACGAGCGTGTCATTTTTGCCTTATTATGAGATGAACAATTTTCCACCTTTTTCCTGGCCCCCTTGTTTGCATGTTTGATCAAGCCTTTGACTGTGCATAAATTTTTCATACATGCTCCTTTTGAGCCCATTCAAGTTGCATTAGGACCGTGTCGGTGAGCTCTACACGATGATGCTAGTTTCGTGAGATTCTGAGACTATGATTTTTTTTTAGGTTTTTTGGATCCACCTGGATCAATATTGGTGAGAGATCAAAGGTAATGAATAAGCTACTTTAATTCCTTTTAGAAGTATAAGGCCATGCATATTTTAAAAATTTCTCCAAAACACATTAGCCACCATTATAAATAAATTGGGAGAGAGAGGGTCCCCCTGTTGAAGACCTCCCTCAATAGAAGGAACCCCTAGGAACCCCTTTCACCAAAATAGAAAATTTGGGACTTGTGACACAAGCTTTGATCAGATTTAGAATGCTTCCTTTGAACCAACACTTCTATAGGACAACCATCAAAAAATACCAAGAAACTTTATCATAAGCCTTGGATATGTCCAATTTGAGGGCCATGGTAGGATTTTTGTTGTATTATATATAATGTCCATATATTTATAAGTAATGAGGGTTGCATCAAGTATCTTTCTAACTACAACAAAAAAAATTTGATTGGGTGAAATCGTTTTATGAAGAAACCCCTTCAACCTATTTACTGTAAGTTTGGAGAAAATCATTTAGAAATTTTTACAAAGATTGATGAGTCTATAGACTTGTATATAGTGAGAGAATCATGATTCCTAGGGATCAACACAATTAAAGGTTAGATTAGCTAGTTTAGTAGTTTTCTCAATCTGAATAAGTCTCTCGCAACATTAAGGAGGTCCAAGGAAATGACTTCTAATAAGTCTTGGAAGAATAATAGAGGGAACCCACCAGAGCTTGGGGCCTTGTAATCCCCAAAATAAAACACAATGTTCCTTAGTTCATGATTGGACATAGGTTTTCCCAAAGATATAAGGTCTTTTTGATTGATAATATTAGGAATAATATCAATAAGGTCCTCCAAACAAGAAACATTTGAGTTATGACCAACCAGGGAATCTGTGAAGTAAGAAGCAACATTCACAATATCACTATCTATTGTTGTACACTATCTAATTGTGAGATTTAACATTGTGCCTAGGTCAACATATATCTCTAGCCATAAAATCAAATTTTATCTTTTAGAATTTTTGAAACTATAACTTTTGGAACCAATAGCTCAAAAAATAGGTTTTATAGAATCATAAATCATATAAAGATGATATTGTTGGTATTAGTTTTAATTTGGTACAAAACCATGTATTATGTTAGTTTCCTTATAAAATTAATTCCATGAGATGTGGATGAATATTATAAAAGATAATTGGATCCAAATTTCAGTGGAAGGTTAGTTATTGCATGATTTTCCTATTCACATGGATGAAGATATTATTCGTTGTCCTTGTATGAAATTAAAACCAACAATGAATCTTTATGTCCATGCCTATCCATGAGCGTAAAATATTATCCTATGTTGTGTGATTGAAAGTGATAAATTCCTAAGTAAAGAAGTACCTTTTTTGCTATCAATTTGCAACAAGTATGATCAATGTAGAAGATTTAGGCAAAGATAGGATGTTATAAATATGCGTTTTTCTTTTTAGAAATGATCTTTAGCCAAATTTTGGGATCATGTGGTACATGCTTCCTTAAAGAAAAAATTTAATATGTCCTTACAAATTAATATATTATAGGGTATCAAGAGCTATGTGTTTAAGTTTTTAATATATGTATTCATTTTTCTATAAATATGGAGAAGGTATAGTCTAGTAGTTTTCTTTGCATGATTTAGTTGCTACTTTTTTAATTAAAATATTTCAATGGACTTTATAATGAATATATTAGTTGACATTTATTGTCCTACTGTATTTTTAACCAATCATGTTATAACATTTTAAAATTATTATAAAATATGTTTACTAATCTTGTCAAAATTTAATATGGGATATTTTTCAATATGAACATGCATCTTTAAAGTAAACTAGGTTATCTAATAATCCTTCTATCCATGCATTATATTGGGATGAAAATTTATACTTCTAGTAATTATATGGCATTTATAATAATATTTTTATCTTGTCAAGCTTGCACTCTATCACCAAATGAGTAAACATTGCAATCCTTTTGGTCAAATGACCAAAAATTTATTAAACCATATTCCTTGTGGTACCTTGGTAGTGTATATGTCCATTAGGCCGTACTATTGTACACAATTCAACAATAAAATATTTCTTTAATTTTTTTTTAATTTTTTTTTTATATCTCTATATATCTATGTATGTTGGATTCCAAATTAATTATGTTGTAAGAAAATTATAGAAGATCCATCTCAAGAAGACAATTATATTTTATCATCAATGACATTATTATTTATTTTATCTAATTAATATATAGGTTAGTGAGTCTTTTCTTTATTAAGAGGGGTAAACACTTTTGACTTGGAGCTATGAACTGGTGAGGTCACAAATGGGAGACCTCATCCCCAATATAAATCCTCAACAATCACACCCCAATGGGGTTTGAACCTTGATGGAAAGAATAACAACACAACTTATCCATTGCACCATGCCACTATTGGTAGGTTTATGAGTCTTATTATCAATGACCAATATAGCATTATCTTGGTAAAAATTCTTTAATAATCACTTATACATAAGGTATCATTTGTTGATGTCTTATTGTTGTACTTTCTCATCTTATTTGGTATTGAGGACCACCCTCCATAGTTTTATAGAATTTAAAATATAGAAGAGCTACCTAATCATTTTATCCCATAGTTTTATCATGACTACTATCTCTTTGTTTGGGTCTACATACATCCCTAAGTTTTGATGTCGACTATTTACTCTAGCATCATGGACTTATAATTTTAAATATCAACAAAAATCATGATATAATTAAAAAACAAACAAATGTTAACACTTACAGGATCATATGAACGAGAATCACACAAATATGAATTTTTTAGGTTACATTTGGTGGCCCAGTGTATATTTAATTAGTTGTATCATAGTATTGTCAAATTATTACAAGAAATTTTTAATGACCTTTGTTAAGAAAAAGACACATTAACCTTGTATTCCTACATGCCATTTATAAGTCTCCACATTCATTGGAATGTGTTTTAGGGGACATGAGAGAAAATTATTAAATATTGATAATTGTAATTATATTTTAAAGAGGTGATTTAGTGTCAGTGGAAGTTACATGGCATAATGAAAATAATATCCTTCCTAGAGTCCACTTATGTAAGATCAAAGGTCATACCTTGAGTTCCCAAGTGGGGGAGGTGTTTTTTATCCATTTGTGTTCCATTAGGGATTCAATGAGAATCGAGAAGTTATAAGCTTGATTGTCTATGGACTAGGTCCCCATGAGAGAAGTTGTGTCACAAGAATTAAATATTTTGTTATGTATATTGGATATCAAAGAGGTAGGTTTGGATTTTTGTAAGTGGTATTCACCTCTTATTTTGGGTTACCATTTGTGGTTTTCCCTCCCACAAGTTTCTATGAATTGGATCCATGGGATGATAGTTTTATATTGAGCTCTTGTACATAATAAGGTGCTACTGGATTGATTTGAGAATGTCAATAAAGTGTACTTTTATGCCTCTTCATTAAATATTTAATAATATACTTTCCCTCTCTTCTCATGTGGAGGTTTTTTCCAAAAGGGTTTATTCACGTAAATTTGGTGTCTCTTATGCTTTGTTAATTTTTATATTAATGTTGATTGCACAATCACCTATATAAATCTGATTTGGTAATCTAATTTTCAGTTTGCAATCACTTAAATAATTTTGTATTGCATCTTATCTTCACCTTTTTTTGAACAACCTTTTCAAATAATAAATGTGTTACATTTTAGTATGCATGGATATTTTAATTAAACCTAACTATATGATGATTCTTCATTATGTGTATTCAATTGAGATGAAAAGGCATAGTTTTATTCATCATATAATATATATAGTAATATTTTCTTCTTATCAAAATTGAACTATATCACCTAATGACCTAAGGAACTATTCCTTGTAGTTAAATGATTGCTATTTTATCTAAATCATCTTCCCTTATTTCCCTTGGTATTTTAGAGATCAATTAGATACTACTACCATGCACAATTGAAAAATAAAAACTTTTTTTTTTTTTTTGTGAGCTCTTATTTTATATATCTATTAAGATCTATGCATGTTGGATTCATTATTTCTTATGTTGTAAGAAAATTTAAGGGGATTTATCTTAGGGGTAAAATTATGTTTTATATCATTTGCAATTATTATTTTTATTTTATTAATAGAGTTTTGTAGGTCTTATCATTAATAATTAGTATAATATGAGCTTAGAGATAGATGCTTATGGCTCACTTATGTACTTATTATGGTTTGTTGAAGCTATGTTGTTGTCATTGCTCATATTATTTGACTTTTATGAACACCCTCCATGGTTTTGTAGCACCTAGGAGTGTAGAGGAGGCAACTAATCATATTAGTTAGCCTCGTAGATGACATGGTTTGATCATCATTACTACCTTTTCTTATCTAGGCCAACATATATTCTTGGACCTAAATATTGAATGTCTACTTCAACCTATAAGACCTATAGTGTTAAGTGTCAACATAGCCCATTGTGGCATTCATGCCACTACTAAATGCTACCACTTGCATATCCTACCAATATGATTAGACCAAACCTTCAATGTGTATCACCTCAAAGCATTAGGCCTCATATTCTTCATCAACTAAATACTTTGTTATTCCCCCACTAACAAGTAGCTAGTCATTATGCTATAATAAAATTTAAAATATCACTTGTCACTACAAGAGCTTCAAAGTAACATATAGATATACATAAACATAAAATAAATCATTTCAAAATAGAGACAACAATATAGACACATCCATCATCATCCCCTTAATAAAATATTAAACTATAAATAACTTAAATAAATTTTCTTTAAATATTTCAATGTTATAGATCTTTTAACTTATATAAATGCTCGAAATTATGCTTTAATGGCTTCATATGCACTTTCTTAAGGAAAAGATATAATTAATCTGATATTTTGTTGTTTTTAGCTATTTAATACCAAATGGTATTAGGATTGCATAGAACAACTTTAAATGCTTCTAGGATATTCCAGAGATATTATCGAAGCTGATTTGGTTGAAACATTGTCAAAATAATTGACAACATTAAGGAATTTGTACGCAAATGGAAAATACCTATACCTAATTAAATACACGGTATCCTTTTACGGTATTCTTTTCACTTCTCCGTGGGTTTTGACTTTGACTGCGGAGACATACATGGTTTTGGTTTTTATTTAAATATTATATATTTGAATGGTTAAAAGTTCATTTACATTTAAGAAGTAATATTTTTTTCCGATCAAAATTTATTTTTTGAATTCAATATTTTTGGGCTAATATATATTAAATGGAAAGTTTAGCATGTGTATTTGTTCAATTGAAGAGGTCTCTTATAATCAAATCGATTAAATATTATATTTTTCAATGGTAAAATAGTCAGTAGTAATTATACATTTCTTAAATGCATTGATCAAAATTTATATTTGACCATTGGACTAGGTAATATTGAATAATAACACAGAATGTATAGCATGGATTAATTAGACAATTATGAAAATCATACCTTAAATATCACATTTTCAATTGTCAAACTATCAACAAGAATTTTATAGCTCGTCAACTATTTTAATAGACTAACTTTTATCTTTAACCATTGAGGTAGGTGATCTTTAATAGTAGCTTGCCTACCTTGTCTAGTGGAATAATTAGACAATTGAATAAACAATACCTCAATCATTTTATTTTCAAGTTGTCAAATAGTGAATAGAAATTTTACACCTAATCTACTATTTTTACGAGCCAAAGTTTATTTTTGATCATTCAAATGGGTGATATTTAAGACTTGCCTACCTAACCTATACTTTGGGTTAATTGGGAAACTAAATAAACCATAGCTTAGACATTAAATTTTTCAATAGTAAAACAATTAAATATAATTTTATTTCTTATCAACTATATTTATTGACATAAATTTACTTTTGATCTTTAATATAATGATATTTAATAATATTAATTAATAAAGACAAATAAATAAACCATACCTATCATGTCAAAAAGACTATAACCTGTAAGAATTTTAACCTAATATCGAACACCAAGTAATCAATCTAACCAAATACCAAAAATAAATATATATTGTTGATGTTCATTACCAAGTGCATTTTCATTTTCATCACATAAACCTATCAAGATTGACTTCCACCATCTAGAGGATTCCTTACACATCTATGATTTCAACATACATCAATTTTACATATCTTCAATGCTACTATCATCACCACCATTGATGACATAATAAATATTGTACCCATTCTTGATGTTAGTTTACCT
Source organism: Sequoia sempervirens (assembly GCA_007258455.2). Lineage (NCBI taxonomy): Eukaryota > Viridiplantae > Streptophyta > Pinopsida > Cupressales > Cupressaceae > Sequoia > Sequoia sempervirens. Next base: position 74,360,800 of record VDFB02193867.1, on the reverse strand, counting down.
ATGGGAAAGGTAGAAAATATATCTTTACACTTTTCTCTCCAAGATGTTAATAGTGAGGTGTCTAATAGTTCTCACCTCCACCTCACAATTCAAGTATCTCAACGAATTGTTGGAAATGATGATAATATACTCTAAACTATTAAAGAATAGTTCTTTTTATTCTTGCTTTTCCTTTTAACATATTTATTTATTTATTTTTGAAACTAGTCACTCAATTCTCACAATTAATTTATTTTGGATTTTTTTGTTGGAAATAAGTCACGCCTAGACCAACAATGGACTCATCTCAAAGAGGCTTAGTTGCTAAAGCACCCTAGCAACAAATGGAAGGTTCTAGGTTAAAGTCTTATCTTGTACATATGAATTGTAGTTGTAGCATCATAAATTGTCACCCTTGACAATTTTACACTAGGTTTAGCTCCTCACATGTACTTGGACGTAATTATGCATTTAATTTTCCCATTTTGTAATAATATCAAGAAATCATAAATGAAATTGAAAAAAAAGTTTTAATATTTAATACCAATATTTAAGGCCCTAAAATGATAGGTCTGGACTAGGGTGCCCATTGCCCCTATCCAACCTATTTGGGCTAACTTTAAAATATGTTGGTGCTAGATTTTAACATTAAAAATCTAAAATCATTTTTCAACTTTCGGTATTTGGTTTTTGAGAAATTAAAGAATTTCTTATAAATAATAGGTATTTTCACCATTTTCATCCCAACAACTTTGAGAGAAATAATAATGAAATTGAGATCATGATTGAGCATCCTAATAGTGCAATGAAGAATAGAATTATAGAAGCATTATTTTAGTCAAGAATCATGTTATCCATGTATCATAGTTGTATGTGAGTTTCATTCATGTTTCATGTGTTTTTTTTGTGAGTACTAACACTTGCAGGACTTCAAATCAAGTAACAATTTCTCCTTGAAGGTGATAAGTACAATAACTTCAATCTATCAAAGAATGTGGATATGAGTGATGAGTTGTAGCAATTGTCAATTTATCACTTTTTTTATCATTTATCCTTTTTCTAAAATGGTAAGCTCTCTTTTTGCTTGATCATAGTTTTCATGGAGGTGGAATTACCAAAAATGAGCTTTGAGTTAGGAAAAGCCCTATATAACACAACCTTTTCCCCTCCTTCATGTGTGTAGATTATAGATTTGAAGTGAATTGGAGGAGGATTGAAGACCTAATTTCTAATTCAAGAATTCAAGTCCTACAAGTCATCAAAATAAGGAAAGTGGATTTTATCAACAATAGACAAAGTTTTGAAATTGAGTTAAGAAGAGAACCTATAGACTGAGAGGAATAGGAGACGAAAGTATGATTTTGAGCATTTATTTCCTAGTCTAGGGCACCCAATGCCCATGTCCTACTATTTAAAGCCTAGATTTATATGTCAGGTTCCTTTGTGTCTTCCCTCTGCTATTTTGAACATTTTTTCTATTTATCAATTATTTATTTCTCAAAAATCATGCCATTTTGCTATATTTTCATAGTTAAACTAGGAACATCTTTGCATTATCAAATTAAGTCAATTAATAAGCATAAAATCACACACATTCACCTTCAACAAAATAAAAGCACTAAAATGTTGATCCATCATTTTGGCTCTTCCATTGAGATTAGTAGTCAAGTGGGTGTTTGAGATAATTTTTAGTCACTTTCCCTTGTGATGTGGGAAAGAGTGTGGTTTAGGCCCTAGATCCTTTTCTATGACATCACAATAGCTCAACATATGGTATCAGATCTAGGCTACGAGACCCAAGCCCTATACCATGCATTAACATGATATGTTTGAAATAAGTTGTGCAACAAGATTGGTAATGGACCATCCACAAAGAAATTAAAGATCTAACCACATTAAGAATGGTATATTTTATAGGTTCTTTAAAATCTCATGATAATCATATGCAATGTTTCATTGAGAGATTAGTAGAAGATTTATATTCTACTCTAAGAATTAAAGAGAGAAGTACAACTCCTCATTCCTACTCAAAAAAATCTCAAGGTTAGTCTTCTACTAATAAAAGGGAAGAGTAAGAGGAAATAATAGAGGTAGAGGAAGAAGTTATATGGATTACAAAAGAATCTAAGGTAGATATCTTGAACAATATGGACACTATGAGTCTAAATGTAGAAAGAATAAATCTGAGTTGAATTAGTCCAATATATCTTTACTAAAGATTCCTCTAAAGATTGAAAGAACTCCTCATTATTCACATACAATTTGGAAAAATAACATCAAAATGATGTGTGGTTCTTGTATTTTAGCTCAGGTCAAATCACATGATAGGTGAATTTGATCTCTTTTAAAATATAGATGATTTAGTGAGAAGAAAAGTTAAATTTGGTGACGATAAAAAGGTTGATGTAATGGGAAAATGTACCCTTGTAGTTAAGACAAAGAAAGGAGGAACTAAAATTATATTCATGATAATTTTCATGTATGAAAACTATAATATAATGTTTTAAGTATTAGGTATCTTGTAAAAAATATATAAAGTTGGATTTGAAGGTAACCATTGCAAAATATTTGATAAATTAACCTCAAACATAGAAAAGGGGATCCTAGGTCCCAAATGAAAAGAACCTAGGATGCAATGGACCATTCTCCACATTACATTAGGATGTAGATCACAAGGTGAAAAGATTGACTTTCAACCTAGGGGATTGGAATGGATTAGAAATATTTTAGAATGATTTACTCAATGATCCAATATGCCCTAATATGAAAATTACAAAATCCTAACAACTGACAAACTGAAATAATGAAGTTTTCATAAATCTAGAGGTGTAAAGGACAACAAACCTACTCAAAAGAATTGGTTCTATTGTGCCTACAAGGACTCATTATCCCAATGGTGAATGGGTCTTTGTATATGGGTCTTGCTCAATTTTCTTGGTCCTCTTGTATTAGATATGAGCTTATATTTTCCATCTATCCTACAATTAGAATGCCATAAATAAATTCTATAGGTGAGTTTCTATGTCTTAAAAAGGTTGATGACAATAGATGCAAAAATGTAAAATGGATCTTCAATCTCTCTTCAGTCCTCTTCAAACTTGTATCCTTCACATTTTCACAAAGAGGGAAAATTGTTGTGCCCCTAGCACACACGCCCCGTTCGGAACGGGGACCCTCTTTTCTTTTGCCTCGTCAGGTCTTTCAGGGCTGCCTCATGTTGCGTGCCCCTCTTTTTTATTTCGTATGGTCGATATTGCTCCAAATTTTCATCATAAGATCGACCATGCCTCTGCTTTTGGGTTTTCTTCTACCTTCCGGGGCCTCAGGGAATCACTTTGGCATTTTGGCCCTGATGGCCCTGGGCCCCTTCCGGGCCCGGGTGTCCGAGGTTCCCTTATCGGGCTTCCCCTTTGCAATTGCCATCCTTTGCGGCGTTCTCCAGGCGTCTTTCTGCTCCTCGAGGCCTGCCCTACCATCCTCCGTTTAAAACTCGTTGTAGGTGTTCGGGGCGACGCCTGCCCCTTTGGGCCTCGGTCCCTGGAAGTCCGCTTCTGGACTTTCGTCCCGGGCTCGCCGTCTGCGACGGCGACCCTCCGGGCAGCCTCCCACCCCTCGGGCCCCTACTGGGTTTTTTCCACCGGCGCTTTCGTTTATCCCTCCCAGGCTTGGTCATACGAAGTTCCATTCTCGGGGCTCCGTGATGGTTCCGCCATCCTTTGATGGTAGACCCTTGCCGACCTCCCCTGCTCTGGGACCTGAGCTGCTCACCGCCGCCGTTGCCCAAACAACATGAAAATCTTTCGGTGGCGAATTCCATCCAGCTTCCCAACCTCTGGGCCCCGAGCTGATCTTCGCCGTGGCCATTCAAAGTTCGCGAAAATCATAAGGCGGCCGTCACCTCGCGTCCTCCCGGCCGCCGGGTCCCGGAGTCTCCTCTGCCGCCGCCGACCTAATTCAAATTTCACCAACTCTTGTGCGCGGCCGTACGAGCAATTAATACGGGTATTAATGGCGGTTGGGGTATAAAATGCCCAGTCTGCCGAAATCATTTACACAATCCGAATTGAAGCGAATTGCACAAGCCAACCATCTGGAGCCTGCAGCATTCGACAAGCGTCGCGATTATCACCCTGAGCATCACTTTGATCAACATCGGTGAATTCCACACCTCACCACTTAGCATATTCAAGGCAGGCCATCCCCGTTTGCCCTCCCGTCTTTTTTGTCATTTTGGGGGATTTAAATGAATTAAATAATTGGTTAAGATGAAATAAATAGAAGAACAGTAAATTGTGCCCGTAACCCATGTGTTAAAAAATGACAAACCTAGTGGATGTGCCCTTGTCGCCGATCCAGAACTTTTCCGTTGCACGACTGTTCTTCACGCAGGGCAATCCGTTACCCCAGGTCCTAGCCCCGTCTTCGCCGTCAAATTCAAACTTCAAAACATGCCGACGACAAACATCCTCTTCGGGCCCAGTCTGTCGAGTTTCCTCCCCGGGGCTTCCATTTAATCTTTGTTGCGCTTCAGCTGCCAGGCGGCCTTGCTTCCCCGGCCGCCAGGTCCTAGTCTCCGCTCTGCCGTTAAACTCTAAACTTGCCTCGCGTGCTTCGTCCATCCCAGGCCCGAACCCTCAGAGTTACGTCTCTAAAGTTCCCTCGGGGGCCCGCCATCTCCGAGCGGCGAGCGTTGATCGACACCCCGCCTTCCGAGCTCCGCCGGTGCTTTCGCATTTGAACCCTTGGCAGATTGAAACTGATTCATCGTTGTTGCCCCCGGGCCCCAGGTGTCGGGCCTCCGCTCCTCATTTTCTGTCATTTCTCAAGACTGAGGTCTTACGGATAGCTCTTTGATGCCTTCCGGCCCTGTGGGCCCCACCGGCCTCTCCGCCGTTGCTTGTTCTTTTGAAACCACTGCTTTCACACTCCCAGGCCCCGACTACCGGACTTCTGACCCCAGAGGTCCGTGTATCCCCTGCCGTCGGAGTTTTCGCCCCGTCTTCTCGGTCGCCAGGCCCCAAGCTTCCATTTGCCCTGTTTTCTCGCCAAATCCTCCTCACTACCGTGGGACCCTCCGGGCTCGGCCGTCCAGAGTTCCATCCCTGAAGCTCCATGACGGTTCCGCCGTCCTCGACGGCGGACCTCTACCGACTTCCTGCCTTCTGGCCCCTAAGCCGCTCCTCGCCGCTACCGTTTAAATCAATGAAAATCTCACGGCGGCCGGCGCATCACGTCTTCCAAGCCGCCGAGCCCCACAGCGCCGAAGGCCGCCAAGCCTAAACGATATGCACTCGTCGGCTGCCTTTTGGCGCTCCAGGTCCCGGGCCTCAGACTTCCACCTCCAGATTTCTGCCCGCTGTTTGTCATCTCCAGCGGCTGTTGCCTAACAGCTTCCTGGCTTGAAACCTCCGATGCCCCTTAGATTAATCCAAATGAGCTCAAATTCAGAATCTGACTTCGACCCACGTCCTAACTTGTGCTCTTCTCCATCATGGGCCTCCTAAGACATTAAAATTTGGCTAAGAAGTGTCTCCGAGAGCTTCCCATTGCATTTTCCCTTCCAGGCAGCATTCTTGCCAAGGAAGTCCGGCCCTCCGAGCCTGGATTGTCCAAATGACCTAAAACGAAGATCAATATCATCTAAGGATAAAATTTATGATATGCTTGAATGATTATTTAGATGTTATTTTCAAATATGGAATAACATGAACGCTTTTGATGTTTTGTTGCACTAACTTTTCCCTTGCTTGTAGAATATATGGAATCGGCTGCAGGAACTTTAGGGGCCTCCGCCGAAAAGGGTAAGGGCAAGAAATCAGGAAGGACCCCTCGGGGAAAAGAAGATAAGGATCAAATGAAATATCAGTTTTCGGGTAAGCCGCTCCACTCCAAAGTCTCAACGGACTAAAAGGAGATTTCAGATATAAACATTGGTCAGATGGACATTGATGAATTCACTCAGAGGGTCAAGGTCAACCCTACAACAAAGAACGCCAGACTAATAAGGCAAAGTGGAATTGCCAAGGCTGCCAGTTTCCCTCCCTCTCTGGTGGCACCCGAACTAGTGATGGCTTGCCGAGAAGCCTATCAAACTGACACCAGGACAATTATGGATAAGGAGGGGAACATCCTCGCCGACATGTCACCAGAGGGGATTACCAAAACATTTCACATTCTCACGTTCCCACATATGGAGGTCCCCACGTTAGAACAATGCCAAGCGGCGTGGGATGCTAATCCGTCAGGGTGCAAGAAATCAATCAACCTCCTTTGGCTTGAGGAGAAACAGGGCAGCGCTGTGAAGGTTCCCTAGGAACTCTTCGGTAGTGATTTCCACGAGGACTATCATGACCTGGTGACTATGCTGAGCAGGGTCATGGGTCTCCCAGCGACTGCCTACTTCCAGGAATGGATGGCCTACTACATTGAGCAGATCCTGCGGGGGAATGGGGACGTCAACACCAAGGTCTCATTCAACTGGGGAGGCATCATTAGCAACTGCTTCCATGAGTATTTTGTCAATGTCAAGAAAAGTTCTAAGTTTTACATGACCTCTTACTTGGTGTACTCCCTGGCAGGTCAAAGACAATATAGCAGGTTGTTTGTAGCACCCGATCAGGGGCAAAAGCGAGGGCTCAAACCGTTTGACAAGTACCCTCAACTCCAAAACCACAACTTCAAGGAGGAGTACTAGCGGGTCAATGACGCCTTCATTGGCCATATAATCATATTGATCGCTGGTGACTTTGAGAGGAGGGTCTCCCACAGCGCTAGGGCGCTCCTAAAAGAATATGCCTTCCTGTTCCTCTAGTTCCCCAAATTTACCTACATCTGAGCCCAGGGTTTCACAGAACGGCAAAACAGATTGCCACGGTACCCAAATGATAGGATCATCCTCCTGGAGCTTTCTCGATAGCTCCAACACATCCAGGCGATATTTGGCAATAAGCATGTGGTCGAGATCTCCTATCCCATGACCCTTGGCTAGGGCTAGTACTGGTTACAAACTTCTCAATGTGCCAGTAATTCTAAGAAGGAGCTTAAGGAATATAATTTTGACTGGTACACCGCGCGCCCACGGATGGACCCTCACGACCACGTCAGGAAGGCACTGGGGCCAGCATATGCCCACCAATACCACATTGAAGAGTTCTGGGCAAATTGCAAAGACGACAAAGAGGTCCGCGCAAGGCACTACATACGCATGACGGTATTATTCCTAAGAAGGGTGCAATCATTCCTGGTACCTGACCAGGCCAAGAAGGACGAGTCCATGATGATGCACCCGAGGTACCCTACAGTGGCTAACCTGCCAATACCGTCGATCGACTAGGACGAACAAGAGGTCGATGACCTAGATACCATCACCCAGCCGATCATAACTCGCACTAAGGAGTGGATTGATGGGCAGGTGGCACATTTGAAGCGCCAGGGGGTAGTCCTGACATACAAAGGGCTCAAGAGCGAGTCGAGCACCATGAAGGACGTTGCTACCACCACATCAACTGGTGAGACCTCCAAGTCTCCGCCAGTCACAAGGTCTCAGAAAAGGAAAGGAACAGAGACCGCACAATCTGCAGATCCCAAGGAGCAAGTAAAGAAAGAAACGGGAGGCTCATCTCCCAAAAGGCTCAAGCAAACGGTGGCTACGACAAAATTACAGCCCCGGTTGGCTCTCCCTACCTCTCCTATGGTCACCGCATCTCTTCCAACAGTGGACATTTCTGTCCATCTTGCCCCTTCACCCCCGACTGAATCAATAATTAACGTTGACTCCTCTTCCGGCATGACCACTCGCCCTTCCTCTTCTGCTGCTATGTCACCAATCACATTGCTCCCTCTGGCAACAATAACGTCACCTGTCCCCCTTGCCGCTATGTCTGAGGCTCTGGTGAGGCATATGCAGAGTCTTCCCCCTGAGCTCTCACAGATCCTAATAGACCCCACTCTCCAAGTAGCCCTCGCCTAAGCCCTCGCAACAGCTCAGCCTTCACAACCGCCAACAGGGCCGCCAACCATGGAAGCCACAATGCAGATCTCGAAAGAGTTGGAGGAGCAAGAGATAGAAGCCTCGAGGTCTATGGAGGAGGAGGCTGATGAATATCACGAGCACTCCGAGTATGAGCACTGAACCATTGACAAGGTGGTCTATGAGGGAGAAGAGATAGGCTCTTCCGAGGGCGGAGATAAAGAGGATGGCTCAGGTGCGAAGGAGATCATCTAAACATTTGATGAGGACCTTGAGGAGGAGATGGCGTAGCAGCTGAAGAACATTAGGGAGGAGGCAGAAAAGTCACCACATGGTGAAGAGGGGCAGCCGTCGAAAGAGTAGCAGATAAAGGATTTATCTGAGGCCGAGACCCATGCTCTACAGAGCGCTGAGGCCAAGGCTACTGAAAAGAAAGAAGAGGACCCCACCCGGCAGTTGTCCACCAAGGTGCCCATCAAACACCTCATATTCATTCGTGACTCCAACGAAGAGGAGGACGCTACTAAAGAGAAAGAGAAGCCCCAAAGGGAAAAGGAGGCAGAAGTCTTGCCTCTAACTGAGAAAGGTGAGGGCAGCCATGGTGTGCCCAGAGATTAATTTGCTATGCCCGATTGGTTAGAGAAACAACTTGAAAAGATGACTCCTGTTCTGAAGGACCCGAGGGCGAGATTGGAGGCCATCTTGGCTCGATCCCTGAGCACGACAAAGAATGAGAAGAAGCCCAAGGTCTGATCCAGGATAACAATGGATGCTTTTAGTTCCCGAGTGGCAAAAATTGCAATGCCTACTATTAGCCAGGCAGGGGTGAGCTATAATATCTCTACCATTGACTTGGGGATAGCAACTAGGGAACAAAAGGTTGAACACTTGGAGGGATGGGTGGCCACAGTGGTGCACCTAATAAAGCAGGACAAGGTCTCCAAGGATGAGCTTAAAGTGCAGGTTGCTGCCCTAACCGACTATATCCAACAATGGTCCTCAGTGGACAACCTGCCCACCACCTCCGCAGCTGCACCGTAGTTGCTCTCCAAAGAACATATTGACAAGATGGAGAGAACTATTGAAGATTGGTTCTGACAGGTCAGATACGTCGGAAACATGGGAATCAGCCGGGCTATGCGGATAGCCAACAAGTTCTTGGACCTGATCCAATCCCTGGAGAGTACAAGGAGGCTTTGCACCAATTTTCTTGCGACGTACGACTCCACCTTCCCGAGAATTAAAGCCATCCTTCAGATGCCTGAGGACACATGGGAAGAGAAGCTAGAGCTGAAGAAAGAAGATCATTGGCTAGTGGACGTATGGCGCAGAGACCTCAACAACCGAAAAGAGAGGTTGTAACAAATCCTAAGCAAGGTGGATCCAGATATTGAGTGGATTAAGGAAATCCGGGTGGAATGCGCCCAATACCTTAAGCTGATGATGGGCTATGATATGCCCATGGTACAAATGGATGCAGAAAAGATCAAGCCATACTTCCAGGAGAAGATGAAGGATGAGACAGCTGGAGAAATCACAATTGAGTTCCTGAGTTTTTCTGCCCGCGCCTTCGACATATCAGAGCTATTCAGGGACCAAGAATCAAAGTATGACAAAGACTAGAAAATGCTGGAAGAGAACGCTAAGGAGTGGAGCTACCAGGCATTAAGATGCGAGATCCTCGAGATAGACATGCTCCAGGTCGGCATTCTCAAGTACATAGAACACGGAGCTTCCGAGGAGTAAGAGGATAGTCCAGCCAAAAAAGAAGACCTTCCTAAAGAATAGCTACAACAAAAAATAGCAATTAGCTACAAGACGAAAAAGTTATAGTGCCACCCACTAGAAGACAAAATAGGGAAGAGACAAAAATATATTTTAAATTGTAAATCTATTTGGGAGTAGGTGAAACCCTATTTTGTAATGAATCTTGGCCACATAATGAGAATGAATCTTGGCCATTCATTTAACTTTTTGGAAACTATAAATAAAGCACTCCCTTCATTTGCAAAAGTGAGAGTTGAGTTGTTGTAAAGGCATGCTGCAGAAATTTATAAGAAATATCATTGACTTGGTGTATTTTCTTAGTTTCTCCCATGTGGCTTGATTCATTCTCCAATTTTATATGTTTAGCTTAGATCTTATTGCTGTTTAGTTAGTTGTTTGTTTTATTTGGATAAATCTTAGGAGTGCTGTTGGGTGATTGTAAAAATTTCTGCATTGTTGATGATCCCTTAGTCCATACTTTTTGCTGTTTGCTGAAGGTAGATAGCTATGCAAAGTTAGCCTGGACTTAATTTGAAGCTGCCCTAAACATTTATCTTTGATTCATGCATGTATGTGGTGGATGAAGGATGAAATATCTACAGTCCTTAGAAGATAGCACAATTTTCATGATACTGTGAAATCCCTGGTTAAATGAGATATTGTTTTAAAGAATTGTCTATTGCAGGAACTCCATTGTCACTATTCATAGCAAGCTTCAGACTTAGGAACTTTTCCTCTCCTTCCCCTTTTTTTCTTTTTTTTAGTAACTGACCTATGCTAAGGTTCATTGCACATTGTAAAGCCAAATCTAACAACTAAATGGAGTTCATGATCGCTGTTTGAACCTACAGCCAACTCATAATAGCTTTTATCCTAAGAACTCCATTCCAAGATCCAACTTCATGTTTTGTGTCCACACTTTGTATTTCTATAAGACCGCCTTGTAATTCCAACAAATCACATCAAACTACTGAGGTATCCAAGCACTGTCATGACCTAACACCTGAGAGACCTTGAGATAGTGTTATGCAATTCGATTGTGGGATATTGTCTTTCAAAAGAGGTAGTGCACCTATGCACTACCTGCGTTGAGAAGTGCATAAAAACACCTTTAACAGAACTAGCACTAGAAGGAGGGCTACGGTGAAAATACTAAGCTACAGGATAAAGCGAAGTTGGATCGAATCAGATTATTCTCCCTGGAAAGGTTTCAGAGAGTTCTACGATCAATACCAAACCAGGGAGAATTTGAAGAATTGCAACCTCCCATGAGGGAAAAACACGCACAAGGAAGTAGCGCCGCCTCTTCCTCCTCCTCCATTCCATCTGCCCCCATTTTTCCCTCACCTTCATTTGGCTGGCCTTCATCTTCCACCCAACCATCTCAAATAAAATTTACACCATTTATCTCCGATAGCTATGGGATTGCTCATTTTCCGGCCCTTCCGGCCCAAGGCACAGTCAAGACAGCCATAGCTTAAGGGCAACCCCAAATTGCTGTTGTGTTGTAAATATAGCCTCAAACTCCTATTTTTCAACAGCAAGTACCACCTCCACCATTCTCCATGGCTTGGTTAGCGCATAACCCTTCGCTGATACACTTTGCGGTCTACAATGACATGCCCAAGAATCCGGAGGGCTTTTGTTCAAAGTTCCACCCGTGAGATCTGCAACGAACGGCTGAGGAGCATATCAAGATATTCAAGACAGCGATCACCGAAATGCAAGTCAACCATGAAGACATCGCTTGCCGCCTTTTTTCGCATTCTTTGGGGGAAAAAGCATTTTATTGGTACATTAATCTGCTGAGGGGATCCATCACCTCATGGAACCTAATGAAGAATGTCTTTCTACAGAAATACAAGATCCCCATCAACCCTTCAGACCTTTACCAACAGTTCATGTCCATCAGAAGGGAGGTCAACAAATCTATTGGATCTTTCAATGGCCGCTTCCACCGGGCTCACATGAAGCTTCAGGATCCGTACGTCCATAACAATGTGGTGTCTCTCCCAGTCTACTATGCGGCCCTGGACAACCTCACGTCGGCCTTGGTGAAAAGGATGCGCCCACTGCCCACTACCCTACTGGCCGCCTATGTAGAAGCCATTGTCGCAATGCAGACTTGGGGAAAAATATCTCCTACCCACTGCCCTCTTTGGGGCTGGTAGTACACCTAATGCAGATTCAGGGGTTTAATCAGGTGTTTGCTCATCAAACCCCTCTTATGAACTAGGTGCCTCAATTGTCTATGGTGCAGCATCTGGGGCAGCGGTTGAATTATGCACCTCCCGCATCTTCCTATTTGCAGTCCCAGCAGCAGTACAACTATTCCCAGATTGCTCCGCAACAGCAGGTGTATTTCTAACAGCCTCAGATGCCATTGTACCTGTTGGGACCAGAATTTCCTCCAGCCTATCAAAACTAGCCGATGGCCCCGCCCGCTTTTCTCCAAAATCTGGCCCTGTCGCCTGGAGGTGTGACCAAGAAAGACAAGCTTGAGGAGCTGACTGAGATGATCAAGAAGATGTTCATAGAGATGACGCATCTAAAGAATCAGAATAATCAGTTGCAGGCCTTCCAGCACAATTTTCAGGCCAACCTCAATAGGGACAGTCGAGATAATAGAGACAATAGAGACAATCATGAAGTAAGCATTTCCTCTAGGCAGAATTATGAAAGGGGGCAAAACACCAATCAAAATACAGAAAGAAGACCCTCTTAAAGGAAAAATCGTACGTGGAACACCAGGCCCAACAATGGTGGTGTCCCCACGCCATTTGATCAACTGGAAAGCAATGACAAAACATCCAGCGGCGTGTATCTGGCTGAAGCAGCCTTGTCCGAGTGGTGTCAACTTCACAAAACCAACAGGCATTCTAAGCTAGATTGTCCCGAGTTCCAGACAGCTACTGAGATCTTTCAGGTGGAGGTACAAAATGCAGTCGATAATGCTAGCTGTAGAGACGTCGTGCCATCCGAGCCATATGATTCCTTGTGTCTAGTAGTCAATCAAGCGCCATTTCCATGAGGAGACCACAACAAGCCCGAGGTCGAGCCTACTCCTATTGAAGACAAAGAAGCGCAAGAGGTAAGTAATGAACAAACCTTGGCTCAGCTCTTTGATTCAGTAGATAATAGTTCGGTAGATGAAGAAGAATCATTTGTAGATGAGGTCCACATGTTCCATTAACGGTCAAGTCCTTACTTCCTTAGGAATAGACAAGCAGGTGGACCCTTCACAACTTCTACCCCACCAAATAATTTTTCCACCCCGCCTGATCCAAATGCCAGCAATAACCCTGGGCTTCCTCACATACCTACCTAATACCTCAACAAGAACGGGTCTCAAAACTAGCCACAAAATCAACCTCAAGGCCAACCTCAAAACCCATCTAGCCAAACCAAGGTCCAAACCCCTAGTTCTCCCATAGGCCAAGCTTTTAACTATGAAATCAAGCAAATGGGTGAATATGTGGCAGAAGAGTTCAAAAAGGTCAAAATTAGCTTATTTTCCTTCGAATTACTCAAAGTATTTGTCGTAAGGCACACCTTCTTTAGGGTCCTTAATGTGACTCCATCTTCTAGTACAACACAAGAAATATCAGCTAAGAGGGTAATCTTCGAGGAGCCTAGGAAAGAACCTGAGATACGAGACAATACTGGAAGAAGGAGGGATGTTCCCGTGGATCAGTCAGCAAATAAGCAAATTGAAAAAGAGCTGGAAAGGGCTACCAGGCAGTTTTCTAAGGACCAACAATTTAAGCAAGCCAAGGATACGGGCAATGATAGGAATAAAGGTCAAATAGCTCAAATAGACACACCTATGGGCATCCTTCAAAGGAGACCAAAAACTGCCCCTTTCTTGACCACTATTAGGATCTTTGGGAAGAACCTACATAACTGCTTGCTCGATTCAGGAGCATATGCCAATGTCATGCCTTTGGCTATCTGCAAAGCTCTTGGTATTACTCCCACGCCATCGAAAAGAAAGGTGACCCAGCTGGATAAAACATAAATCAACATCGTGGATAAAATAAACTGCATCCCCATGTAGATTGTCGTAGACCCACCAATATAATAGGTTATTGATATCCAAGTGGTTGACATTCCTGATGCATATGGAATTATTTTGGGGAGGGAATTCACCAAGGCGCTGAATGGATACACCGCCACAGAGCTTTCTCACATGTGGCTCCCGTGGAAGGGGCTACTAAATCAGATCCGTATCGATCGTGAACCCCGTATGAAGTACATGATCACAGAATACAATAATCTCAGCGAGGTGTTGTTCGCCGAGACTGACTTAGGGAATTATAGCCCTTTTGCCTACCAAAATGAGCTTGAGCTTTAGGAAGAACATGCAGATGAAGTACTGCTGGTGTTGTGTAGTCCCTCGGCTGATTCCCCACGAATACCCCTGGACACATAAGTGTTAGTAGAAGCTGATGATGAGCCGGATGAGGATGATGACTGGGGACTACTCAATGGCTTCCAGGAATTCATGAAAAAGTGCACAAGGGATCAGTTCAGCCTAGGAGCTCGAATAAATTTTTAAGACCTCTTATTGCCAAATTGGTGCAGGGTTCACAATGCGGCACACTCCTAGTTCGATTGTTGCTTGTGCCAAGCAGCAGTGGCACATGTTAGAAAAATAGCTGCTCCTCAGACAGAAACACCAAAGTAGGCACCATGAGAGTCAAGTGTTGATCATTGCCTTGAACCAGAAAACTCCCCTAAGATCACAAGGCCCGTCGTCTAGTCGAAAGGGAACGAAAATTCAATCAGACATGAAGATAAGGAATCCTCCGCATGCTAGACGCTCCGATTCGATGGATCGAAGTCGAGGCAAGGAGCTGGAGCTGGGTATGAACTCATCAGCCCAAGAGGTAAAATATTTCTCGCTGCCCACCGATTGCAGTTTTATTGCACCAATAACATAGTAGAATACGAGGCCTTGGTCTTTGGCCTTCTAATGGCCTTGAGGAAAAACATGAAAATATTACAAGTTTTTGAGGATTCCACGCTCGTAGTTAACTAGGTCAAGAAGTTGTATTCCTGTCATGATCGAAGACTCACCAATTATAGGCACAGGGTTTGGGATCTCTTAGAGGGCCTAGATGCATTCAATATACAATTGATCCCTCGTGTTCAGAATCGCACAGCTGAGCCTTCGCTCAAGCGACTAGCACACTACAACCCCTCTCTTTGTCCAGGCTTAAGAAATTCACTATTGAGCTGACATCCACGCCATCAATCCCAGACAATGTTACCTATTTACAAGTCTTCAATGATGACAAGCATATCCTTCAGTTTATCACAAGTTCTGATGTCTTTGCATCTCAAATAATTGATGAAGCGGATCCACAGGCTGAATTGGACGTAGAGGGGGTTATCAACCTCAAAACCAATACAATCCCCAAGGGTATGGTTTAGTTGGAACACATTTTTGATTTGGATCAGATCAGAGATCAGGATCAACAAACAAAAAAGGAGGTTATAAGCAACCAGTGCAACACTCATAACCTTGGGATAGCCGAGGATACTAGGAATATTTTTATTAGCAAAGTGTGCACGCCGGAGGAAAGAACAGGAATCACGGATGCTTTGTGAAGGTACCATGATGTGGTGGCATGGAGTTATGAAGATTTGAAAACTTATGAGACTTCTGTCATTACCCACACCATCCCTCTCAAGATAGAAGTGAGGCCATTCCGTCAGCAGCAACGCCCTATCAATGCCTTGCTGGAACCTATCATTTATAAGGAGGTGCAGAAGCTGCTCTCAGCAAGAATTATTTTTCCTATCAGGCATTCCACATGGGTGGCCAACTTGGTCCCAGTCAGGAAAAAGAATGGAGAGATTAGATTGTGCGTAGATTTTCGCAATCTAAATCGCACCTCAAAAAAGGACAACTATCCAGTGCCTTCGCTGGATGAGGTTATACAAATCGTCAACGGCTCCCAGATGATGTCGTTCCTCGACAGATACTCTAGGTATAACCAAGTAATGGTGCAATATGAGGATCATCATAAAACAACGTTCACCACTAAGTGGGGGATGTTTGCATACAGGAGAATGCCTTTCGGGCTCATCAATGTCGGTTCTACGTTCCAACGCGCCATGGATATTGCCTTCAAAGACCTAATTGGCAAGTGCATAATCATCTACATGGATGATTTGACCGTGTTTTCTAAAAGATAGGGTGATCATGTCTCTGACCTATGCAAGGTATTTCAGAGATGCAGAGTGTTCGAGGTTTCCTTAAACCCCAAGAAGTGCATTTTCAGAGTGACTCAAGGTAGGCTGCTCGGACACATCATTTTGGAGCAGGGAATCTCCATTGATCCTGAGCACATCGAGTCCTTACTCAAGATTCAGCCCCCATGCAACAAGAAGGAATTGAAATCTTTCTTCAGAAAGATCAACTTTGTCCAGAAATTCATCACAGGTTTCACGGAAATTGTCAAACCTCTCAATGCCATGCTCAAACAGGACGCCAAAGTTGAATGGACACCTAACGCTAAAAAATCCTTCGAAGAAATCAAACAGGCCATTGCTGAGGCACCTGTGTTAGTTAGCTCGGACTATCTGAAGCCATTCTACATCTACTCATTTGCTTCAGAGCATTCTTGTGCTAGCATGTTGACCCAGAAGGATGATGAGGGAAACGAGCATCTAATCACCTTCATGAGTGCTCCCCTCAAAGATGCCGAATTACGTTACCACAACATTGAAAAGCAGGCGTACGCTCTCGTCAGAGGAGTGAAGAAATTTAGACACTACATTCTATGCAACAAGGTGTTTGTCATTGTCCCTGACCTAGTAGTTAAGACACTACTCATGCAAAATGAATTGGGTGAACGAAGAGCTAAGTGGGTCACCCTGCTCCAAGAGTATGATATGGAGATCCAACTGATGAAATTGGTGAGAGGGCAGACACTCACCCGCACAATTGCTGAAACAATAGCAGATGATGGGCCTGAACTCACGGTGTAGCAGTACCAACTTGAAGATGTCTCCCCGGGAGAATGGTACGAGAATGTCGTTTACTATTTGCTAAATCATAAGTGTCTGCCGCACCTACAGGGAGTCCAAAAGTGGGCCCTAATATTAAAAAGTAATGGTTGCATGTTATAGGGTTCCATTCTCTACAAGAAGAACCATGAAGACATTTATCTGAGATGCCTTAGCAAGGAAGAAGTAGAACGCATCTTGAAGGAGTTTCACAATAAATTTGGCATGGGCCATGGTTCTGGTTCCTCTACAGCACATCAAATATTGAGAGCAGGGTATTATTGGCCAACTATCTTCAAGGATGCCCATTGCCATGTTTTTTCATGTCACACATGCCAGACTGCTGCCACTAGGGAGAGGAATGTTGCTATCCCACTGCAGCCTATGCTGGAGGTAAGGCCTTTTGCACAATGGGGTCTCGACTTCATCAGTCCGGTAAGCCCTCCATCATCTGCGGGACACAGGTACATTCTTACCGCTACTGATTATTGTACTAGATGGACGGAAGCAATAGTATGTAAGCAATGCACAACTGAAGTAGTTACTAATTTCTTGGAAAGTTTCATTTTAAATCACTTTGGTTGTCCCTATGCTTTGGTATGAGATAATGGACCTGCATTTGCTTCATTAAAATTTGTTAGTTGGGCATTTGACTATGGAATAGCCCTTAAATTCTCATCCAATTACTACCCTCGGGGCAATGGCCTTGCTGAATCCATGAATAAAAAATTGATTACTATGATCAAAAAGCTGCTAGATAGGAATCCCAAGGACTGGCATACCCAACTCTGTTTTTCCCTTTGGGCTGATCACACCCGCCACAAGGCTGCCCTTAGCGATTCTCCATTCCACCTTGTCTATGGCCTAGAGCCTATATTTCCCATCCATCTAAAAATTCCTACTCTTCAGTTCATCAGCGATTTTTATGAGGGAGGAGATCGTAGGGAAGCTCGGTTAGCTGAGCTCTTACATTTAGAGGAAGTCTGAAACCGTGCAATAGAAAATTTTGTCAAACATCAGGGTGTAGTTAAGAGATGGTTCGACCACCGAGCCAAGATCAAGGCCTTTAGAATTGCAGATTTGGTCCTGTATTGGGACAAGGCCCATGAGAAGAAATGGGGACACAACAAATTCGACAAGCTTTGGCTTGGCCCCTTTCAAATAGCTAAGATTTTGGGAGATAATGTCTTCTTCCTAAAGACCTTAACCGGTGAGAACGTCCCATTGCCAGTCAACGAGCAGCACCTGAAGCATTACTTCTAGGCTTGAGCTCTTTCGAGCTCCTCATTGTAAATACCTGTACATAGGTTAGAGTAGTTCCTTTTTTCTTGTTCGCGTTTTGTTTGTGTCGCTTTTTGTTTTCTCCCTCTCGGCGGTTTTGTTTCGGAAGAGGTTTCCCGCTCCTTTGCGGTGGTCGTGCTTGCCTAACCAATGGTTCACTTTCCTGTCCGTTCTTTGTGTTCTTTGGCTAAACATTCACTCTAGACTATCGATCTTTGCAAAGCTATCCACGAATGATTTCCTTATTTAAACTCTGCTCAGAACTTGACCCTTAACTGGATCTTCTTACCTACATCTCGGATCTCGCACAAATTACACAATAATAATTTCTGAAGGACTATACTATGGTTGTTATGACACCCTTGTGAGTGAAAAATCTTAAGTCTACTCCAGTGACCACTGCAGTCTCAAACCCATTATAGGCTTCAATGCTTACCCGATCGAACTAAATGGTAAAAGAGAAGTGAAATATGAAAGCAAAAAAGAGAAAAAAAGAATTCTAAAAAAAGGAAATAAATGACCGTATGGGTGTTCGGGTAACTCTACCGAGGCTATGGACGCTCAGCCAACAGTAGAGCAATATCCATGAGATTATAGCGACAACTCCGTAGGGGCTATGGACGCCTGACTGGCAGTGGGGCAATGTCCAGGTTACTTTTGGTGTTAGGCAATTTATGTAGCTCACTTGGTTGGATTGGTAACCCTGGTCACTATCTTTAGGAAATGAATGAACTCACTTCACACATGCTTTTGAGATGTCCTATAAGTTGACCCAATTAAGGATCTCGTTCTCCCGGATTCATCTTTGGAAGCCGCTCCTGGTCTGTGAAACTAGAGATTCTGGGTCCTAAATGAATATTTATCCTTAGAACGCTCTGGAGCGTTCTCCAGCGGAGTCGCCATTTGTTTTGCCCCTAGCACACACGCCCCGTTCAGAATAGGGACCCTCTTTTCTTTCGCCTCGTCAGGTCTTTTGAGGCTGCCTCATTTTGCGTGCCCCTATTTTTTGTTTCGTATGGTCTATATTGCTCCAAAGTTTCATCATAAGATCGACCATGCCTCCGCTTTTGGGTTTTCTTCTGCCTTCCGGGGCCTCGGGGAATCACTTTGGCATTTTGGCCCTGACGGCCCTGGGCCCCTTTTGGGCCTGGGCATCTGGGGTTCCCTTATCGGGCTTCCCCTTTGCAATTGCCATCCTTTGCGGCATTCTCTGGGCATCTTTTTGCTCATTGGGGCCCACCCTGCCGTCCTCCGTTTAAAACTTGTTGTGGGTGTTCGGGGCGGCACCTACCCCTTCGGGCCCTGGTCCCTGGAAGTCCGCTTCCGGACTTCTGTCTCAGGCTTGCCGTCTGCGACGGCGACCCTCCAGGCGGCCTCCCACCCCTCGAGCCCCGGCTGGGTTTTTTCTGCCAGTGCTTTCGTTTATCCCAACTGGGCTCGTCCGTCCGGAGTTCCGTTCCTGGAGCTCCGTGACCGATCTGCCATCCTTTGACGGTGGACCCTTGCCGACCTCCCCTACTCCGGGACCCGAGCTGCTCGCCGCCACCGTCGCCCAAACAACATGAAAATCTTTCGGTGGTGAATTCCATCCAGATTCCTGACCTCTGGCCCCCGGGCCGATCTTCACCGTGGCCATTCAAAGTTCGGGAAAATCATAAGGCAGCCGTCACCCTGTGTCCTCTCGGCCACCGGGTCCCGGAGTCTCCGTCACCGCTGACCTAATTCAAATTTCACCAACTCTTGCGTGCAGTCGTATGATCAATTAATACAGGTATTAATGGAGGTTGGGGTATAAAATGCCCAGTTCGCTGAAATTATTTTCACAATCTGAATTGAAGCGAATTGCACAAGCCAAGCATTTGGAGCCCGCAGCGTTTGACAAGCGTCGCGATCGTCACCCTGAGTATCACTTTGATCAACATCGATGAATTCCACGCCTCACCACTTAGCATATTCAAGCTAGGCCATCCCTGTTTGCCCTCCCATCTTTTTCATCATTTTGGGGGATTTAAATGAATTAAATAATTGGTTAAGATGAAATAAATAGAAGAACAGTAAATTGCGCCTGTAACCCATTGTTAAAAAATGACAAACCTAGTGGATGTGCCCTCGCTGCCGATCCAGAACTTTTTTGTCGAGCGGCTATTCTTCACGTAGGGAAATCCGTTACCCTGGGTCCAAGCCCTGTCTTTTCCATCAAATTCAAACTTTAAAACATGCTTACGACAAATCTCCTCGTCGGGCCCGGTCTGTCGGGTTTCCTCCCTAGGGCTTCTGTTTAATCTTTGCTGTGCTTCAGCTGTCAGGCAACCTTGCTTCCCCGACCGCTAGGTCCCAGTCTCTGCTCTGCCATTAAACTCTAAACTTGGCTCACGTCCTTCGTCCATTTTGGGCCCGGACCCTCGGAGTTCCCTCGGGGGCCCGCTCTCTTCGAGCTACGAGTGTTGATCGGTGCCCTTCCTTCCGAGCTCCGCCGGTGCTTCCACATTTGAACCCTTGGCGGATTGAAACTGATTGATCGTTGTTGCCCCCCAGGCCCCGGGTGTCGGGCCTCCGCTCCTCATTTTCTACCTATTCTTAAGACCAAGGTCTTTCAGTGAGCTCTTTGATGCCTTTCGGCCCTCCGGGCCCCACCGGCCTCTCCGCTATTGCCTTGTTCTTTTGAAACCGCTACTTTCGCACTCCTAGGCCCCGGATACCGGACTTTCGACCCCGGAGGTCTGTGTATCCCCTGCCGTCAGAGTTTTCACCCCGTCTTCCTGGTCGTTGGGCCCTGAGCTTTCGTTTCCCCTGTGTTCTCGCCAAATCCTCCTCGCTGCCGTGGGACCCTCCGGGCCCAGCTGTCCGAAGTTCTGTCCCTGGAGCTCCGTGACAATTCCGCTATCCTCGATGGTGGACCTTTGCCGACTTCCCGCCCTCCGGCCCCTGGGCCGCTCCTCGCCGCCGCTGTTTAAATCAATGTAAATCTTGCAGCGGCCAGCACGTCGCGTCTTCCCGGCCGCCGGGCCCCACCGCGCTGAAGGCCGCCAAGCCTGAACGATATGCACTCTTCAACTGCCTTTTGGCACTCCAGATCCCGAGCCTCGGACTTCTACCTCCAGATTTCTGCCCGCTGTCTGCCGTCTCCAGCGGCCATCGCCTGACAGCGTCTCGGCTTGAAACCTTCGATGCCCCTTAGATTGATCCAAACGAGCTCAAATTCAAAATCGGACTTCGACCCACATCCTAAATTGTGCTCTTCTCCCTCATGGGCCTCCTAAGACATTAAAATTTGGCTAAGAAGTGTCTCTGGGAGCTTCCTGTTGCATTTTCCCTTCTGGGCAACATTCCTGCCAGGGAAGTCCGGCCCTCCGAGCCTGAATTGTCCAAACGACCTAAAACGAAGATTAATATCATATAAGAATAAAATTTATGATATGCTTGAATGATTATTTAGATGTTATTTTCAAATATGGACTAACATGAATTCTTTTGATGTTTTGTTGCACTAACTTTGCCCTTGCTTGCAGAATATATGGAATCGGCTGCAGGAACTTCAGGGGCCTCCGCCGAAAAGGATAAGGGCAAGAAATCATGAAGGACCCCTGAGGGAAAAGAAGATAAGGATCAAATGAAATATCAGTTTTAGGGCAAGCCGCTCCACTCCAAGGTCTCAACGGACTGGAAGGAGATTTCAGATACAAACATTGGTCAGGTGGACATTGACGAATTCACTCAGAGGGTTAAGGTCAACCCTACAACAAAGAATACCAAACTAATAAGGAAAAGTGGAATCGCCAAGGCTGCCAGTTTCCCTCCCTCTCTAGTGGCACCCGAACTAGTGATGGCTTGCCGAGAAGCCTATCAAACTGACACCAGGGCGATTATGGATAAGGAGGGGAACATCCTCGCCGACATGTCACCAAAGGGGATTACCAAAACATTTCACATTCCCACGTTCCCACATATGGAGGTCCCAACGTTAGAACAATGCCAAGCGGCGTGGGATGCTAATCCCTCAGGGTGCAAGAAATTAATCAACCTCTTTTGGCTTAAGGAGAAACGGGGCAGCGCTGCGAAGGTTCCCTAGGAACTCTTCTATAGCGATTTCCAGGAGGACTATCACGACCTGGTGCTTATGCTGAGCAGGGTCATGGGTCTCCTAGCGGCCGTCTACTTCCAGGAATGGATGGACTACTACATTGAGCAGATCCTGTGGGTGAATGAGGATGTCAACACCAAGGTCTCATTCGACTGGGGAGGCATCATTAGCAACTGCTTCCATGAGCAGTTTGTCAACATCAAGAAAAGTTCTAAGTTTTACATGACCTCTTACCTAGTGTACTCCCTGGTAGGTCAAAGACAATACAGCGGGTTGTTTGTAGCACTCGATTAGGGGCATAAGCGAGGGCTCAAACCATTTGACAAGTACCCTCAACTCCAAAACTGCAACTTCAAGAAGGAGTATTGCCAGGTCAATGACGCCTTCATTGGCCATATCATCAGATTGATTGCTGGTGACTTTGAGAGGAGGGTCTTCCACAGTGCCAGGGCGCTCCTAAAAGAATATGCCTTCCTATTCATCCAATTCTCCAAATTTACCTACATCTGATCCCAAGGTTTCACAGAATGGCCAAATAGATTGCCACGATACCCAAATGATAGGATCATCCTTCTGGAGCTTTCTCGACAGCTCCAACACATCCAAGTGATCTTCGGCAATAAGCATGTGTCTGGGATCTCCTATCCCATGACCCTTGGCCAGGGCTAGTACCGGTTACAGACTTCTTAATGCGCCAGTAATTCTAAGAAGGAGCTTAAGGAATATCATTTTGACTGGTACACCGCGCGCCCTTGGATGGACCCTCACGGCCATGTTAGAAAGGCACTAGGGCCAACATATGCCCACCAATACCACATTGAATATTTCTGGGCAGATTGCAATAACGACAAAGAGGTCCATGCAAGGAACTACATGCGCATGATGGTATTATTCCTAAGAAGGGTGCAACCGTTCCCGGTACCTGACTAGGTTGAGGAGGACGAGTCCACGATGATGCACCCAAGGTACCCTGCAGTGGCTAACCTGCTAATATCGTCGATCGACTAGGATGAACAAGAGGTCGATGACCTAAATATCATCACCCAGCTGATCATAACTTGCACTGAGGAGTGGATTGATGGGTAGGTGGCACATTTGAAGTGTCAGGGGGTAGTCCTAACATACAAAGGGCTCAAGAGCGAGCCTAGCACCACGGAGGACATTGCTGCCACCACATCAACTGGTGAGACCTCCAAGTCTCCCCCAGTCACCAAGTCCCAAAAAAGGAAAGGAACGGATACCGCACAATCTACAGATCCCAAGGAGCAAGAAAAGAAAGAAACGAGAGGCTCATCTCCCAAAAGGCTCAAGCAGACGGTGTCTACAAAAAAGTTGTAGCCCCCGTTGGCTCTCCCTACCCCTTATGTGGTCACCACATCTTCACCAGCAGTGGACATTTCTATCCATCTTGTCTCTTCACCCCTGGCCGAATCGATAATTAACATTGACTCCTCTTCCGCAATGACCACTTCCCCTTCCTCTTCTGCTGCTATGTCGTCAATCACATCGCTCCCTCTGGCAACAATAATGTCACCTGTCCCCCTTGCCACTATGCCCGAGGATCTGGCGAAGCATATGCAGAGTCTTTCCCCTAAGTTCTCACAGATCCTAATGGACCTTGCTCTCCAAGCAGCCCTCACCCAAGCCCTCGCAACAGCTCAGCCTTCACAACCGCCAACAGGGCCACCAGCCATGGAAGTCACAATGCAGATCTTGAAAGAGTTGGAGGAGCAAGAGCAGGAAGCCTCGAGGTCTATGGAGGAGGAGGCAAATGAATATCACGAGCACCCTGAGTACGAGCACCGAACCATTGACAAGGTGGTGTATGAGGGAGAAGAGATAGGCTCTTTCAAGGGTGGAGATGAAGAGGATGGCTCGGGTACCAAGGAGATCATCCAAACATTTGATGAGAACCTTGAGGAGGAGATAGCGCAGTAGCTGAAGAACGTTGGGGAGGAGGCAAAAAAGTCACCACATGGTGAAGAGGTGCAACCACCAGAAGAGCAGCAGATAAAGGATTTATCTGAGGCCGAGGCTACTGAAAAGAAAGAAGAGGAGGCAGCAAAAAAAGAGGACCCCACCCAGCAACCATCCACCAAGCTGCCCGTCAAACACCTTGTATTCATTCGTGACTCCGACGAAGAGGAGGACGCTACTAAAGAGAAAGAGAAGCCCCAAAAGGAAAAGGAGGCAGAAGTCTTGCCTCTAACTAAGAAAGGTGAGGGCAGCCATGGTGCGCCTAGGGATAAATCTGCTATGCCCGATTGGTTGGAGAAATAACTTGAAAAGACGACTCCTATTCTGAAGGACCCAAGGGCGAGATTGGAGGCCATCTTGGCTCGATCCCTGAGCACGACAAAGAAGGAGAAGAATCCCAAGGTCTGATCCAAGATAACAATAGACGCTTCTGGTTCTCGAGAGGCACAAATTACAACACCTACTATTGGCCAGGCAGGGGTGAGCTATAATATCTCCACCATTGACTTGGGGACAGCAACTAGGGAACAAAAGGTTGAACACCTAGAGGAGTCAGTGGCCATAGTGGTGCACCTAATAAAGTAGGACAAGGTCTCCAAGGATGAGCTTAAAGCGCAGGTTGCTGCCCTAACTGACTATATCCAACAATGGTCCTCAGTGGATGACCTGCCCACCACCTCCGCAGCAGCACTACAGTTGCTCTCCAAAGAACAGATCGATAAGATGGAGAGAAGGAAGAACTTAGAGAAAACTACTAAAGATTGGTTCTGACAGGTCACATATGTCAGAAACATGGGAATTAGTCAGGCTGTACGGATAGCCAACAAGTTCTTGGACCTGATCCAATCCCTGAAGAGCACAAGGAGGCTCTGCACCAATTTCCCTGTGACGTACGACTCCACCTTCCTGAGAATTGAAGCCATCCTTCAGATGCTTGAGGACACATGGGAAGAGAAGCTAGAGCTGAAGAAAGAAGATCATTAGCTGGTGGACATATGGCGTAGAGACCTCGACAATTGGAAGGAGAGGTTGGAACAAATCCTAAGCAAGGTGGATCCAGATATTGAGTGGATTAAGGAAATCCGGGTGGAATGCGCCCAATACCTTAAGCTGATGACGGGCTATGATATGCCCACGGTACAAATGGATGCAGAAAAGATCAAGCCATACTTCTAGGAGGAGATGAAGGATGGGACAACCGGAGAAATCACAACGGAGTTCCTGAGTTTTGCTACCCATGCCTTTGACCGATCAAAGCTATTCAGGGACCAAGTCTCGAAGTATGACGAAGACTGGAAAAGGCTGGAAGAGAACGCTAAGGAGTGGAGCTACCAGACGTTAAGATGCGAGATCCTTGAGATAGACAAGCTTCAGGCTGTCATCCTCAAGTACATAGAACACGGAGCTTCTGAGGAGCAAGAGGACAGTCCAGCCAAAAAAGAAGACTTTCCTAAAGAGTAGCTACAACAAAGAAAATAGCAATTAGCTACAGAACGAAAAAGCTATAGTGCCACCCACTAGAAGACAAAATAGGGAAGAGACAAAAATGTATTTTAAATTGTAAATCTATTTGGGGGTAGGTGAAACCCTATTTTGTAATGAATCTTGGCCACATAATGAGAATGAATCTTGGCCATTCATTTAACTTTTTGGAAACTATAAATAGAGCACTCCCCTCATTTGCAAAAGTGAGAGTTGAGTTGTTGTAAAGGCATATTGCAGAAATTTATAAGAAATATCATTGACTTGGTGTATTTTTTTGGTTTCTCCCATGTGGCTTGATTCATTCTCCAATTTCATATGTTTAGCTTGGATCTTATTGTTGTTTAGTTAGCTGTTTGCTTTATTTGGATAAATCTTAGGAATGATGTTGGGTGATTGTGAAAATTCCTGCATTGTTGATGATCCCTTAGTCCATAATTTTTACTGTTTGTTGAAGGTAGATAGCTGTGCAAAGTTAGCCTGGACTTAATTTGAAGCTGCCCCAAACATTTATTTTTGGTTCATGCATGTATGTGGTGGATGAAGGATGAAATATTTGCAGTCCTTAGAAGATAGCACAATTTCCATGATACTGTGAAATCTCTGGTTAAGTGGGATATTGTTTTAAGGAATTGTCCATTGCAGGAACTCCATTGTCACTATTCATAGCAAGCTTCAAGCGTAGGAACTTTTCCTCTCCTTCACCCTTTTTCCTTTTTTTTAGTAACTGACCTATGCTAAGGTTCATTGCACATTGTAAAGCAAAATCCAACAACTAAATGGAGTTCAAGATCATTGTTTGAACTTACAGCCAACTCATAATAGCTTTTATCCTAAAAACTCCATTCTAAGATCCAACTTCATGCTTTGTGTCCACACTTTGTATTTCTGTAAGACCGCCTTGTGATTCCAACAAATCACATCAAATTACTAAGGTATCCAAGCACTGTCATGACCTGACACCCGAGAGACCTTGGGATAGTGTTATGCAATTTGATTGTGGGAGATTGTCTTTCAAGAGAGGCAGTGCACCTATGCACTGCCTGTGTTGAAAAGTGCATAAAAACACCATCAACAAAAATATTGTGCCATATAGGGTCTTTCCTCACTCAATCCCCATGTTAGTGTTTCCACTTGCATAATGGAAATGTGAATGATAAAACCTTGAATGGAAAGGAAGGAAATGATGAATTAACACAATGCTGCAACTCACCACCCTTCAATGTATTCCTTTAAGGACTAAAGAAATACACATCTCTTCAAGGGTCTTGTATCTTGCTTGATAGATTTTCTTGAATGCTTAAATGATTAAATACCTAGAACAATTTCATCCTTCAAATAACATGAACATGAACACAGATAAACTTTGACATGATGTTGGATCTTGAATTTCTATAATCAATCCTCTAATGGATGCTCTTGACTTGCTCTTGAATTCTATTGATAATAATTTCCACAATTTACTTTCACTTATATTTGAAATGATGAAAATGATAGGTATTAATAGGAATTTATTCAATTTCTCAAAAACTAGGTCTTGATAGCCGACATTTGCAAGTTGAATTTTGAATGTTAAATTGCCTTCAAAAACATATAGAAAAATGGGTCCTGGCTAAGGAAGGGGACCCATATTTCCAGGACACATAGTTTCAAGGGAAACAAATGAGTTGTATGCATTTATTCAATGCTTGGTGCTTATTGAAAAATGGGACAAATGGGCTCTAGAATACATAATTTTAATAAATTATAGGGTCAATAAGGCTCAATAATTAACAGGGCCAAAACATAGTGTGAAATTGTTGAGATATAAAATTTTCTACACTACATTTAGGCCCCACTTTAGTGAGAGTATGAACTTACTCTTAGACTCACACTAACGTAGAGAAATATATGTTAAGACAGGTTCAAATTTACAAATTTTGAAGCAATAGGATGACTAAGGATCAAGGAGGTTGTGCAAGCCCCTAAGATCAAAGATCCCATTGAAAAACAACATAGGCACAAAGGAATACAAATGTATGATATGATATGTGGCAAGACAAGGTATATGAACATACAATGCAAAAATTAATGCAAAAGGATAAATATGGAATAGAAACTTATATTATGCTATTTGTCCATGAAATACATTACTCATAAGGGCTAGTGAAGTATGATACCCACTAGGTGAGCCCCAAGCCAAAGTAAAATGCGAGACACACACTAGGTTTACAAGGTATGCTAATAACAAGGTGGAAAAATGTGAAGGATGCACTAGGTCTACAGGTGTGTACCCATGTTTTAGACCATACAAAGAGTTATACAACGTGATAACCTTGATAAGGTGCTACAACAATGATCAAATTGTTATGCCAATTCTTACACTAGGTTCAACCCATATAAAGTAGACATTCTATTCCTACATCCAAGTTTAGACTCAGATTGAACATTCCCAGCAATGAATCACCCTTAGAATGAGTACACTCCTTCGTCTCATGTATAATATCAAGGTTTCTAGTTTCATGATACTCGGTTCTTTTTTGCATTAAACTTCATTCCTGCATGAGCTTCCAAAGTGTACTACCAATCCTAGTAACATCATCGGGTTTGTTCGCAACCTTTGTTTTCCTAACCGTCCATACCCGAATGTTGTATTATAATTTTCTTCTCCCACAAGTACAAATTCCACACATTAAATCCCTTTTAAAAAAATCATAAAACTCTCATGAAAGTAAAATCATTGTTAATAAATCATCATGTTAAACCATCATAAATATCATGCTTTTAGAATATCATATTCTCACATAATTATTCTATTTAAGTTGGGTTACTAGACCTTTGGACCTTCAGAAAACATTAAACATTTAACTTCAAACTTAACATTGTTACCCAGTGCCTAGTACCTAATACTTCAACTTTTACCAACAAATTTTCTCAAACCTCAAATTTTACCAAAACTTCACTCCCGGACCGAAACCTTATACCTAAAAATTTGCATTTAAATTTTACTTCTCTAGCTTCCCGGTAGCCGATTCTTGGTACTTGGTACTCTTGAATCATGAAGTATTAATTTTTATTTTTTTGACTTTTACCTTCCAGTGATCTCCCCAACTAGCCAACACTTTCCATAAGCATTAGTTTTTTTTTACTCGGGTCCCCAAGCCTTATAGTCTTGGGGTATGTTGTGAGACCAAACAATAGATGGCATGCATAATTTTGTGTGCTATTTCTATAGTGTAGGAAAAATTATCCTTTTTTCACACTTAATTTGTGAATAATTAAAATAATAAAATGAGCTTTTAATGATGCTTTTATTTAGTGTTGTAATATGTTTTCCATATCCACATTAAGTTTAGGGACCTTTCAAATTAAATGGACTTAATGGTGCCTTATTTTTTATGTTGTAAGGTGTACCTTTATACTTTCACATTAATCTAGGGCTTTATTAATTTATTGAGGTTAATTTTCCATAATTGGCCCCTTTAATTCAAATCCAAGCCTAATTAAATACAATTTTCAAGGGATAAAACTGAACATTAATAAATTCTATTACACAAAACTTAACTTTGGAATATGTGTGTCCTAGATAAGTGACCTAGGACCTATTCACCATAGGGAGACTGAATCCTCACTTAGGCCTATGACCCTATTTTTACATAATGTTTAAAATTTTTCAATGTGTGTCCTAGGTAAGTGGCCTAGGACCCCCCTTTGAAATATGTTTTTGGTGGTATTTTGATGATTTCAAATATACAATTCAGTGTCAGCTTGTGATATTTGAATTTTGGGAATTAATCTTAATATATGTATAAATACAAGGTTATTTCACTAAGTTTCATCCTAAGGCTTTCAATCAATTAATATTTTTTTACAAGAGAATTATAGGAGAAATTCAAGAGCATTTCTAAGGCATTCAAGGGAATAGTTAGACAAGATTATTGCAGCAATCAAGATTCATTTAATTACATCAAATATTTATTGCATCATGCATGTTGTTTGAGCTAATATGGTGATGTAGTGTTCAATGTCTATCAAGCATTCAAGGAAATTATCTCTAATCAAGTCTCATGATTAATATGTACATTCATTTAGGCCATTTCATGCTAGTTTGTATATTTTCTATCCAAGGTTTCCAATAAGGTTTAATTTTAGAACTAAAGATTCTTTAAAGAGAAAAAATGAAGAAAGTTGCAAAGTTGTAAAAGTTTCAAGAAAAGTTGTCAAATCATGGAAACTCTTCTAAAATATTTACCTTTGGATTTTTGATAGTGAACACCTAGAATCTAGGAGTGCAGACCTAGTAGAAGAGAACCCAAAAACATTTTCAAGAAACCCTAGCCATGACCCATTCACCATAAAGTGAATGAGTCCTTAATG
This sequence comes from Sequoia sempervirens, assembly GCA_007258455.2. Taxonomy (NCBI): domain Eukaryota; kingdom Viridiplantae; phylum Streptophyta; class Pinopsida; order Cupressales; family Cupressaceae; genus Sequoia; species Sequoia sempervirens. The sequence goes on along the minus strand of VDFB02193867.1, from coordinate 74,330,891 downwards.
AGATTCAAAAGGTGACTTATGGTGAAAGGTACAAAACATTTACCCCTTTCCAAATCTTCCTTTTTATTATTGTTTTAGTCAATTTTAATTGGTGTTCTTCATTTTCATATTATAGCTTGCATTTTGAATGAAATTAGGGAAATAGGTCCATTGTTCATCACTCCATTGTTGTGAACCCTAAAACCATATGTTTCATTTTGGTGAACCTAAGTTTGATCCTTTCATTTTTTTATTTTGGAGTCCTCATTCATCCTAGATTTAGACCTTGCATTCATTTGCATCTCTTTGCATTGAATTAGGTCTCATTTAGGGTGTCTAGTTTTAATTCAACATTTTATTTCATTTAATGGTTTTAGGATTGCATATTTTGCATTATTCAAATCTAAAAAAAATAGTCATCTTGCATATCATTTACGTAGAATTCATTTGCATTTGAAAATAGAAACACAAATTGCATATAAAACTAGGTTTTCTAGGTTGTCATTTTGTCACATTTTGTATTTTCATTTCATCAACATTTCATAGAAAGTTAAAATTGAAACATGTATCAAACTAGAATTCGATAACCACTAAAAATCACTCAAAATATATAAAAATTTGTTTCAAAACCCTCACCTAGGACTCATTCACCCTAGGGTGAATGAGTCCCTGATTAGGCCAAATTCTAATTTTCTAAGCATTAAAATATTCATTTCTACTTTTTTGTTTGCTACTTTCAGATTTCTTTTACTGTTTGTAGAATTTTGGTTTCATCAAATTGATCATATCAAACTTCATTTGATAAAGTTAGTGCATTGCATGATTTTAAAATTTAATTTACAAGACATTACTTTTAGGTTTTTGGGTATGTGTAGGATCATCATGGAAAAAATAGGCCCTTAAGTGGCAAAAAATTCAAAAAAATTAGAGTTAGGCAACTTGACATAAAAAATTGAATAAGTTATCTATATTATTTCAAAAATATGTAAGAATAGAATATGTATAAAATTGAATGTAGTTTCTAAACTACTAGGTTTATTTGTTTAGTTTTAAATCTATTTGGTGAAAATTTGAAATTTCAATGTAGTAATACTTAAATTTCAGGGAAAAAATAAGTAGGTGTCTGTCTGACCACCTTAACCACAATAAAATGATAATATTTTTTTATAATATTTTAGACATAAGTAGAGGACTCATGTTCAGATGTGATGCCTATTTTTTTGTAATTTTTTTTCAAGTAAATAATTAATTATGAATTTTTTATTAGAACTTTTAAAAAATATAAAAACCTATATGTCTAACCATCTTAACTTGGTCAAAACTTCATGAAATTCAATTTTTCCTTTTTTAATCCTATAGTATTTAAAGCATAGAATGTGATTCATGTTTTGGATTCCAAAAATGTGATACCGTTTGAAAGCTATAGATGTTTTTCAATCAACCTATCAATAAGGACTTTAGTCGTAATTCAAATAGAAAATGAATAATAATTATTTATTAAATTAAAAGTAGAGCATAATTTATATTGGTGGAAAGCTGAGAATATCCTTTAAAAACCCTTTTCATTTCATCAATTTTGGGTAAAAAAAAGGTCATCAGCCACATACCCTACAAATACCCATCATATCGCCACTTTTTGGCCCGTCATGATCCTACACATACCCTTTTGCATAGTGTAATCAAAAAATTACCTTGTTTAAGTCTAAAAATATTAAAATGGACAAGTGTTTAAGTAGTATGTGGAAGTCCTTGTTTTCCTTGGTTGATGTTTCAAGTTGTGTTTTTGGAAATGATTTTAATGCAATTGACCCTAACCATGTTGAACCAACTCCTAATGATTTTCCTCATAAAGTTGACAGCATATGAGAATATGATGCTAGCATGCATGAGTTCATAATTGATTTCCTTAACAATATTGAGAATAATGCATCCTTTTATCCTTCCATGAAACAACCAACACAACTTGAAATGTTTAGTCTTTTACATCCTGAAATTGAGTAAAAAACTAAGTCTAAACTTCCAAAAATGAGTGAACCTAGCTCCTCTAATCAAGTGCATACCTATCTATCTTATGTTAAAACTTGACCAACACTCAGACCATCAACCTAGAAGAGACTTATGGCAAAGGCTTTAAGATTTTAACTAAACAAGGATGTGACATAACTAATGAGCATGAAATTCACAAATTCTTAGAGAAAATTCATATTGAAGAAACCAATGGATTAGGATATCAAGATCCTCCTCCCAACATAAGTGTCCTCTTTCCTAAGGAACAACCAATGCCTCAAAAGGATGATATGATCATCTTAGGTCCTCCTCCTTAAACTTTGTCTCAACAAATTGGTAAATCAAGCAAACAACAAAAACCTTACAAACTTACAAAATTATCATTCCTACACACTCAAACAAAAATTGAACAAAAGATGGAAAAACTCTTTAAAAAAGGTTGGATTAAATTGCCACCTCATAGTAGAAGCACCATACCTAAGAAAAACATGAATTATTGTGCACATCATAGAACTCTTGGGAATCTTTACTAATGAGTGTCATGCATTAAAATTGATATTGAGTGATTTTTATTCTAATAATGATAATTACTATGAAAAAATAGTTGAATAGAAATTGCATGGATCTCACTCCTTGCCATGTAATAGTTGTAGGATCATAGTACCCTCACTAGTACATGTATTATATTTATTGAAAATTATTCTCTTTATTGCAAGGAGCTCATTATCATCTTTTATCTCAGCTCATACTTGTGTTACACTTAGTGGGGGCAAGGTGTTAGATAGTATTTTTCTACCTTTGGTACTTGATGCTGTCCCTTTTGCTAGTTGTCTTCCTTTTGTATATACCAACCAAGATTGTGATGTAGATGACCTACTAATAAGTTGACTCACATGTACCTTACTAGTCATTTTTTATTGTATTTTTCATGTTTCTTTATTTGATTGCAAGTGCATAATGTGATCCCTCATACTATTCTGTTTGATGTATCTCTCTTTTTTTTTGGTATTCCGAGCTATTTGTATCTACATTCTTCTCTATGTTGTAAACATTTTACCCCTTTTCACTTGTCTTGTGTTTTCCTTTTGTGGATGACATAAGGCATCAAGACATTTAGGTCTCTTCCATGTTGACCCAAAAGGATTTTTCTTCCTTTTTCACTCTCTTTGTGTCATTCTTCCATTTCTATGAGTATTTGGGTAATGATAACATTTCCAATCTCTATAACAACATTGTAGCAAAGATATGCTAACATTGAATCCATAGATCCCTTATGTATTTTTTGGGGCAACCCCTCCTTCCGTTTTCATGATGTACCTTCATTTCAGAAACATATGACTTGGTGCATAGGGATTTTTGAGGAATCTCTCATGTCTTAGGATTGAACATTGGCTACTTTAAAGCAATTTCTCACAACAATGGTGTTATCAACCGCTTTAAAGTGGAAGCATGCATCGATAATATCTTTTGGCATATTTCATGTTTCATGGTGCAATTTTATTTTTTCTTGTGATGCATCCTTTTCTTAGTGTTTTCATTGGGTTTTATTTCCTCCAAGAGTGTGATATCTCTTATTGTACTACTTTCCTCTTAGTGGTGCTATGATGCACTACATTCCTTAAGTTGTGAATCTTTTACTCTTGACTTGTCTCTTGGAGAAATTAGGGATGATGTTCCCTAAGAAGAAGACCTTACATGAACTAAATAAAATCCCTTTGAAAAAAAACTTTTACTAGCATTATTGTTCATAAGTTTTAGCATACCATAGCTTGTTATCCTTATGAATCTCTAAACCCTAAATTCAAGCCTTTAAGCTTAACACACCTTGCTTGACTGTGGAGCCTTGTCCTTGTTCATAGGTGTTTAGTATAACACAACTTGTTAAGCCCTATGCAACTCAAACCCTAAATTCAAGGCCACCAAGCATAATACATCTTGGTTGCCTCTGGAGCCCTTCCTAGCATTATGTTGCCTTATTGAAGTTGCCAAGAGGATAGCTTTGATCTATGGTATGGGAGACTAATATGATTCTCTCATTTTCAACCATTTTAGGATAATCACCTAGTTGAAAGCATGAGGTCCCACTATGCTAGAGTAAGTGTGACAAAACAAAACTGATGTCTTAGATGTGTTCCACATCATGTTGGACCATCTAGGCTTGATCTTCCTAGGTATGTGCAGGATCATGATGGACCAAAAAGTGGCAATATGATGGGTATGTGGATGATGACTATTTTTTTACCCAAAATTGATGAAACATAAAAGGTTTTTAGAGAGGATTCTTAGCTTTCCACCGATATAAATTATGCTTTACTTTTAATTTAATAAGTAATTATTATTCATTTTCTATTCAAATTACGACTAAAGTCTTGATTGATAGGTTGATTGAAAACATCATCTATATAGCTCACATTCTAATACTATTGGTGAATCATGAATTTCATTTTTACAAGTTTTTATATTTTTTAAAAAGTTGTAATAAAAAAATCATAAATAATTATTTACTTGGAAAAAATTACAAAAATATGCATCACATCGGGCATGAGTCATCTACTTATATCTAAAATATTATAAAAAAATATTATCATTTTATTGTGGTTAAGGTGGTCAGACAGAGACCTACTTATTTTTTCCTTGAAATTTAAGTACCACTACATTGAAATTTCAAATTTTCACCAAATAGATTTAAAAAAACCTAGTAGTTTAGAAACTACATTCAATTTTCTACAGATTCTATTCTTACATATTTTTGAAATAATATAGATAACTTATTCAAATTTTTACATCAAGTTTCCTAACTCTAATTTTTTTGAATTTTTTGCCACTTAAGGGCCTATTTTTCCATGATGATCCTACACATACCCTCCCGGTCTCTGATGTTGTATGATTGTGTATCTTTTTCATTGATTCATACACAAGTTTCTTGAATGTCTGCTTTAGTGTGAGTTTGACACAGGATCATCCTCTCACTAAAGTGGGAGAAAATGTAGTGTAGGAAAAAGTATCCCTTTTTCACACTTAATTTGGGAATATTTAATAATAAAATGAACTTAATTATTCCTTGATTTAGTGTTGTAATATGCTTTTCATATTCACATTAAGTTTACTTCCCTTTCAAATTAAATGAACCTAATGGTGCCTTATTTTTGATGTTGTAAGGTGTATCTTTACGCTTTCATATTAATCAAGGGCTTTATTAATTGACTAAGGTTAATTTTCCTTAATTAGCCCCTTTAATTCAAATCCAAGCCTAATTAAATACAATTTTTGAGGGATGAAACCCGACATTCATAAATTCCATTACAAAAAACTTAACTTTGGAGGATGTGTGTCCTAGGTAAGTGACCTAAGACCCATTCACCATAGGGACAATGGACCTTCAGTTAGGCCTATGACCCTATTTTTATGTAATGTTTAACATTGTCCAATGTGTGCCCTAGGTAATTGGACTAGGACATATTCATCCTATGGAAAATGGATCCTCACTTAGACCTAGGACCCCCCTTTCAAATATGCTTTTGGTGGTATTTTAATGATTTTAAATCTACAATTCAATGTTTTGTGATATTTCAATTTTGGGAATTATTCTTAAGATATGTATAAATAAAAGGCTATTTCACTAAGTTTCATCCTCAGACTTTCAAGAAATCAAGCAATTTTTACAAGAGCATTATAGGAAAAATTCAAGATAATTTATAAGGCATTCAAGGGCATAATTATAGAAAATTATTGCATTAATCAAGATTCATTTCATCATGTCAAATATTTATTGCATCATGCATGTTGTTTGAGTTAATATGATTATGTAGTGTTCAAGATCTATCAAACATTCAAGGAAATTATCTCTAATCAAGTTTCATGATCAAGAGCTACATTTATTGAGGTCGCTTCATGCTAGTTTGCAGATTTGTTATCCAAGCTTTCCAGTAATGTTTGACTTTAGGTTGAAGATTATTTAAAGAGAAAATTTGAAGAAATTTGTAAATTTGTCAAAGTTTCAAGAAAAGTTTCAAATCATGAAAACTCTTCTACAACATTTATTTTTGACTTTCTAATGGTGAACACCTAGAATTTGGGAGTGCAAATCTAGCAAAAGAGAATCGAGAAAGCATTTTCCAAAAACCCTAGCCATATACCCATTTCCTATAAGGTGAAGGAGTCCTCAGTGAGCTTTGAAAGGTGACTTTTGGTGAAAGGTATTCAACATTTTCCCCTTTGCAGATCTTCCTTTTGATTACCATTTCAATCATATTCAATTTTTTTTCTTCATTTGCATGTTATAGCTTGCATTCTGAATGAAATTAGGGAAATAGGTCTATTTTTCATCACTCCATTGTGGTGAACCATAAATCCATATGTTTCAACTTCAAACTAGGCCAACCTAATAGAAGTTACACTTGATGTGGATATATATAGGAGATTAACAATTTTTAAGAGAGTAGTGTGGGTGAGTGAATGTGGTATCACATGGAGATAGGAGAGAAAATTGTATGTGAATTTTGAAGAGATATATGACATGTATGGTGGTTCACCTACATGTGTGTGATGAAGCATTGCACATATTGTGAATAGAGAAAAATATTGATTCAGATGATTGTGAAGATCATTTTGTACTTCATTGGAACTATAATCTAGCATATGATAGATGTTGTTACATTAGTTCAAATAGGTAGTGTTACCATCCCTTCTTTGTTATTTCTCTATGGGTTGTGAGCCTTTTCCCGGATAGTGTGTCCTAACCTAGTAGTGAGACTTTCTATATTATCTTATATCTATATATAATATATTATGAGCTAACGCTCACCGTAGTTTTTCCCTTTTTGGGTTTTCCACATAAAAATATTGGTGTTTATGTCATGTGATTCTATGGTTGTCTTCTTGCTTTCTTACATCATTTTAGTTATTACTATTCTTTTAATTGGATGGCTTATGTTTCATTGGTTTAAAGGAATACTGATTCAACCCTCCTCTTAGTATTTTTGGTGTTCAACAAAAACTTAGGAAATGTATGAGGAGAAAGAGAGGCACCATAAACCCTAATCATTGTAGCATCTATATAGAAAAATAGTCACCCCATTTATGGTTGAATTCTAACTTTGGATCTGATACTTTGGCATTAGGATATTTCTATCTAAAACAACCTCCAATCCATCTATTGGCATGTATTGCATAATATTTAGTTGACAAAACATCCTCAAAGATAATATAATTGTACCTATTACAATTACTATCTCGAATGTAAGTCCATTGTTACATAGAAAATAATCTCATTTGAGCATCACAAGATCTAATTTGCATGTGAGGAGACCATATATTTCTTCCACTATATATAAAGGTGAGGAATAAAAAATGAACCATTTTAAGTGAAAAATCTCATCATTACCCTTAAGTGCACATAGATCCATGTGAATTCCATAAGCAGTGAATGTTGCATAACTATAGGTTTTGTTTACATCCTTGCTCTAGATTTCAACTACTAATACTGTGATATTAACTTCACTTTTAGTATTTAAATCCATCCATGGAGCTTTGCATAGAGAATATATTTTTTTGATAAAGTAATGCTCAAAAAAATTATAATTAAATTCCTCCAATTCTCTACTAGAAAACCCTTTTAACTCTTTATTTTACCATCTAGGCCTAAAACTTGTTAGCCATTTAACTATGTAACTATCTCTTAATCTATGATAGTCTCTTGTAGGTGCTCCTAGGTAAATGAGAAATTGAGCATTCAAATCAAATACCTCACAAATATAATTTAGTTCAAAGATTTTTAGAAAGACCCCTTTTCCACTACAAATTGGTCATTTTTGTAGGTTATAGGCCTTAGCTATGAGCTTGAAAATATCAAAATTGATTAAAGTATTGGACATAGTTCCAAAATTCCAACCCCTAGTCTCCAAATATTATAGATTTGTCTATTATCTAGACACTTTATAAAGATTTATTTAAACAATACATATCAATGGATATGAATTATGAAATCTCTGCAACATTCATTTTTGTGAATGGCCCTTTGGGTAAAAAATCCGAAGCCTTGAGAAGTCTCACACTCTTCGTAAATAAACCATTATATCCTCATCTAGTCTCCTTTTAACTCCTCTTGATGTCTTGGCCATGAATTACTATGGTTAGGTTTTTTTGTGGTTACAGAGATAGGGTTTATGTTTTTCTTAAGTTTTCTTTTATAAAATCATTGAATTTCTTATGAAAAAATACTAATCCAAGGGCCTCTTCAAATTCCAATTTTTTAGATACCTTAACAAAAAAAAACATTATTTGAATAAAAAATTACAAGGGGGAATTAAAAAACTTACCACTTTATCATCATAGAAAACCCTAGAAAATCTTATGAAAATCCATTTTTAGCTAGAATTCAACAAGAGCTTCACTCTTACTTAGTCATTTCTGAAGATTGGTGGCGGTTAGGGCTCTTCCTTGTTTTTGAATTTTCTTTTGTCAAGTTCTAGAGTACTCAAACATTTGTTGGTTAGTTACATTGTTTTTTTCCAGGTGTTATACTCGTCTCACTCTTGAGCGTGTTGTGGTCATTCAAGTTCAACACATGGAAATTTTTCTCTTCAAGTGTGTGGAAGACTACTATGTTGGTTGTAGGAGGGATATTGTTGGGATCAAACTCTTGGTTTTCAAAAGTGTTGTTCTTTTGGGTTGTGTTGTTTCCTTCTCTCTTTGACTTTCCCTTCAAGTTATCCTTTTGAGGTGGAGAAATCTTCTTTGGAGGTGGGGATTATTTATGTTGTTGGTGTCAAGAGTTGTTGAGGGGTCTTCACTTCCTATGGTTTAATTTATGCTCAATGTTGAAATTTCTCCCAGTAAGACATTTATTTCTCCTATTGAGGTGGAGATTTCCTGTATGGTCTTGTTGGGTGGCTCTCTTTCCTCTTGAGGTGAAGTGTGCCTCTTTGGTGGTGGTATGTGGGTTTTCTAGTAAGGTGGAATTTATGGGGCAAGGGACTCATTTCATTCCCTTTGGTTTATGTTGTGGTCGTAGCTAGAATTTTTGGAATTGCTGCTTGGAGTTTGCATACTTTTTTGGGTCTATTGGTTGTTTCAAGCCTTTGGATTCTATTATTTTGGAAGTTGTTGGCTTCTGTTGGTTCTTTCCTATCTCAGAAGGTTTTTTTTTAGTGGATGTCCTGGAGTTTTTTAGGAGATTGTTTCCCTTTGGTTAGTTTTTGTTGTTGTAGGGTTTCTTTGATTTTCTCCTATTTCTATAAGGAGGTGTGTTATGTTTGGTCTCCTTTTGGCAACCCCATTTCTTGCAGTTGGTCTATGTTTCCTAATTTTATGCTCATGTCAGAAGCATGGCTAGTTGGGTGGTCTTCCAAGCTCACTTCTAGTGAGACTTTCTTTTTAGTGATCTCATTTTTTATGAATCACTTGTCCTCTTCCTCTATGGCTACTTTGTAATGGGTATTGGCCTTTCCAGTCTTAACATAATCAAAACAAGAGCTTCACTCTCCAACTATTTTTTATAGTATGGAGAGAAAATGCAAATGTAATTATGCCAAAAATTTGAAGGAAATCAACAATTATAGGTCAAATCCACCACTAATGCTTGCATGCATGAAGGAACACTTTGCATGTATTCATTCTTTATTTCTAAATATGAGCCAATGATCTTATAGAAATGAACATATATCATGATCATTCAAATTCCTTTAAAATAAAACAAATCACATTTACTTAGCCTTGATACAAAACATGTGTCACCATTTTAAGACTTCATGGAAAATGAACGAAGAAAAAACATGCACTTGTGAACATGCTAATTCTCGTGATAGAGTATAAAATGGCAATGGTCCAAAGCACACGGAAATATTTTTGTTACTCATAGAAAGAACCATGGATTTACAAATGTTTTTGCAACAAAATAAACTTGCACAAAACAAAAGGTAACCCCTCACAAAAGTTTGGAAAGGGGATTTTTTCTCACTTGCATGGACAACCCTTTGGAGATAACAGGTCTTGTGATATACAAAGAACCTCAAATATTAAATCAAATAATGAATGTGGTTCTAATTATGATAAAATTATGGCCCACCTAATGAGCTTGAATTTGAACAACTTAAAAGGTTTAAAATGTACATGTGTTAACTAGGACAACTTGAAATGCTAGGAAAAAAGGGCCAGTCACACATGAAAAAAGGATTTATGAGAAAACTTAATGAATTGAAAACCTATTGGGAAAGTAAATGAAAAAATCATAAATACGATGAGAGAGGAACCTAGACATGTCGTCTATAAGGGTACGTGTTTCTTCATTTTGCATGGTCACAAGAAATGGAGAACACATAGAAGAGCCTACAAAATGGGGAATGGTTATGAAATAATGTTTTGTTAGATAGGTTCTGGTGAGGTTGGGGCATAAGTAAAGACTTACAAGAATGTGCGGAAAATAGACTCATTCAATATCTAGGCAATTGGGTTGATCAAGAAATGGAGCAAGGGATTTGAGGAGATAACTTAAGGAGCTAGATGATTGAGGAAAAACCTAGGGTTTACTATTTTTTAAGCCCTAATGCATTATATTTTGCATTTTTACAAGAATGAAAACATCTTTTCTAAATTTTTTGAGACTTTTGTAGGTAGATAGTTACACAAAAATTAGAATTATTCTATCAATGGATCTAGTTGGGAATGATTTTTTTACAAAAATAGTGTGAGGATCCATGAATATCTTGGTAGAAAAGACAAAACTTGAAAGAAAAAAACAAACAAGATGACTATACAAAATATAACCAATGTATAGTGTTCATAGATAAAAACTACCTTAAGAAATGTAGGGTTTATGGAATTATCCACACTTTGGAGATTCTAGAAGATCACCATCCAAATTTTGTAGAAAATATGAGTTTCCACCATGAATGTTTATATTAGTATATGGACCTCTTTAGAGGGCATCAAATTTTCCATGTTTACCTTTGTCTTGCATTCTAGTATTCAACATCATGAATATGCCATGTCCAACTTAAATTTTATGTTTGATGCCTTATTTATCAAAAAAATATTTGACTTGTTATTGTTTAATATTTTTATTTTGTACTAACCTCTTTGATTCATCCAATTTTATAAATTGATTTGTTTATTTTTCATAGCATCATTTATGTTGTTCTCTTATTCCTAGCTAGACCTATAAATTGGTAATATGTTTTTAATAGGAATTATTGCATATAATCCATAGACTAGTTCATAGGGATAATCCCTAGTAGCCTTCTGTATGGTTACTATATCAACCCATAATGTAATTTTGAGCCTAGTGTTCAATTTTATTTTTGTGCTATCACCCTCTCAATCATCTTCACTAATATCTTGCTACTTAATTCTTCTTTTTCATTACATTGTGGGTGATATCAGATATGTGGATGAATACGAGAGACCAATTCCATATTTATGGAAAAAGGCTATAAATTCCTCATATTCGAAACATATTATTGTCTTTAATAAACCTAATTGGGACTATAAATTTGATAATATTATACTCCATGATAAAATATACTAAAACCTTTCTAGTAGCTTTCTTAGTGGAGATATTTTTCATCCACTTTGTGAAATAGTTGGTTGCTACTAAAATCAACTTTTGTACATTGCTATACTTCTCTTTAATTTCTCTGATAAAGTCTATGTACCCCACTAACCATGCCATTTAGGACCAACCTAAGGAAAATAGGTTGGTCCTAAAGGGCATGGTCAGTGAGGTATAGACTTTATCAAAGAAATTAAAGAGAAGTATAGCAATCTACATAAGTGGATTTTAGTAGCAACCAACTATTTCACAAAGTGGATGAAAAATATCTCCACTAAGAAAGCTACTAGAAAGGTTTTAGTATATTTTATCATGGAGTATAATATTATCAAATTTATAGTCCTGATTAGGTTGATTAAAGACAATAATATGTTTCAAATATGAGGAATTTATAGCATTTTTCCATAAATATGGAATTGATCTCTCATATTCATCCACATATCTGATATCACCCACAATGGAATGAAAAAGAAGAATTAAGTGGCAAGATATTAGTGAAGATGATTAAGAGGGTGATAGCACAAAAAAAATTTGAACACTGGGCTCAAAATTACGTTATGGGTTGATATAGTAACCATAAAGAAGGCTACTAGGAATTATCCCTATGAATTAGTCTATGGATTATATGCAATAATTCCTATTAATAACTTATTACCAATTTATAGGTCTAGCTAGGAACAAGAGGACACCATAAATGATGCTATGAAAAATAAAACAAATCAATTTATAAAATTGGATGAATCAAAGAGGTTAGTAAAAATAAAAATATTAAACAATAACAAGTCGAATATTTTTTTGATAAATAAGGAATCAAACATAAAATTTAAGGTGGACATGGCATAGTCATGATGTGGAATACTAGTAGGTCATTCCTGAAGGGTACGTCGAAAAGCATGGGTCAAAATTTTGGTGGAGCCCTATTCATCGGTGGGGTCTTTCCCAGTTGTCCTAATGGCCTAACTTCCTCAACTTCACTATGGGTGAGGGAAAGAGTTGGGGCTGGCCTAACCTTATAGTAGGCAGGAGCTTCCCACACCATCGGTGGTGAGCAACTTCTCTTTGGGCCTTCAATAATTGTGCATGGGTTACAACTTCTAGATGGTACAAAGAGTGAGAACTCCTCTCTCTCATAAAGAAATCCTCTTGCCTCCTGAAGGATGGATACTCTGCTAGCAGGCAATAGGACTAGGTAACCGGTTGAACTTGAACTAGTTGCTTCTTGTAGTAGACTGATTAATTAAGTAACCAAATAAAAACAAAGGATTGGATGAAGGCAGATAGAAGGATGGTCTTCTAGATAAGATGGTCCGGTTAGAGAGAAAGAATGGGCCAAACATCCAACTCATTTGGATCAACCTAATTAATCAACTGAGGGTGAATGGGATGGTGGGGTTGTGATTGACATGCCCTTCAAGACCGACCTAAGGAATATATGGTCAGTCCCAAAGGGAATGGTCGGTGGGGTCCACCTCAGGTGGGAGATATAGTTAAAAATTGATAACTACTCATTAATTCTATCATCTAGGTGAATGAAGCCTTCCTTCTAGATGGATTATTGCTCTAAAGTTGTCAGAAAGAGAAGCCCACTCTAAAGTTGTTGGAAAGGGAAGTTAGGGCTTGGGTCTCCCACGTAATCAACTAATTTGGTTGGATCGACCTTCCATCTAGTTCAAAGCTTACTAATTTCTTTTGGCCTACTATTCTAAGGCCCTTCCTTCCATAGTAGTTATTGTTAACTCTATTAGCAAGAAATAAAGAAAAATCCATATTTGGGATGTAACTGAGGGCCCTACTATTCTAAGGGGTGTAGAAATGTTGCATATATAATCTAATCTCCATTCGATGGTGGCACCATACTTCATCACCCTATATAAGACATTTCTCCATCTCGACCACCATAGAATAGTAGGATTGTACATAACATGGCCATCCAAGGCCCATCTCAAAAATGTAACATGCTAGATTAAGCCCTCCCACCTAGATATAGATTCTATAGTTCCACCCCTCTATCCATTCCACCCTGCTAACATTCCACCCTAGGTGGGAGGGAACTATAACACCTTCCTCCCTATAGCAAGCATTTTATGTAGAGAATCACACCCTACCATACACACCTTAAGTCTAGATGTGGGCTACATTGACCGACCATAAGGGTGGGTAGGAGGGACATGGGTGGTATGGCTTCATCTTATTCATAGGGCCATTACCTCTCATAATATTTATGGACTCAATTGGTGCACCATGCCCTTTGGGACCAACTATATATTCCTTATGGTTGGTGGGTAAGGCTTTCCTTTCATCGGTAACTGACCATATTGGCCTTAGGTCTCAAAGGGCTGGATAGTGTGGTCACTGCAAGTCCTATAGATAGTTGGGAATGTTATCTAAAGTATGTCCTCCTACTTGGGTTTTTCCTTAATTCTACCCTATGCTTTCCATTCTTGACCTGTGCTTTGTGACCTGGGTGGGTGGGAGGCTATAGATTTGGTGAATAGGTCGATAGTGAAGCTATCCCAACCTGAGGAATATAGGCAGATCCTAAAGGGCTAGTTAGAGTTTAGTGGAGCCTAGGCTAGAATTTAGCGAACTGCAGGTCAAAATTTAGGTGAAGCCTGTTCATCTGGTGATCGTACATGCATAGTTTAGGGTTAAGTCAGGTAGGAGTAAGGAGTAGGTTGCCTCCCTAAGTTATAGAGTAGGACGATCTCTTACACTACCTCCTCTTGCTTCCTCCCTTTCAAAAATGTCTAATTGCATTTTTTCGCGACTTACCAGTGATTCCTTCATACCTAGACCTAGTCTAGTTGCTTAGGATCTATGGAAAAGTAGTGCATCAATCCCCTCAATTTGTGCCTCCTTATGATGCAAAATCGCTTCTTTGGGTGAAGGATACCCCTACTACCTCTTCCTCTTGGGGATTATTTCATTCCATGCTTGGGATTCCAACTACCCTTCCAGAATGCACTATGCATGGGGAATATGCATCGATAGTTGATTGGAAGATTACAGTCATGTTGGTGACAGATCGAATAAGCAATAACATATAGAACTAACTCAATGAAATCGATGGTGCCATTCTCAAATCTTCGTAGTAGCACCCATATCTGATTATTCCAATTGATCAATTCCCACCCTCCAATCTTGATGTGGTATATTATTTTGATTCCTCTTCAAGTAGATCGACCAACTTCATGAGCATGAGCAAGAAAAAATTGATTAACTATCATACCATAGATGGATAGGTTTGGGAGTCAATCTTGCCTAACAAATGACAGAGTCATTTCAAAGATAGAGTGGGCCTTACTATCTATAAGGTGTAATATTACTAGTGATGGCTTCCATTCATTCTCTATGGTTGGATGGATTGATAAGTGATTCCATAAGTGCTTGACTAGATATAAGTGTCCTTGATGATCGGTCTTCTTCCATGGAGGAATATAAGTTTCCTTGATGATCACTCTTCTTCCAAAACTCAAACCATGAGACATGATGATGAAATTCCTTGAAGTCAGTCGAGTGCCCCCCTACTATGGATAGTTTGGATAGGGTCCCTCGATCTTGCAAGCCAAAATGTGAGTAACAATTTAACCCCCCACCCATCTCGAGGAATTCCTTGACCGGGGCCCCCCACCTCCACTTAGGAAGGATAGGGCCCTTTATATAGTAGTAGTAGGGGTTGTAGAAAGGGTGACCGGCCAACATTGACTAAGGAGCACTGGCTGGTAGTGTTCCTTTCTAGTTTGGAGATTGAGGAGAGGGTTTTGTTAGATTGCCTTGCCCTATTCCATCATTAGTTTATGCTGATAGGCCCTCTCCTCCCTACTTGGTGAGGTGTGGGTGGATACTCGTTTTAGTTGTGCTTCATTGATGTTATATCCATAGCAACCATTTATTCATGGAAGGATATTGGATGGTGGGTCCATCCATCATTTGGGATTCGATGGAAGGTCCATCTAACCCAGGGCTTACCTAATCAATCTAGGTAATCAATATAGCATATAGCATATGATAGGTAACTATGAAGAATTTTTACCTTTGTCATTTTTTTATTTTTGGCTTGAATATGTTTTTGGCTTTGGATGTGTCTGCACTTGAGTAAAGTTGTTGGAAAGATGCACAATGCACCATGTAGTGGTTACATGAATTTCATTTTTCATCTTCCTCTCGGGAGAGATTCAATATGTGTCAAATCATCGGGGATTTTCTCAAGGAGCTATATTCATGAGTTTGAGAGTTTCTGCTAGTTTGACACATCATCTCTTCCCTACGAGCAATTTGCACTTTTATAAAGTGATAATTTTTGGGAGTTTGTCATAGCTTGTTGGATCTTTTTGGTTTTTGGGATGGAAGCTTTGAGTTGATGTTGTTGGGTTATGTGATTGGTGAACTAGACTTCTTCTAGGTTGTTTTCTAAGATTTGATCATTTACAGATAACTATCTTTGCTAAATATCTAAAGAGCATTAATGCGACAGTTGAGAATTGATGACCAAAGATTATTGTGACCTAACTAAAGATCTATGATTAGATCATGTGCTGTCAAATATCAACACTTGGTGGTAATTACTTCTGTGTTGTGGTGAAATTTTCTTCTTTCTACAACTATAATGAGAGGCAGTGACAAAAGGAAAGGGTTGGTTCAAAGTTTCAATTTCCTTTGTTGAGGAAAAGTTTCTTTAGTTTTATTAGGTTTTAGAACTATTTTCAGAAGTAGAGTTGCAAAACTACTTTTCTATGGCATGTTATATTGTTTATGCTCAAACTATTATCTGATCAACATCTGACCTTTGTTTTAAAGTTCATTTGATATTTAAGCATGAATTATTTGGAAGAAATATTTGAGATTGTGCATGTATGGCCTTTATGGGTATGTGTAGGATCATGATGGGCCAAAAAATGGCGATATGATGGGTATGTAGCTGACAACTTTTTTTTACCCAAAATTGATGAAATGAAAAGGGTTCTTAAAGGAGATTCTTAGCTTTCCACCAATATAAATTATGCTCTACTTTGAATTTAATAAATTATTATTATTCATTTTTTATTTGAATTATGACTAAAGTCCTAATTGATAGGTTGATTGGAAAACATCTATAGCTTTCAAACGCTATCACATTTTTTTAATCTAAAACATGTGTCACATTCTATGCTTCACATAATATAGGATAAAAAAAATGAATTTCATGAAGTTTTGACCAAATTAAGGCAGTCAGACATATGAGTTTTTATATTTTTTAAAAGTTGTAATAAAAAAATCATAATTAATTATTTACTTGGAAAAAAATTACAAAAAAATATGCATCACATCCAAACATGAATCTTATACTTATATCTAAAATCTTACAAAAAATAATTATCATTTTATTGTGGTTAGGGTTGTCAGAAAAACACCTACTTCTTACTTTTTCCTTGAAATTTAAGTACTACTACATTGAAATTTCAAATTTTAACCAAATAGATTTTTTTTCTAAAATGAACCTAGTAGTTTAAAAACTACATTCAATTTGCTATAGATTCTATTCTTACATATTTTTGAAATAATATAGATAACTTATTCAAAATTTTAAGTCAAGTTTCCTAAAGCTGTTTTTTCTAAATTTTTCACCACTTAAGGGCCTATTTTTTCCATGATGATCCTGCACATACCCTTATCAAGTTTTCCTTCTTTATATTTTTTTTCTGAATGAAACACTATGTCAAGCAAGCTGAATTCAAATAGTTTGAGTTGTTTATTTCCATGCTATAGGCTTATATGGTAGGATAATAACTTGTGAAAACTGGATTATGTTAGTGGACTTCTCTATTTTTCCAAAGGGTTGTTGTTTTGTTATACTATGTTGTATTAGGAGAGAGTCTAGAAATTTTCTGAACGTTTTTCTATTAACCTTGAAAATCTTTATGTTTGATCAGACCTTAATGAACACTTCCTGTGGGAAGATTTGAAATTCTACACTATGCTTATTGTTAGCCTTTGTTGTTCATTCTCTTCCCAATAGTGAAGGTTTGTGGCGTTTTGTGTCTAATTATATCACTCATAGGAAAAATTAGGTTTGAAATGTTTTAAAAGATTACAGACATCAACATTTTTATTTTTTATGTTTACATTTCCTTCTACCCTTTTCTCCAAAACCTAGAGAAGAATCGACTTTCTATAAAAATTGTGGAGGTATTCAGTGAGGCACAAAACAATCCCGCACTCACTGAATTTCCCATAAGACTGTTAAAGAGGTGCAAGATTTGATGATCAACAGTTTTTTTCTAGCACACCTAGTGGGACACAAAGTTCTCTGAATTCCTGATTAGAAGTAAAAAATATTTCTTAAATCAGGCTAAGGAAAGAAACTAGAAGTTTCATGCCCAAAATCCAAACAAGAGCATCTTGAAGAGGTCATTTCCAGTACTCCCTATTACCTGCCTTGGTACCTAGGAGAAGAATGCTTACATGTTCTCTATCACCTGTAAGGAGAAATAGAGTTAGAAGTAAGAGCCTAATATCCAAAGTCTTATCTACTCCACTCAGAGACTTAACCTTCCAAATCATAATACCTGTATACTCAATTCATAGAAATATTTTCCCTATGGCTCACATAGCTACCCCTGCTTCTAGAAATTTTGTAACTTGGGATAGCAGTAGTTTGTTACAACCACCTACACCCCCAGATGTATGACCTACCATACTCGCTAATACCCTCAAGGCTATTCCAAAATTCTCTAGAGAAGATTTCAAAATCCCCTCCAAACAACTTCAAGATATAGCGGAGGTATGTAGGGTACATAACATAGCAGAGGAAAACATCTCCCTAAGGGTGTTATCTACCTCTTTCAAAGTAAAGGCCCAAGATTGTTATCTATGTTTGGTGCTGAGTTCTATCATCTCCTAGGATTAGCTTGGAGAAAGGTTTTCCGAACACTTCTCAGAGAAAGGAGATTTTTCTTCATTGCTACATCATCTAATCACCATCAAGAGAGCTCCACAAGAGTCCATGAGCAATTTCAACACCAGGTTCCATTAAAATTATTAAAGGATCTCTATAATTGCTCCACCCCTAGCCACGATGGTGTTTATGTTCTACCTGAATGCTCTTAGTTTGGACATCACAATAATGATAACCTCCACGGGAGGGGATATCTTACCTGACACATATGAGTTAGTTATGCACATGAAAAATAATCCAATTGACGCTGTGAAGCTTCTGTGATGACCTCTGATTCCTATGTTTGCAGAAATACCTATTGGTCCTTAGGAAGAAACTATTCCAAGTACTTCTACTGCACAATTGATGTCAGCTATCCTGTAATCTATGTATGTGTACCCCACCACCCAGACAAGCATGTCAGGCTCTTCCTCTATTGTAGCGGACATTAGCGATATGAAGATTCTCATGTGGAATTTTGTTAATGAGTTGGTTATTATCCAATGATAGGAAACAACACCTTTGAATCAAACCATGCAAGCATATGGTAGAGGAAAGCCATCTTATTAGTATAATACATACCAAGGATCCTCTAGAGAATGGAGTCAACATATGACATCTGCAAACCAGATAGTTTTGGTTACCATGTTGCTACAAATGGTCAAAGACAGCCCTAGTAAAGAGTTAATTCCAAGCCAAAATAATGTTTGCAGAAGACGAGAATGTATGGTGTTTTCCATGCAATGATAGTCATATGCCCCAAAATTGTCCAAGGGGGAATATGCAACAGAAGATAGCAAAACAAAGAAGCAAGGGCACACTCCTAAATGCGGATGAATATGAGTCCTTTGAAATGGAAAATACCCATTTTAGAGCATAAACACAAGGAATATCCTTGGAGCAGGAGTTGAGTATTGCACCTGACCAAGCACTATTTTCATGGATGGAAGAAGAAGATGTGGTGTTCGCAAATGAATCTTTGATGAATAGTACTCCATAAGTACAGTCGGATTACAACACAAGATCCAAAAGAAGGCTCACATGAGAATACATGCCCACAACCATGATAACCACTGCTGCAAGAAAAGTAGGTTTTCTTGCCCATTGTCTGACCGACTCCTCAGCTACACACTCCACCATTCCTAAAGAAGGAGATGAATAAAACATTGAGACCATTCACTATGAAACATTTTCTTCTAAAATCTAGAGAAATACCACCATTCAAGCCCAAAACCCAACTAATCAAAATGCTCAATTTGGTGGGTCAATTGAAGAAGGTTCCTACCAATGTATCTTTGTGGGACATAATATCTATCCCAAAACAAAATACATTGCTTCAAGAAGCATTAAAGAAAGAAGAAAAAATACTGTAGACGGACGAGACTCCATTGTATTATCAAAGTGAAGACAAAGGACTCACGTTGGACCCTCAAGCTCTGAAAGAAGTAGGCTATGCGAACAATGTAGGAAATGCAAAAGAGAATGATGTAAGCAAGAGAAAGCCCACACCTTTCCTTTTAATCCTTATTGTGGGAGATAATCTTTTAGATAATAACATGATTTATTCGAGGGCTAGCACAATGGTCATGCTAAAACAAGTGGTTGATGCCCTAAAACTTAAGTATGAGCCCCTTGAAAAAGGAATCATGCAATTAGATGAGAAGAAGGTTCTGACCATTGGTTAGATAAAAGATCTATCTCTAACCCTCTTCTCATGTCCAAGCCAAATAGTCACACAAGAAATAGTAGTGATAGACATTCCCCCAGTCTTTAAAATGTGTCCTTCAAGAGATTTCACTGTGGATCTTGGTGGATACTTAGTACTCGACTAGTCCCACCTGATGTTGAGAACCAAGCACGGGAAAAGATGAAAATTTTGTCTGAATCTTTGTATCTCGAACACATAGCAGACAATGTAGTCCTATGCTTTGAAGTGGCACATACCTCCTTCTCTCAGTAGGAGAGATATTGCACTATACAAATGTTGGAAGATGAAGAAGATACAAGTGATCATACTCCTGAAGAAGAGGTGCTACTTAACCAATTCATTGACTTCAACCCATTTGGAAACTTTCATGCAATAGGGCTAGGTACCTATGTGATTTTTGATGATGATAAAGTCCTTCTAAAATTGATGAAGGATCAGGAGGAATATGATGATCTGAGTGAAAATCATCTATGGACCTTATATTTTGATGGCACCAAATGTAAATCTAGCTCTGGAGTGGGTGTCCAACTAGTGTCTCCAATAGGATCAGAGACCCTCAAAGCTTACCATTTTCAGTTCTCATGCTCAAATAATGATGCATAATACGAGGGCTTGGTTCATGGTCTGACTTGTGTAGAATGCATGGGTGTAAAGAGAATACAAGATTTTGAAGATTCAAAATTAGTGGTGAGCTAGGTCTGTGGACAAGTGCCCATGATGAACACAAGAATGAATTCCTACATAAATTATATTTGGGACCTGATTGAGAGTTTTGAAGCCTTCAATATACAAGTTATTCCTCAATCTTGAAATGATGTCGCTGATTGGATGGCCTTTATCGGTTTGTAATTTGAACTAGTTTCTGATTCAACCAAGAAAAATGTGGTACAAGTCATCATCCGACCCACAATCCCTAACAATGATCAAAATTGGCAAGTTTTTAATGATGAAATTTAGATTGTTTCCTTTATATAGAAATTAGGAGTAGTTTTAGACTATTCACAATCAAGCGCAAAATTTATCGAAGAACAAGTTATCCAGTTAGAAGACAACAAGCTTCCTCAAGGATTAATTTCCCTTGAAAATCTATTTGATTGTGAAGAAATAAGAAATGACAAGAAAAGGTTCACTGTGGATGCTAAGGACTATAAAGAGCTTGATGTCAAAAGCGGCAAAGAGTTAAAGGTCAGAAGGAAAGTTCCCCACAAGGACAAGAAGAGATTGAAGGATCTATGTTTCAAATATGATGGAGTTATTGTCTAGACCAATGATGATCTTATAGGGTATGACTCAGGCACAATTCAACATACCATTGACTTGGTGGAAGAATCTAAGCCCATCCAAAAAAAGAAAGGCAAGTCAATCCAAAGGTTGAAGCATTGATGGTGCATGAGCTCACCAAATTGGTCGAGTCAAAGATCATATATCCGATTAAGAATTCAACTTGGGTGTGAAATCCGATACCAGTTCGGAAGAAGAATGGTGATATTAGGCTTTATGTCAATTTCCTAGATTTGAATAAAGCCTCACTAAAAGTACACCACCCATTTCCATTGATGGAGCAGATCCTATAGACTATGGCCAGATTGGAGATGTTTTCATTACTGTATGGTTTCTCAGGCTATAAACAAATATATGTAAAGGAAGCTGACCAACATAAGACAAAATTTACCACTAAGTGGGGAACATTTTCATACTCAAAAATGTCATTCATACTTTCAAATATTGATGCGACTTTTCAACGAGCAATGGATTAATCAACTTGATTATCTTAATATATCTGGATGACCTAACAATCTATTCAAATTCAAAATATGATCACTTGAATCATCTAGAGAAGGTTTTCTAGAAATGTTAATAGTTTAGGATTTCTTTGAATCCCAAAAAATGAGTTTTTGGAGTACCTCAAGGTAAGCTACTTGGTTTTATAGTGTCAAAGGAAGGAATAGCAATAGACCATGAAAGGGTGAGATCTATAATGGAGTTACCCCTGCCCATAAATTAGAAGGGGCTGCAATCATTTTTGGGGAAGATCAACTTTGTCAATAGGTTCATATCATATTTCACAGGCATTGCAAGACTGATCATGTTGATGCTTAAGAAGAACTTGATTTTCAAATGGACCCCTGAGGGAAAAGAAGCTTTTGAGTAGATAAAGATATCCATCTCCACTACTCCAGTATTGGTTAACCCCGACTTTTCCAGAGACTTTCTACTCTGTGTATAGTGGCCAACATAACATAGCTTTAGTGCTCACTCAAAAGGATGAGGGAGATAATGGAGAGCATCCTATTTCATTTCACTCAAGGACCCTTAAAGGTTATGAGGCTAGGTATAATTTTTTATAAAAATAGGCTTTTCCCATTGTTAAAAGCTTAAAGAATTTCTAACACTTGGTGTTGGCCAATAAGATCACTATCCTCATTGTACATCCCAGTGTGAGGGAGTATATCACAGAAGGTGAGATAACTGAAAAGAGGGAAAATTGGATCACCAAGATCCTAGAGTATCATGTGGACATTAGACCAACCAAGATATTTTTGGGAAGAGGTCTATGCGAATACATTTCATAGGAATCAAGTTTCATAGCTAAAAAGGAGATCAATCAGGTCTACTCGAACCAATTTGAGTCTGACGAATCTTGGATGGAAGATTAGACACAATATATGCAAAAGGCACACTACCTGACCATCCTTCTATCCCATAAAAAGGTGATACTATAGATTGCAAGGAACTAGGTATGTATTAATGGATATGTGCAGGATCATCATGGAAAAAATATGCCCTTAAGTGGCAAAAATTCAAAAAAATCAGAGTTAGGCAACTTGACATAAAAATTTGAATAAGTTATCTTTATTATTTCAAAAATATGTAAGAATAGAATCTATAGAAAATTGAATGTAGTTTCTAAACTACTAAGTTTTTTAAATCTATTTGGTGAAAATTTGAAATTTCAATGTAGTAGTACTTAAATTTCAAAGAAAAAATAAGAAATGTTTTCTGACAACCCTAACCACAATAAAATGATAATATTTTTTAATAAGATTTTGATATAAGTAGAGGACTCATGTCCGATGTGATGCATATTTTTTTGTAATTTTTTCCAAGTAAATAATTAATTATGAATTTTCAATAGAAATTTTAATAAATATAAAAATCATATGTCCTACCAGCTTAAGTTGGTCAAAACTTCATGAAATTATTATTTTTTAATCCTATAGTATGTGAAGCATAGAATGTGAAACATGTTTTATATTCAGAAAATGTGATACCATTTGAAAGCTATAGATGTTTTTCAATCAACCTATCAATCAGGACTTTCGTCATAATTCAAATAGAAAATGAATAATATTTATTTATTAAATTAAAAGTAAAGCATAATTTATATTGGTGGAAATCTAAGAATCTCCTTTAAAAACCATTTTTCGTTTCATCAATTTTGGGTAAAAAAAGGTTGTCAACCAGATACCCTACACATACCCATCATATCACCTCTTTTTGGCCCATCATGATCCTACACATTCCCTAATTGAAGGTGTATTATTCAAGAGAAATTATGATGGTGTCCTGCTCTAGTGTTTAGACAAGCTGCAGGCAGAAAGAGCTTTCAATGAATTCCATCGCAGTTTTGAGAGTGGAGATTTCTCCACCAAGACTACCACTTTAAAGATAATGTGAGTGAGATATTATTGGTCCTCTATGTTTTTCGAAGCACATCATCTTGTGCAAAAGTGTACTCGGTGCTAGTTCTTTGTTGGCAAAAGAAAGAATGTTGCTTTTCCCTTGAGTCCAATTGTAACCGAGGAGCCCTTTTCTCAATGGGGTTTGGATTTTATCAAAATGATAAATCCTATTTCTAGTGCTTGCCACAAGTGGATCCTCATAGCAACTAACTACTTCACAAGGTGGACAAAGGGTGTAGCCCTAAAAAATGCCACAGAGGGGGAAATCATCAATTTCCTTGAAGAGCTAGTATCCAGATTTGACCTGACCAAAAACATCATATCCGACTATGCTTGAGCTTTTGTAGGATCGAGGATGTTAGGTTTTGCTATCAAACATGGTATTTTCCTTAAAAATTCATCAATCTACTACCCACAAGGAAATGGGTTACCAGAGTCGACCAAAAGAAACCTAATTAGGTTAATCAAGCATATTGGGTTGGAATAACAAAGGGATTGGCACAAGCACCTGCGAGCTACTCTATGGGAAAATTGGATTACTCCCAAGCAAATTTTGAAGACCTCCCCTTATGAAATGGTGTATGGAAAAGAGGTAGTGTTACCTTTTTCCATAGAAATTACTACCTTCCAACTATTGAGAGCCCTAGAGATTGAAGAAAGTGGCAAAATGGAAGTACAGTTTGTAGAACTCCTCAAACTGGAGGAAGATAGAGAAAAATATTATGGAGCCATGATCAACCGTCAATAAATAGTAAAGTAATGGTTCAAAAAAAATACCTCTAACCCAAAATTCAGAGAGGGGAGCCTAGTGTTAAAGTACGATGAATGTACTATGAAACCAGAGCAACACACAAAATTTGAAGTTCTATGGAAGGGACCCTTTTGAATTAGTGTGTGCAAGAAAAATAATGCATAAAAATTTTAAGATATGGAAGGAAACACTTTAGATATATCGGTAAATGATATTTATCTAAAGTTATTCTATTAAAATATGCAGTTCTTTAAAAAAATTAACAGTTATGTACCATATGCAATTTTTTTTGTAAATATGTTTTAATTTTGAGAATAAGCCATTAGAATAACATAGGAGAGGAGAAAAGTTTGTATTATATTATATTCACCAAAAATTTACAATGTAATACAAAGTTCGAGGCTCATATTTAAATGCGAGGCTCTTTCGAGCAAACCCAAAAAAGGTTATAGAGAAAAAAGATGCAAAAAGAAAGCAACATGCAAAAAAATAAGAAGAAAATCCTCTAGCCATTGTCCAAGAAGCTGAAAGGGCTTGTCATCAGGTTCTTCTTCTTCTTCTTCTTCTTCTTCTTCTTCTTCTTGTACTACTACTACTACTACTATGTTAAGATGTAAAAAGGGGTTGAACACACAAGACACACGAGCTCCACATGATGTAGACCAAAGGCCTAGTCGCCATAGCTCTGCACTATAAAATTGAAGTGCTTCCTCCAGGAAAGCCCTAGAACATGCTCCACACCATACTCCCACAAAAATTAGGTGTTTTTTGGTTGAGAAGATAAGTGATGCATCTCATGGTCCATGGTGCAAAAGTAAGAAAGGAAGGGCAACCAGGGTACGTCTATCTCAAAGTCTACATGCCTACAAAGATCCATGGCACTCGAGATACCAACGCTAGGGATAGCCACTTGCACTATCTCACCAAGCCCTTCCATCAGTGCAACATAAAACATCTGGTGACATAATTCAATTATCATAGGTTTGGCCACATTTAGGTCGAGCAAGGAGGCGACAAAGTGGGAAAGAATGTTGTTAATCTAGATCTAGTTCTCATCATTAATGAAGTCCTAGCCAACTACCCACTTGCACACAACCAAGGAAAGGTAGTCACATGTCTTCACCAAGTGCTTAATTTTGTCACTAGTGACCTCTCCCACAAAGTAGTATTGTGGCCTCCATGAGAGAAGCCAAATAGGAGTGCCTAAGCTAGCCAAATGGGAGACAGTGAAAAAGCTTGCTAAACTTAAAGACTATATTTTTGAATGAATATTGCATAAGGTGGCATAGCTATATATAGAAAAGATAAGCCAGCAAAACCAAGAAATGGAAGGTCTATATTTGGCTAGAAAACAATGGGAAAATATCAAAGGAAAAGGGAGGAAGGTAGATAAATCATACAGAGGATTTGACAGGAGGTCTTAAGAAATAAATTTGGGTGTTGGGAGTAAATGCTCTCATCTGCCGATTATTGACATGTGTCCTTTGCCATCATCAGCACCAACTAGCTTACTTATGTGAAAAGACATGAATTAAGACACTAAGTTTTGACAAATTAATGGGCATGTCTTTTCAAAGGTACCTTGCCTCACTTGAGCATGTTTCTCATAGCAAAAAGCACGCGTTCCAATGCAATGAGTTTATTTGTGAAAGAGGCGACGAGGATAATGTACTAATTCCATTCTCATAGTGTTTTCAGCATTCCCAAGGGATACAGATCTCAAATCCACACGTATCTCCTTGGTGGTAGCATTTAATGGACCAGTAGTAACAATGTATCCTTAACTGCATGTACGAGAGAGGAAATTAATTACACTCGAAAGTAGATTTTTCCAGCAAGCAAAAGGCAAGTGGTCATTTTTGTTAAGGAAACTCTTTGAAACTTCTTAATACATCCATTGCAGAGCCATCAACCACTGGTAGAAAAGTTGTAGCCATAAGCAAAAGACTTGGTTAGGCTGATTTTTTTGGGAAAAACACATTCACTAATGCTCCAACACTTGAGGGGCATGATGGAACCTTCAAAATTTTGATGTTCCATCTCAAAGAATAATCACATTTTGAATGATACCTATGGGGTTGGGAGTTTATTTCCTCTTTTGAGGGGTTCTATTTCACTATTGGATTCCTATTTCCCATTTCCGGTTATTTTAAAACATCTTCTGTCAATCACTATCATTGGGTAATCGGTCGCTCTCACCTAGGTCTAAATATCTTAATTTTATAAGGTTAAATAAAGGGCCTTTTTGGCCTTTAAATCCTTTGTATTACTATGACTTAGGATTTTTGAGTCCTTTATATCATGTTTCCCTAAGAGGGTCCCCTCCTTTAGAGCAACTTTTGAGCACGTGCCTAAAGGCTTTAACTTAAGTCTCATCAACCTTTTATCCTTATCACTCATCGTTGATTACTTCAAAAGTGCATGTTTTGAATTGGCAATGAGTGATGAAGTGATATTTCTTTGATATTGCTTATCTTGTATAGTTGCCAAAGCTCTTAATTTGAATGCATGATGAGCGATGTTCTTTGTATTATTAAGGGATCGCTTGTCACTATTTTCTTTTGAGCCTTTAGTATTGTAATAGCAATGAGCATTTCCCCCCACCTTATGTTCCTATTTTTATCGCTCATCATGGATTCATTATGAAATGATAAATTTCAATTACTGATGAGTGAGAGGATGGGTTTTCCATTGCATCGCATATTGCGGATATTTTTTAAGTCCTAAGTTCTATATTAGTGATACATGATACATAATGTCACTATGAAGATCTCTCATCACTAATTACTCACAAACCATATGAGGAGATTAGTGATGAATGATGGCCTTACGTTTTATCTCTCATCATGGATTCATTTCAAAGCTTAAGTTCCAAAGTAGCGATGAGCAATGGAGTTTTCTATTTAAAAGTTTCTTTCGCTAATATGAATAAATCTTATCTGTGATGTCTTTTGCGCTATTGATTTTCATGCAGGTGCACATGTCCTAATCTAATCTCTTCACTACATCTCCCTTCACTAATAGGATTCAAGGTGTGATGTTTCAATTAGTGATGTGTGATGGGAAAGGAATGTGATCAAAGGATGGACCATAGATCCAAGGGCTGAGATTTCATCGCATGAAATACTTCATTGGTACATTTTGACCAATTTTTTGATGACGGCCCATCAGAATTTTGACAGCCATTCGTCATTGTTATTTCATCAAAATTTTGACGACATTTGAAATGTTGAAATTTTGACGAAATAACAGCGATGAATTCCCATCAAAATTTTGACGGGCCATCATCGAAAAATTGGTCAAAATGTACTAGTGCTTGTATCATTGATGGAGTTGGTCAAGAATGAGGTATATCGGTGAAAAGTGACAACTATTGCATGAAAAAGAAATGTGGAAAAATCTTGACTTCTCATAAAGCAAAGAATAAATTAGCAAGATGAATTGATAGCCATTGATATAGTTTTAAAGACAAGTGATCGACATTTAGGGTTTAAATGTGAATGACTAATTGTCGATTTGCTGATGCGAACTTACTATCAAGCATTAAAGGTGGAATGCTTGTCTCTTGGCCATAAAAGAAAGTAGATACCTAGTTGTTTGTGCACTTGGATTCTCTCGCAAGCAAAAAAGATACTAGAAGTTGAAGATATTGTGCAGGAAGCTCCAAAATCTACAAGTAATAAGTGTGGCATAGAATTTACTCGAGTAAGCAAATTGTATATCTCTTTCTAGCTAATGTATTGAGGTGAAATACCTTAGAAGGATGGTAGGAAATTAGGAGAATTGTTTGCTTGTCCATTATTGATAGATTTAGTTGGAGGACAAGTGTGGTTAATGTTTGGAGAGATTGTTCTATTCAATAACTAGTGCTTTGTGTTTTCATAATTGTGAATGGATTTTTTTTACTGTAAGAAATTGTAAACCCTAATTCTCTTACATTGCAAACATGAGTGATCCAAAGCCTAGTGAATCTAGTGTTAGGAAAAAGAGGAAACCAAAATAGAAGAGGGTTAAACGACTTAAAAATTAGGATAATTAAGCTAAGGGTAAGTCGAGACCACCTATAGTACCCAACCCTTCACCAAGTACTCGTGCATCATCCACTTGGTCTAGAAGTCTGAAGAAGGAAACAAATTTTTTTATGTAGGAGGCCTCTAGAAACATAAAGGAAGGAGGGTCATGAATTGGTAAAAGACCTACAAGCCAAGTTGTTGTCACCACTAGGTTAATTGGCAGTGTTGGTGAAATTGGTGAAAAGTCCTAGCCTTAAAGTAGGTGGCAACTTTTAAAGTATGCTTTTAACAAATGGAATTCTAGTAAGCCTACATGTTATTTATGGGGGTTGAACCTTGGGAAGCTGGTGGTCCCAAATTTTATTGTAGAGGTGGACCTGATGATGGAATTGGCTAGACAATATATTCCTAATGACAAAACAATTAGGAGTGAAAATGGTAATGTGATCTTGGAAGTGACAAAGGACAAGATGATAGATCTATTTAGGTTAAATCCAAATTATACTATGAAGTTTAGGCATACTAAGTTATATGCTGAATATGAGAAAAAAAAATATGCATAAAGAGAGAGACTATTGGTTTGGCAAAGAGCAAGGAGAAATTCACTGCTATGAAGTTTAGGCATACTAAGTTATATGCTGAATATGAGAAAAAAAAATATGCATAAAGAGAGAGACTATTGGTTTGGCAAAGAGCAAGGAGAAATTCACTGCTAAGGATATTGATCCTTTTGAGTGTGAAGAGTTTGTGGATTATTTCAAGAACACTTATTACTACTTGAACCAGGTGTTGGCTCAAGATTTTGAGGTAAGGATATCCCCTAATTTAATAGTGATGGTGGCAGATATATAGGGTCATAATCAGAACACTGGTTTTTATTATGCCAAATTTGTTGCTGATCGGATGCATAAAGATTTTCTCAATTTGAAAAAGGAAGTGCTCCATTTATACTTCCCTCATTACTCTCGACTAATGCATATACTCTTATGGGAGGGTGAATATGAATGGAAAAGGAAATTAGATTTGAGACTTAGGGACAATGAGAGTAATGTTTTACTAGTACAGATGTGGACATACATTTGGGATCATGACTATTCCAATTCCAATTATATCTTGTTTGCTAATGTTGTAAGGTATGGTATCTTAGAAGCATTTGGTGTAACACCTATTCACAAGATTTCTACTAAAATCAGAAATATCATGCACCCAAGAGATATACCAAGATCTAAAGCAACACATAATTGGGAATACTAGTTTCTTCATTCAGAATATACTTTGATTAGAGCTTATGGAGCTAAACTGGCCCCACATTGTTTTCCCATGTATGTCTCAGACAGATTGGCCTTTATGGAACTCATGTGGCAGATTGATGTCATGGATTATGAGATGTTCAGGTTGCCCAGAAAGGGTACCGTGGTGCATCCTCAATGCACTTTTTCCTATTTCAAATTCATTGTCCTTGAGGGGTATGAAAGGTTTGGGATCATAGTGAATAACCTTAGAATGCTTGTTAATGATATTAGAATTTTTGATCCCGAAGGATTTGTGGGAGGAACTTTTAGAGAAGAGATAAAAAATTAAAAGTGATATGCCATGAGTGTTTATACAAAGATGATGTATTAATAAATTTGACAAGTGATGAGGTTGTCATGAAGGAATGGACAACTATAAAGAACAATGAAGAAAACATCATAAGGAGGAATTCCTTTTATATGAGTTCATATAATCTATTTGCATGCCATCTTGAAAGAGCTTTCACTATGCTAAGGGATTATCAGAATGGTGATTTTAAAGTTAAGGTGAAGGAAGTTGTTGATAAAGCACATATTCTCCTAGAACAACAAGAAGCTATGGATATCCTAGAGCAACATATAGATGTCCAAGAAATTAGGGAGGAACAAATGGCAGAACATGTGCCTGGGAAAGAGCAAGTGGAGCAAAAATTCCATCCTCCTCATATTGAGGAAACTCATAGTTTAGATGTTCCCCCTTACATAATTATCCAATGGAAATATGATAAAGAAAGTGATAATGATCCCAAGAATAGGGAGTGTGATGAATTCCTTGCTGATGATAGATTTGTATAGTTCAAATAATTTCAGGAGTTTATGATTCAATGGTGGAGTAAAGAGATCAAGGAGAGACTTGAATTAGCCTATGCTAAGGCTGAACCTTCTCATCAAGAGGAAGCTGAAAAAGCAGAGGAGGAGAAGATCAGGGATGAAATTGCATCTATTACTCCCACTGAGGCTAGGAAAATTGTCAAGGATAGTGGAATCATGTTGTTACCAAGATGTACTATCACTACTATAGCATATGATGCAGTAGGAAGAGACCCTCAGGCTTTAATATCTAAGGAGTAGTTTGAGGATAAGGTATTTGGTTTTGGATATAGTCCCAAGTTGCAGACTCTTGAAATTTGGTCTATGGCACCTAATACTGGTAAACATGAAGTTGTTAGGCCTATTGAAGAGGTTATTGGTTCTATAGTAGTCAAAAGAGCTACAAATATAACTCCTTTCCAAGCAGTTGAGTTAACTGCTCATGTCGTGATGCTTAGTGTGGATAGTACACATATTTCTCAGAAGAAGTATGATTATTTGGTAAAGGAGTACAATAAGGCTTTGGATGAGATAAATAAAATGAGGGCTATTGTTTAGGCTACTCAGTCAAGAAAGACAATAACTCTTCCATTTTCTTCTTCTTCAAATTTTTCTACATAGGATAGGGAGACCTTGGCCTTGAGAATTGATGATTTGAATGATAAGTTGACTACTGAGAAAGAAAATGTCAAGAAGGCAAAACTTGAAACTATTAAGGAGGAAAATAAAATTTTTGAGGATGTGTTGAAGCATAGGGTGACTAAGTTGGTCAACAAGGCTGATGATGATTGGGTGACCTATAAGAATATTCATGAAGAAAGCAAAAAGTATTTGCAAGTACAATTGGCTTTCAGGAATGAATGGAATAATTGAATTACTGGGGTAAGTGATTTGAAGGAAATGAAGCCCAAAATCAAAGAGGATCTTGAGGCACCTACTAATATTCCCGAGGTCTTGCAAATCATTGACTCAATTAATGAGATAATTACCTTCCATGGGAAGCTAGGTGTGTAACTCCAAAGTAAGTTGAAAATATTGAAAGAGATGGAAAAACATGGAATGCCTCAGATATTAAGTCCAAAAGGTGAGTTGCAACCATTTGACACCTGGAAGAAAGATTTGGGAGGGATGCTTGCAACAACTATGATGACATTGACTGTCACCGACTACATCTTGCTAAATTCAAATATTGATACAATGGTGGAAATTGAAACAAAGATGGACATATTTGTTAAAGAGGTCAGGATCTTGATTGATGCTAGATATTCTCAATACACTACTAAAGTGCAAGGTTTATTGAATGTAAAGTGTCTCACTAAAGAAGAATATAATACTTCATTGGTGAAATACATAGAATGAATATGTGTAGGGATTGGTAATCAACAAGATAAATAATGGATAGGAGAAGAATAATGCATAACCTGAATATAGTACAGATTATTTTTTTGATAAAACATGGTAAAATATTATTCTCTCCTTAATTTGAGATGGCTAGAATGTGGTGCTAATATGGATAAATTTTTTTTGACTTTTTATCTACTCTCGTTGTCTTGATTCCCAAGTTTTGTTGTCTGGTTCTCCCATGGTGGGAATTTTTTGGGCGCATGGGGAATATTTTGAAGCTATTGTAACAAACCAGTAATGTCTTTTTTGAGGTGGGAACTATTTTCTACAACGAGTTGAGGTCAATTTTGACTCATGTTTATTTTCTCTACCTGAAGACTCAAGTGTAACTGAAAAAGGAATATTGTTGCAGTGGTCCAATTAAAAATTTTCATGTGTGCTTCATGGCCTGAAGCTTGTTTTGCTCTTTCATCTCTATAAGAAAGAATTCAGGGCCAGAAGCAAAAGAGAGTTGAAAAAATTGAGTTAACACTAGGAAATTTCCAAGATAATATTAAGTTTTAGAGTTTTTGTCTTCAGTTTTTTTTTGGAGTTCAGTATTATGTATGTAATTTTGATAACAGTATAACAACTACAATATAGAGTAATACCAATTTCATGGCTATTGTCTCTCTTTGTATGCATTCTATGAGTTATGAGTGAAAGTAATCAAGGATTTCTTTTATTTGTCTCTATCATTTATTGATGTATGTTTAATTTCATACTTGCTTATTGATTCAACAAGTTAATGTAAGTGCTTGGGTGAGATTAAGAACTTGTATGAACTGGGTGCTAGGATAGTTGTAACCAGTAATTGTACCAATGGGTTAATTTTTTAGGTAGGTTAGCGGATTAGATCAATAAGCATAAACACAAAGAAGCTATTGAGTATAATGAAAGCTAAAAAAAAGTAAAATGATTATACCATATCGCCTGCAAAGCCTTCATGATTCATCTCCATAGCACCTTCTAACTTGCTGATGGTAGCCCTCAGATCGAGTGTGTGAGCAATTTGATAACAAAGACAATGAAAAAGTCCTAAAAAAGCTTTGGAGGATTTGAAGTGACTAAATGAAGTGTAAATTTCTATCCCTATGAAAAAATGACTATAATTCTTAAGACTAGAATTAAGTATGCCAAAATCATGAATTACTAAGAGATGCAAGTATATGTGTGTCTATGTGTAGTTGAAAATGTGAAAAAAATTGTCATTTTATAGAAAATACAATTTTGGACAGACGGATGAGATTGAAAGTTAACAGAATCCTAAAATTAGAGGTCAAGATTGAAAATCCATATTTAAGGTTAGGGAAAAATCATTAAATGAGTGGTCAAGATGTCATTTGATAAAATCAAATTGGCGGTCGAGAATAAATGTGACAATTAGCCAAAAAGATAAAGATTTTCGAAAATCAAGAAGATAAAGACTACTTGATTTATGAGATTCAAAAAATCAAGAAGATAAGAGTTGGACTAAAAAATAGATTTGGAAAATCAAGAATTTTCTCAATTACTTGATTTTTGGAAGAAGATTACCTTTTTGAATTAAATTAATTCAAAATAAGGATTTTGTGTGACAATAAATAATCATTTTCAGATTATTTACCAAAATGAACTGATAGTTAATAATGTGATATCATTTTAAATAATTTCATTTATTTAAAATGAGGGAAATGTTAAATTTAGCAATTGAATAATTAAATATAATTATTTAATTTAGAGGATTATGACCGATAATTAAATAAATTTATTTAATTGCGGAAAGATTTAGACAATTAAAGAAGTATTGAATAAATAAATGTAATTTATTTATTTAATAATCATGAAGAATAAAAGGACATGAATTAAGTAAATAATTATGAATTATCTAATTAATAGTTGAATGTGAACCAAAGACATAACTAAATGTCATAATTATGCCAAGACGAAAACAGAGCTTGCAGGCCTAGGTCATTTTTAAGTGTCTACATTTTGCCCCTCTTTGTCATAATGTAGCATGTCACATTGTGATAAAGAAAACAAGTTAAAGTCATGCCCCAGTGAAGGTACAAAGTATCGATGCCCCCTTAGGAATTTTTTTGAAGTTTGGCCAGGTGATAGAAAATTTTGAAAAGTGTCCTGATAAGTCAATTTAATTATCAGAAAGACAATGGCGTGGTCAGTTTTGAATTCTAGTGTGTTTAGAGCAACCAAAAGGGTGGTCAAAGTTGGTCAAAAGGACCTCTAATAATAAAAGAGTTGAAAAATGTCATTTTGACTTTATAAATAGGTTGAGAAAGGGGTAAAACTCAATTCATTTTCACTATTCACCTTAGCAAATTTTAGAGCGATGAGCAAAGAGGACTTCTACGAGGATGGTGATTCCAGTGACTAAGCATCACAGTGAGATTGTGCAAACCTTCAGGAGACTGGAAGGCTCAGAGCTAGCAGTATGTACTTCTAACCCACCTTTTTATTTTATCATTGTTCATGCAAAATATAGGGTTTTAGGGCCAACAATGAATGTGCTGCAACGCATATGCGTACGCGCAAGTTGCATTTGACTTCCCGTTTGACACATTTGATGTGTCGCAATGCAAGTGCAAGGGGTGATTAGGTCAGGCCAAGGATGTGTGATGCATTTTCTAAAAAGTGTGACACGTTCGCAATATCATGCCACATTCGAGAGTTATCACCCCACATAGGTCATTTTGCAACGCATTCATTAGTTTGAGTGACACATGTGCAAAAGATCGTGATGAAAATGATTTGGTACAACACAATTAAGGGATGAAACGATGCAATCGCTCGGTCGCGATGCAAGTGAAGTACAAAATGACGCAAACACTTTTTCATGTCACAAATGAAGTCAACACGACGTATTTGACTTTGACTTTGACTAAGGTTGATTCTGCTGGGTTTTCAAATTTTAAATGCTTTTGAGTTATGATGATAATGACAATTGTCCATAAGGTGCTAACACATTGTTTGATCATGTACAGAGACAACTAGCGCCTATCTATACTCGAGAGCGCAGGCCATCGACCTTCCGGTTTCGAGATTAGTTGAGTCTATGAGAGCAACGATGGTTAATGTAGCTCGGTTTGTATTATGTTGCCTATATGCCTATTATTCAGGCGAATAGGGGACTATTGACTGTATTGTGCGAGAGATGGCACTTTGAGATATGCTCATTCCATTTGCTGATAGGAGAGGCTACCGTGATGTTGGAGGATGTATACTGTATTCTCCATTTGTTGATCCGAGGAGAGAGTATTGTCTATGACCCTTAACATGGCTATCAAACCTTTATGACTTACTATCATGATCAGGGTGTAGGACTCGACATCGAGGGATACGAGATCTGCTGGGAATTTATGGCTGAGCATTATGCCCAGTTTGATGCACTGCTAGTGACATTGATCGATGGGATACTGATTCCTAACCGCCGCAGACATGGGTTTCCCATTGGTTGTGGTGATGTGATAGTGGGCATGAGGAAAGAAAAGAGAGTTTATGCCTGGGGGCCCTATTTTTTAGGCATGCATACCATCAGCTTCAAGAGGTGGCTTATAGGAGGGCACAAAGCATTGGGTGTGGCACAACACTTCTAATGATATGGGCTTGGGAGAATGTGGTGATATTCTGACCTCCTATTCAGAGACCACAACTAGCCAAGGGTATGCCACATGCGTATTACTATGTTGATGCTCTACAATAGATGAAGGTTGGAGAGATAGGTTTGTGGCACCATCGTATTGATACCATGATTACATTCATTTGGAGGCCCTATAGAGACTGCGAGCAGTGGGATGATGAGGATGACCACCTCAGTTTCTACATACAGTATCGTTATCTAATTGGGAGAATAGTGCAAAGTTAGCTCATCATAGAGATGTATCTGCCATAGCGTGTTCTAAGATAGTTTGGAGAGAAGCAGGGTGTACCGATAGGCACAATTGAGTATGCCAAATCCTTAAGGGAGGGAGCCTGGGGTCCACCTATTCCTATACTACTTTCCAAGTAGCATATTGATGGTCTAATTGCGTATCAGTGGGGATGGAGGGGTGGGATCATAGATCCAGGGATGACCGCTAATTATGACTTGTGGTGGCAAGCACATTGACCAGTGCCATTGACACATCCAGATGGGCCAATGTTGATTGACAGGAGATTAGTGATACCCTATGTGCCACAAGCTAGACAAGGGTGTAGAGATGGCAATAGAGGTAGAGGTAGAGGCAGAGATGGTGACAGAGGCAAAGGCAGAGGTAGAGATGGAGGTAGGGATGAAGGTAGGGGTGGAGATAATGGGGATGATGGGGATGATGGAGGGGATGGTCGGAGATGGAGGAGAGATGGCAGGAGGTAGGGCAGGAGGATGAGGCAGCGTGTAGTGAGAGGGGAATTAGATGCCATCCTAGAGGTAGGAAAGGAGGAGGAGAGAGAGGAGGAAGGGGGCCTAGGTAGGAGCCAAAGGATATGGCTCATGAGCATGTGGCCGAGGAGGAGCATGTGGTCGAGGAGAAGGTCAAGCAGGATGAGGAGGTCAGGGAGGAGGAGATTCAACTAGAGGGTGTGATGAATGCTGATATTCCATGAGAGGAGGGAGTTGGAGGAGAGGAGGATATAGGGGAGGAGGATGAGGATGAGGCCATTAGTGAGGCCAAGAGACTACTAAGATGAAGCATGGTTGAGGGAGAGGAGGAGATACCATCCAACTCATCATTGCCCCATGATGCCATGACAGACTAGAGGGTGGAAGAACTATAGAGGAGACTGGATGAGAGTGCCACATAGCTCAAAGCATTATAGTCAAAGATAGAGGTGGCTCAGGTAGAGCAGGATCAAGCAGTCATCCACTAGTAGGAGGCATTGCAATGGTGTACAAAGTTCACATGACTATGTACAAGACTATCGATAGATCTAGCTTGAGAGTTTGGCAAGATTAGCGCATGACTTGGGTGATACATGCAGTTATATGAGCAATCCGTGCTAGTCGAGATGAGAGATCCCATTCTGACCAGGACACAGATAGGTAGTGGTAGCAGGTCAGGTAGCGATAGTGGTAGCCAGAGTAGTGCAAGGGGCTCAACCTCTTTAAGGCATACTTTGAGTCACAGGTCCCATCACAGACACTCCTCCAGTCACAAGTCAGGCACTCACATGGGTCATCAAGTTCAGGCCATAGATTAGTACCTAGTCCACCTCTAGTGACAAATCCTTTGGCTTCACAGAGTTAGGGTGTAGTGTCATCACAGATGCATGTTACCGTGGAGATTATGCCATCAGTGTCAGTTCCATTGGTTTCACAGACAGAGGTTGCTACAGGTCCACCTATTACCTCAATGTCAGGAATAAGTCCTCAGTCACCACACTCTTCACCATGAGGGGATGAGGAGATCATTTCTTAGGGACATGCTTACTACATTCATGTTTCAGTCTTTATGCTATGACACTTTATGTATTGACTATCGAGACTGTGTGCTCTATTTTTGGGATATCTCTTGACTTTATCCTATGACATTATATTTTTTGAGATGATGCTATATGATGCAGTTTTGATGCGGCCTACATGTGTGTTATGTTATGTTATTTTATTTATGCACTATGATGTATGATGGATGATTTATGTATGATATGCATTTATGATGGATGATAGTATTTATTTATTTATATGTCTTGTCATGTATGTCCTATGATGATTACTTATGATGTGATGGCATGATAATGCAATGCTTATTTATATGTTGTGTCAATGTTGTGCCATGGATGATGATGATGATATAATGTATTCATTTGAATGGATGCCATGTTTATGATTATGTTAATGTATGACTATGTATAA
Organism: Sequoia sempervirens; assembly: GCA_007258455.2. NCBI lineage: Eukaryota > Viridiplantae > Streptophyta > Pinopsida > Cupressales > Cupressaceae > Sequoia > Sequoia sempervirens. Next base: position 74,292,978 of record VDFB02193867.1, on the reverse strand, counting down.
TGTAATATGTATATGATTTAATGCCATGGATGATGTATATACAAACCTAATGAAATGTCTATATGATTATGTATTCACTTATGTTTTTGTATGTCACAGGATATCATCGAGAGATGGATGAGAGAAGATGACAAGACAGAAGGAGATGCATGTTAGTTCGTAGACCAAATCCTTCAAAACTTTACCATATGACTTTAATATTTATTGCTCTTAATCATCATTGGGTAGATTATTGTAATGGTCAACAAACACCATGATATGACACAAATCAAGGTGTACAAGGTCATACCATCACGTAAGACAAGTAGTCACAAACAAGGATGATCATGACTCATACTAAGAGTGCAATTTCCCCTGTCTTTTTGTCATAACCAACCATAAGCATAAAAAGACAAATAAAGACAACAAAGACAAGTCATGAAATGTCCTTGCTTCTCTAAATCTTGTTTCCAGGACATCCTTGAGAAACTAGTAGCATGATTGCCAAAAGGACAAAATAAATCCATTATCACCATATGTCGTTGTTTTTCTAAATCTCATATTTAGGACATCACTGGGAAAATAGTAACATGAGTATCAAAAGAAAATACAAACATCATGATACATCGCTGCTTCTCTAAATCTTGTTGTCGGGATCTCGCCAAAAAACTAGTAACATGATGAAAAAGCTAAAGACAAGTGCCAAGTGTTTGCCAAGTGTGTCTAGATGCCAAGTGTTTTAATGTCAAGATGCCATTTTTGATGAGATGCCAAGGTGTCAAGGTTTTGATGATGCCAAGATGAAGAAATGTCAAAGATTACCAAATTCAGGAAGAACACATCTTGAATAATGTTGATGTCAAGGGATTGATCCCTAAATGTCAAAAGGGATCCCTCGAAATGCCAAGTGATAGTGACAATGCCTAGGAAGGACATATCCTAAGGAATAAATGATAGAGGTTGTTATTCAAAAGGACACATCTGAAGAATACATTGATGTTGAGAGGAGTGATCCTTAAATGTCAAGAGGATCCCTCAAAAAATGTCAGATGACAATGACGATGCCTAGGAAGGACACATCCTAAGGCATAAATGACAAATTTTGTTCCTTAGAAGGACACATATGAAAGATAACCAAGAGTTGACAGTGTGACTGGTTATGATAATGTAACTTATTTTGACCAAATTTAATTGAAGTTGACTGAATTGACTTGTGTCAACTATATATCAATTTTTGACATGCTGATGTGATTGTCATGTCTATTGAGGAATTGCCAAAGTTTGTTTTAAGAGTTTTTCTTGTTTTGAAATGACTTGTGTGACTTGGAGACTTTTTGACGTGTGCCAATATAGTGTCTTGAACCCTAATGGACTGACCTAGTGCGGCCTCGGGGGCTCATCAACAGATGGCCTTCCATACGTCATACACTCAGAGACCTCATAGTTCAACATGACCAATGACTTTGTCTTGATGACCAATGATTGCATCATGATTTTATTTTGACAAACCTAAAAGGACTGAACTAATATCTTGGGGACTCGAAAATGAGTCTTGCCTACATAGCAAACGTGTAGAGACAACTTAGTTCAGACAAATGAGAAAGACTTGACTAATATGATTGACATGATGAAATGTGACTTGAAATGACTTTGTTTTTGGGATTTTGAAGTGTTATTTGAATGTTTTTGTGTTTCTCGCCATGTTTTTATTTTTTTGGATTTCTTTAGGATGGTTTTTGATATTTAAGTCTTTCTTTAGGATGTTTGGTGATGTTTTTGTCTCTTTTTTTTTAAGGACTTTTTGAGATGTTTTTGTCTTTTTTCATGACTTTTTCAATGTTTTTTTATCTTTTTTGAGGAATTTTTCAATTTCCTAGACCATGCGTGATACCCACTGTAGCCACATGATAAATTTTTTTCCCCTAGTTAGGTCCAAGACTTAGCCAATTTTAAAGGACGTGAAAATGATATGCATGGGATACCCAATGGACAATATGCCATACTTGATGTCAATTGTTTATCAACCATGAAAGGCAAAGTATGATTTCATGGCAAAGGTCGTGGTGGTAACAGAAAATGTGTTCCATCATAGGCCTAAGACAAATAAAGTGACAGTAGATGATCGAGGAATGATTGACTACGTATGGCACTTGTTTGCTAGGTTTTCACCATGGTACTTATCCAAAGTGCCTATTTGCCAGGTTTTCATTGTTTGACGAATTATTTCTCTTTATTATTTTTTTCTTCTTTTTTTTTTTTAGCTCGACATTCTGATGCTATGCATAGAACTTGCAGAGATGTAGACTATTGATAGGCTTCACCAATTTTTCACCATCTGGAGTAGCCAGTTGATATGCTCCAAAACTAAAAGAAGATATGATGATGTAAGGACCCAACCAGTTTGGTTCAAACTTTCCTGGCTTTTTTCTATCAGCCTGATTCTTAGGGTTCTGCATGAGGAATAGGTCACCGATGTCAAAATTTTTGACCATGACTCTCTTGTTGTAACTGTGACAGAGACAGTTCTGATATGCTTGTAGATGGTTAAGGGAATTATTCCTTCTTTCCTCTAACATCTCCAATTCATGTAGACGTGACTATCTATACTCCTCATCATCGGTCAGAACCTTCAGGGAGACTCGTAAGGAAGGAATTTCAACCTTAATGGACAAGATGGCCTCAACTCCAAAGACTAGGGTGAATGGAGTGGCTCCCATAGGCATACGAATGCTACTACAGTAAGCCCATAGAGCAGGGTTGAGTTGAATATGCCAGTCATGGCCAGCATCATTGACAGTCTTTTTAAGGATTTTAACAATGGTTTTATTTGACGCCTCGGCTTGACCGTTTCCTTGTGGGTAATATAGAGAGGAAAAATGACGTTGGATATGAAATCACTCACATAACTCATGAACATCTTGGTTATTAAACGGACGTCCATTGTCAGTGATGATGGATTACGAAAGGCCATACTCAAAAATGATATAGTTAAGAATGAATTTGGAGATTTGTTTGCCAATTATGTACATCAGGGGGATGGCTTCAATCCACTTCGTAAAGTACTCAGTGGCAGTTATGATGAATTTGTGGTCATTGGATGAGGTAAGATGGATCTTTCCCACAAGGTCGAGTCCCCATTGTGTGATGGGCCAAGGAGACATGTGTTAGCTCTCAAAAATGCAGGCAAGGATACCTCAAGAGGTTGCCAATCTCTTGGTACATTTTAGGGTAACAGAACAAGGTTTGAAATAATTAAACCTTCTACTCTTTAGGTGCTGCTAGACCTAGGTGGGTGTACCTATAACAAATGAAGCGGATTTAACCTATGATCTTCCTTCCTACAACAATTTATCCATAATGGCATATGGAAGTGGACAAAATGGATCAAACATGGAATAAATTGTATACTAAACTGAAGACTAAATCCTAATATGCTCAACTAACAGATGTAAAAAAATATGAATGAGACTGAATGATGTGAATGGTGAGACCAGTGCCTTATAGGGTATGCGGAGTCAAGAGAAATTTGAGATATGTACTCTGTTCTGGCAAGAATTCAATTTGTTCAACATATGATTTGGTTTATATCTTGTATAAACATGCAAGATTATAATTACTTAGTTCTTCTTAAATGATCTAATTGATATCTTCTAATTACTATGATCAACTTAGAGGATTTAATCTTTACTAGAAAGAACCAATTAATTGATCACACAGTTACAACAAATGTGTACTGAAAAACTAGAGGTAAACTTGTTACACCAATTCAAACAATCAGAGAACATCACAATTGGAGACAACTTCAATAATATTTTCAATAAACATGACCAACAACTGATACTAGAAACAATTGCAACACATCAAAAGACTTGCATTGATATCTCCATGATTTTACATATGCAACATAATCTCATTTTTTGCAGAACATTGTATTCCTCTGAACTGTATCTATTCTATCCTACTATTTTACCTACTACTTCATTTACAATTAAGAGTGATTATTTATACATTAGTATCCAAACAGGCACATCGTTTCATATTCCAATATCAAAAAATAGTGGCAATTAGGAATTTTCATGTCGGCCACAGTGCATAAGACTTCATCAATCATTCGTTGTAACATCCATGTGAGTATGTCGAAGGCAACAATATCGCTGATCATCCCTTTGGTCTTTTGTGCCTCGCCAAAACACATCCAAGTCGTGAAGACATCATATCGAAAACCCCTAAAACCCCATTTGTCTCCCACGCGTTGCTATAGCATTCCGTTTGTCACAACGAAGCCATATAGTATTCTTTTATTCCCTTTCAGTTTTGTCTTCGCATTCATTATAGCTTCATTTGGGTTAGTGAGATATCACAGAGATTACAATACGTTTTGCCGATATGTACTTCTTGTGCCTTCCATTCGCCGAGACCCAAGGAGCCTCTCACCAAAATGCACCTTGTTCCGCCAAAAGTTCCTTTATCTCCCGAGTCACCAAGACAACAGTAAACTCCTGCTGACAAAGTCCCCCTGTGCTCCATCGGAGAGACCGGGCACCTTGCCAAGACATTTTAGTTTTCTTACCGACTGAAATAAGTCTTACCGATGAAGCCATTCATTGGCAAGACATTGAGCCTTCCAAGACACTCATACCAATGCCAAAAGTTACACTGAACCCATTCCTTCATCTCATTCGCTGAGACTTATCCTGATGTGCTCTATCGGTGAAACACCCTAATTTCATTGAAACTCTCCAAAGACCACCTCTCCATAGATCACCAAGACATTTCGGTTTTCTTACCGACTGAGTCCACCTATCACTGATGACCCCCTTCACATCTTATCAGCAAGACACTACTCTGATATACTTTAGTCTCACTGATGTACATTGCTTGTGGCCAATTGGTAAGACAATGCTCAATCGCCAAAACCACCTGCCAAAAACCTTTAGCTTGGCCGAAACATTTCCACATGTGTTATTCAGAGAGACAAAATGTTTTCACTGTGACCTTACACCAATACTCATCAATTTGGCCAAAATGAATACTTGTGCACAATCAGTATGACATGTGGAGATTGCCATGACATTATATCGATGCCTCAATCCTTTGCCGATAGAACCTTTGATACACCTTTTGACAAGACATTCATATTTCGCTATGACCTTCACCCGAATATGACTCTTATTCTGATATGTGTCTTTCAAACATGGGTTGGTGAAACATGATGCGTTCAGTGAAGCATTACACTGATGATCCTGACTCATGCTGATATGAACACTCCCATCGCTGAGACGATGAAACTGTTATGCCGATAACTGCCAGTGAATGAAATTCAGTCACCATGACATTAAAACGTCTTACCGATAGGCAACATAGATGTTTTTCTAGTAGAAGACACAACATGGATCGGGGAGAGCCTAATGAACTCACGCCGATAGGCACCAGAATGCAAAAGATGAGTGACTCAATGGATTCGATGGGCAACATGGGAAAAATATGAGCAAAATGATATGAAAATAAACCCCTACATTTATGAAAAGGATTCCAATGGAAACTTAAGGTTATGGCAAACATGTGAAAAATCTCAAAAATTTATAGTTCCAACAACATGATTGGCCGAAGTTCTTGTGCTAGAGCATGAATCAAATCACTATGAATCTGGAATTGGTAACAAGTCCAGGCATATTCTAGTGCATCTTTCTCAATGGTCAGCCAATAGTACCCAAATCTCATTATCTTCTTGGCCAAAGTAGGACCACTCAAATGAGACCTGCATATACTCTCATGTACTTCTTGTAAGGTTGTGCGTGCTTCGTTGGTGTCGAGACATCTATGGGGGTTGTCGTCAAAGCTACAGCGGTAAAGGGTGTCACTGATGATGGCATATCTTGTGAATTTTTGGATAAAGGACTTCCTTTGGTTATTGGAAAGATTAGGGTGGAGGGTTTGAGACTTAAGGTAGTCATGAATGTCTTGGTACCAGGGAGAATCAGGACCAACAAGCTTGCAGACCATCTCTGATTCTAGAATATCATAGGCAAGGACCAACAGTTGTTCTATCAGGAATTCTAGCTAAGGCATATTGCTTGGAATGTCGAGGAGAGAGCCTATTATAGCCATGGCATCTACTACCTTGTTTTGTGTTCTCAAAACTTGCTCAAAAGTCACCATGTGAAAGTATGTCTGGAAGATGTCAACCATTCATTTGTAGGGTATTAGCTTCTCATCTTTTGTGTCATAGTCATCATTAACTTGGTTGATGACTAACTGAGAATCCCCATAGACATGCAGTGCTCTGATTTTCCATTTTATTGCCATTCTAAGTCCTGTAACCAGTGCCTCATATTGCACCAAGTTATTAATGCATGGGAAATCTATGCAGAAAGACTTGGGAATGGAATCTCCTTGAGGGGTGATAAACAATATCCCTACCCCCAAGCCATGATTAGTATGCGATCCGTCAAAGTATAGCCTCCAGGGTGACTTTGGTTCTGTATGGAATATTGACTCATCTGAGAAATCTGCCACTAAGGGATGATCAGTTTTCATAGGTGCATCCGCCAGTTGGTCTGCTATGACTTGTCCCTTTATTTCCTTTCTTTCTACATATTGAATATCATATTTGCTCAAGATCATTACCCATTTGGCCAGACATCCTGTTAATGTTGCCTGACTTAATAGATATTTGAGGGGGTCAATCTTTACTACCAAATATGTCTGATGGCTCAACATATAATGTCTTAGCTTTTGAGTTGCAAAGACAACTACTAGACAAGCCCATTCAATTGATGTGTAATTTAGATCATACCCAACCAATGTCCGACTGATATAATATATGGCCCTTTCTTTCTCATCATGGTTGTTTTGTTCCAGTAATGCCCCCAGTGCCAATGTAGTGGCTGAGATGTATAAGATCAAAGGTTTTCCTTGAATGAGAGGCATGAGGATTGGTGGTGATAGTAAGTAGTCTTTTATTTGTTGAAAGGATTTTTGGCATTTATCTGTTCACACAAAGGGGATGCCTTTGCGTAGAAGATATTGGAATGGTTGAGACTTGTCAGCCAATTGTGCTATAAAGTTTTGGATAGATTGTACCCTACCCTGTAATGTCCTGAGTTCACTTACTCCTCTGGGAGGAGGCATGTCCATGATGGATTTGACTTTTTCTGGATCAACTTCAATGCCTCTTCGAGAAACTATGTATGCCAAGAGTTTTCTAGATGTTACACCAAAGACACATTTCTTAGGATTCAGTCAAACTTTGTATTCTTCTAGTCTCTTGAAACTTGTGTCTAACACCTTTAGATGATCTTTTCTTGTTACTGAATTAGCCAAAAGGTTATCTACGTAATATTCCATTATTTTATGCATCATGTCATAAAATATTATGGTCATAGCCCTCTGATATGTGTCGCCTGCATTTTTAAGACCAAACAACATGACATTCCAGCAGTATGTACCCCAAGGGCAAGTGAATGCTATTTTATGTTGATCTTCATGGGAAATACAAATTTGATTATAGCCTGAGAAACCATCCATGAGGTTGACTATGATATCAATATTCAAAAAAGGAAAGTCATCTTTTGGGCATGCCTTGTTTAAGTCTCTAAAATATGTGTAGACTCAAATCATTCCATTTGGCTTTGTTATTGGCACAAGGTTAGCTATCAATTCAGCATAATCAATAGACCGTATGAACCCAACGTTTAGAAGTTTCTTCAACTCAGCCTTGACCAATAGAGGGACCTAAGGATACATTTTGCGTAACTTTTGTTTAACTAGTTTGGCATTTGGCAATAGTGGTAGATGGTGTAGAACCAGTTCTGGGTCTAGTCTCAACATGTTAGTGTAGGACCATGCGAGGTTGACTTTACGTTCTACAAAGAATTTGTGAAATTCTGGTCTCTCTTCTTCAGTCAAGTATGCAAAAAAGAGGACCATTTTGGGATCTTCTACTGTTGATATGTTGTCTTCTATGGTGTCCTCTATGAGCATAGTTGATTTCTCTTGAGTTACGAGAAGAAAGTCTAGTCCTCCATCTTTGGGTGCCTTGGAGAGGTTTTCACTCGTAGATACGTCCTTTGTTTTTACTTTTTTGTCATTAGAAGGTGCCTTTCAGTTTTCACCTAAAGACGTTTAATTTTTTGCTTTATTCTTATTTTTAATTTTGTGACTGGAGGATAGAGCAGTCTCGCCAAAGTAGGCTATACAATCTAGTTCAATGGAAAATCCTACCTTGTGTTCACCACTGGGTATTCCCTCACGTAATCCTGTAAATTCTATGATAGCCTCATCATTCTAAAAGGTGTCTAGGACTGGCGGGCCTTGTTGGTCCCAGTCGATTAGTTGAGGATAGACTAGGGAAATTCCATCATCAGGATTGGTGAATTGAGGGGAGGATGCAAAAAACATGCAGATGGATTATGAGATATTGTAGATGAAATTATCATCATCCAATTCCACATTGGAATCTATCCAATATTCCCCTTCACTTGTTTCATATTTGTTGTCAAAATAGGGGGTAAATGACTCAGAGTCATGGTTGTCAGTGTCATCTAGAAATTCAAATGGATTCAACTGATGATTATGAGGTTTAGATGGTGGGGCTTGTGTGTCCTAGGGAAGGTAAATGGGACTATGACTATTTGGTACTTGATTGATTTTAAATGTTTGCCAAAACTTTTTTTTAGAGGTAAGCTCCCCCGTTTCAAGGAACAAATCATCAAGGCAATAGTCACTTAAGGATCGCTGGGAGCCAAATTCCCACTCATGGGAGTCAGTTTCAGTGAAGGTTTCCTTAATAGTCTTGACACTTTCCGATGCATGCACATGCTCACTCGAAATTCCATTGGTACGTCGATCGTCATTGTTTGGTAATCCATACCCTAATCCAATATATTTTGGTATTTTGAATGATTTTATGGGCTCTCTTCATCTAGTTTTATTTCTTCCTAGGCCACTAGTTCCATCATAGCCCTTAGCCTTCATCATGTCATATCCCTTGCCATATTTATTAACTATTAATGGGGGCAGGTCATCCATTTATTGATAGAGTCATCCTGTAATATCGACAAGGTCCTCATTACTCATGTCTCCCCATTTTATGAAAACCATTTTTGCTGGAACTTTGAAAATTTCTTTGGGTTCCATTCTAAAACATGGTCGACCATAGATCTTCAGAGACTTGGGTATTGTTGTGATGTTGTATACATCGTATGTAGTTTGAATTCTCCATAGCCTAGGTCTTGGATCTTGACATTGGACTCATTCTTAGGAAGTGTGGAGGATGGTGGCATGGTTGACGGAGTGGATGTGGAAGATGATGCAAGTGTGGATGTGTCAATGTATTTAGAAGAAAAGGATCTAGTAGCTTCTCGGTTGATGGTCACTTAGTTTTTAGAAATACCTCTTAGGTTGGTACAATAGTGAAAAGGGTCGAGGTCTCCATATATAGTGATTTATGTGCTATCAAATGGGATTTTCAAGCATTGGTGATATGTGGAGGGGACGACTCTTAGGGCATGAATCCATGGGAAACTGAGTAAGATGTTGTAAGGTAATTCTAGATCCAAGACCTGGAAAGTTGTATCCACAATGACTAGAACCACTCTGATAGGAAGAGAAATAACGCCTCTAGAAGAGTGTTCCTCGTCATCATATGCTTTTATGACTATGCTCTTTGTAGGGTCTACGCATGCATCAGAAAATCCTAGAGCCTTAACCAGTTTTAAGGAGCATATATTCAATCCTGCTCTGCCATCTACTAAAAATATTCTAACCTTGTGCTTATGGACAAAAGTTTCAATATGTAATGCATTATTATGGTTGGTCTTGGGTGACGAGTAATCTTAATAAGAAAAAGTGACATGATGGGGTGTAGTGAGGTAGCCAACCATGGTCTCAAATTGGTTGACATCAATATCCTTAGGGACTGATAACTCTTGCAGGGTTTTATCTAGTATAGCCTTATGCATGGGAGAGATGCAAAGCAGCTCAAGTATGTAAATCTATCTGAGAGTTTTTCCAAGCTGGTCGATAAGGTTAAACTAACTCTTAGGTTTCCACTGCTTTGTGGTCGAGGTGGGTTGTGACTACCTAGGAGATGAACTAGGTATGGTGATCTTAGGTTGCCTAGTAGGAGGCGAACTAGCTATGGTGATCTTTCCACTTCGAGTAGTGGCATTTCTTTGAGGTGCTCATTTGACTGTGATGGAGTTGATGTATTCATCATTAGTTTAGACATTGTTTATAGTAGGTCCACCATAATAGTCATACTTGGTGCGAGTATAATTGGCTTGTTTATTGTTTGTCTTAGGACCTAACGTGGAAGAATTATTAGAGCCATGGTCTTGCAATGGGTTCTTATGAATGGTATGGTCGACATTTGATGGAAATTGTGGCCCACCTAATTCAATTATTTGACTCTCGATAAGGTCTTGCACAATATTTTTGAGTTGTTGACATGACAACGTCTTATGTCCTTTAGCCTGGTGGTACACACAGAAAGCATTATCATCCAACCATGACAATTTAAATTGTCCTGGGTCATATGGCTTTGGTTCTTCAAGTGTGATGAGACTATTTTGAAGGAATTTCTTGAGGACTTCCTCCATGGGCTCACCCAACGGAGTGTATGTGTGACCCCTGGGGATTTGTCTTATCTGACAATATTGTCCGTGATTGAGACTATTTTGGCCATTTTGGTTGTTTGGGGTGGCATTGGTGGGAGGTGTTAGTATCTTCGTTGGCTTGTTTTGTAGTTGAACCCCTTTCAGAGCCAGTACAAGACCGATAATGTTTACAGCCTTGGCATCAACAACGTTGTCATTGGTAACATGTTTATTTTTGAACCAGTACTAATTTTTGTTAGTGAGAGGATTTGCATTTGTGTTTTTAGGACCATATTTTAGCTCTCCCTTTGCAATAAGAGCTTTCTCAATCTGGGCACCTTTTTCGACTAGGTCTGTGAAGGTTGTGCAACAATGCACTTGCAATCCATATTTTAAGGGTCCTAGAAGTGTTTGAATGAACATGCCCACCTTTTCCTTTTTGAGTATGTCGATGTGACAATGATTAGCTAGACTCCTCCATTTTTGGAAGAATGGGACGAATGTTTCACCAGCGTACTCTTGTGTGAGATTGCATAAACTAGTAATAGAGGTGTCCATGTCAATGTTGTATGAGTAATTTTTTATGAATTTGTGTTTAAGTTCATCCCATGTTTGTATATCCATTTGAGTGGAGAACCATTCAAGGGGGGGACCTGCAAGAATTTTAGAAAAGAGTCTCATCAAGTATGTTGGTTCATATGCGACATCCATATAGTTGGTTGCAAATTCTCAAACATGTTCGATAAGGTTTTTCTTTCCTCTGTATTTGGTAAAATTTGGTGACACATATCCTGGAGGAAATGGTGGCATGTATAAGTTCATTCAAACGGATATACAGATAAATCATATGACACTTCTAATTTCTTGTAGGATATTTGTATTTTTTCTATGGTCTTCTCTAGACCCATCAGATTTTCTTGCAAGGCATTGATTATAGGGACATTTGTGGCCACATACATCGGATTGATTGGTATGCCATAGGTCCCCATTTTTTGTGAGTGGATGTTGGTTTGCTGTTGAGGTACATGTTGTGACATGTATGATGTGTTCTAATTTGCATGTTGTTGGTATTGAAAGTTTGGATTGGGGATATGTTGGTGGGTATGAATATGGGATGAGTATGTCAGAATGTGTCCCCTCGCCATTTGGGTCAATATTTGGGGAGTATGACGACCATGCATATTTTGATGTGTGAATGATGCCATTGGTTGTGTGTTTTGACTACCTTGTCCAAATGGTTAGGTTTATACAAGGGGAATGGTCGTATTTTGTCCTTGGGAGGTGATAACATTAGACTGTGTTGATGTGTTAACATTTTTTTGTGGTCCTTGAATAAAGATACATCATTTAATTCCTCCCAAAGAATTATGTGAGGTACCAATGAGAGAATTTGATGAGGATGCATTCATGGTACTAGATGTAGTCTTAAATGGAGGATTTGTATGGCTTGAAGTTTCCCCCATGGAATTTACCCTAGTGGTAAAGAGAGGATTGGGATAACTTGCCCACATTGCCGAGGAACCAAAGGTGGCTCCAACCAATTGTGATGATATTGTGGATATTGTGGGAAATGTGACAGATTGTGTTCCTCCAATGGATGTAGCATTTATTGAATTGGAGTTGTTTAGAATAGAACTCATGGTCATTGTGACATTTTGTGAGGTAGCATCAACAAGGTATTGCTTGTGGTGTTTGGAGGTTGACCACTATTGGGAATGCTATTCATATTGTTGAACCCATGATATTAATTTAGCTCCCTAAATTAAAAGTATGGTTAAATATATGTCTCTATCATATAATACCATTCATTCTACAAAGTAGGCCACCTCTGGATCTTGTGCTGCTACCACTAGGTTTTCCTCAAGTATTTGTCCATATTCTTCCTTATGTAAGAATGGTTCAAAGGTGCTATTTGATGAGGATGGTATGGTCGTGAGAGGTTGAATATTCATATTGCTAAATGGGTCATCAAAAGTCCAATTTGGGTCATAAGTGTGATTGGTGACATTAGGATTATAATTTTGTCCAAAGTTTTCCATTTGTCTTTTCTTTCTTTGGAGTCTAGTTTCCACCATAAAAGGGAATTGCTCAAATGAGGGTAATGAAAATGATGACTAAATGCAAGGATGATACTAGCCTATGATTTTTGTATTTGTGTGATAAAGGATGACAATGCAAGACTATTTTTTTGGATTTTTGATAATAAGGGATGACAATGCAACAATGTTGTCTAAATAAAAATGACTAAAGTAAAATGATGACTAGGATGACATTTTTTTTGTATTTTGGACTAAATGATGACAATGCAAGGTGGTGACAAAGGAAATGATTGATGCAAAATGACAATGTTGTCAAAGCCAAAGTGTCCAATGAAGACTAAGATGATTAATGTAAAGTCTAGGTTCAAAATGAGGACTAGAGGTGGACAATGCAAAGTTAGTTTAAAATGAGGACTAAGTTTGGACAGTATTTGGAGAAAGGTTTTTCTTAACCACTCTATGCTTGACTTATGTTTCAATTTTGGTTATCAAAAGGACTTGCTAAGGGGACTAAATGACAAGGTCGAAATGACGAGTGAACCTGCCTAACTAGATTGTTGAGTTGGAGGTTCTTAGAAAAATGACAATGACCGAAAAGAGGAATAATGACTAAGTCCCAAGATAACCTAATTTTGAAAACAATGTTTTTTGCAAAGTGTGGAGATTTGGCCTAATCGAAAGTTTTCCAATATGAAACCTAAGGATAGATTTATGCGAGAAAAAAAATGACGATTATGATGCCTAGGGAATGCAACTAAAATTTGTAAATTTTAAACCTATAGTTAAGATGCAATCTAATAAATGCAAATGATGAATGTTTTGAGAAATTTCAATTCTGGTTTTTGACAAAGAATTTTGAAAAAAGAAAAAGAAAAAGAAAATAAACAAATGTTTTGATAGTAGGCTCAGATGTGTGGACTTGAATTCTAGTCTCATATCGGGTTTATTTTTCTGTCAGGTGATTGTGTCATTACAGATAGCGAATACATTGCAATTATCAAATGCAGTGTTGGAAATGTCAAATGTGGTTCAGTTTTTCAAATGTGGCTTTACAGATGTGAAATGCATTTCAATATAAGAAAATGTGGTGTTTGGGACATCAAATGCATTTTATCAGAGTAGATGCATTGCAAAGTTTGGAAAATGCGGTGCGAGAGAGCAATTGCGGTTGAACAAATGCATTGCAGAATGCAAAAAAGTCAATTTTTTTATGTTTGTGGTAAAAAATATGAATTGTTTATAGTTTGGCAGTATGTTTCCAGATGTTTGGGTGTTGTTTGTTTCATTTGAGTAACCAACAAACACTTGGAAAGCACAATATTTTGAAAAGTAAACAAACACACAAGAGAACAAGTACAATCCTATGGTTAAGCCAGGACAGCATTCGCTAGACTCCACATGGGTTTCCCCAACCACATATCTATAGCATTTGAATCTAGAAGCTTGGTTGCATGAGCTCCCCCTTACAGTACACTCTCTTCTCAGACCAACCAAGCTTCCAACCCCCATGAAACTCCCATGGCAGATTGATCACCTCTACTAAAGACTGTGAAGACGTGGAAGGCTTCACACCGACTGGCGTTGTACTAGAAAATAGAAGGTTTTGGGATTACTACACAAGAGTTTCTAATTTGGGACGCCTGTTCGAGTGGCCATACATGGGGTGCAAGATTAATCTCTATTTAGGAGGTACTCCAGCCTAAAGAGGCTAAGCTCAATAGGGTTTTGGGGAGTACTACTTGGTCCGTATGACACATCCACACTCATAATATTAGGTTTTCCCTTAAGATTCACATTTATATACTGGTCGGGGGTAGCTTGGCTTTAGCTCTATTGCTTGTTTGAGTCGCATTGGGGTGATGAAATCCCCAGGCATGCCCAATTTCTAGAGGCAATAATCATTTCTCTTACACCTAGGATCGCATGACTACACAAGAGGAGAGGATACTTCAGTTATTACATTAGGGTTACACAGAAATAAAGAGGGTCTGACTTTCTGATCACCTAGTTTGCATAGGGTGAGAGCATATTCGTCTACCACTTTCAAACACAATCAGACAATATTGAAAAAAAGTTTATTTTTTGTTCACCAAAAAGAAATGTGTTTTATTCTAAAAATAACAAGCACCATGTTTTGGAATGAATCTTGGACACTCGAACCTACAAAATCACACGTTAGGAGCCATAGAAAAATTCTTGGGCCCACAAAATGTAACCACCACATGCTACAAATAAAGATTAGTAACATGAAAAACCTATGCTAGGCAGAATGCAAAAAAGAAAACCAAAATAAAAAACAAAAAAGAACATAAAATAGAAAAAACCCAAATGCCAAAAAGAAGAAAAAGTTACCAGGAAAATGCATCACAGCAGAGCAAATGCATCTCTCTGTGCAACAAATGTGTCACGGTCTCGCGTCTCGGTATATCAAATGTGGCTTTCTGGATTGCGTATGCGGCTTATTAGAGTGTTTGTGTCATTTCAGCCCACGAATGCGTCACAACACATCAGATGCAGCTCGAGAAAATGTAAATGCGTCATTTCGTAACTGTACAGAAAACAAAAAAAATAATTCATGTCGGGTTCACCAATGTATCAATGGGTTAATTTTTTAGGTAGGTTAGTAGATTAGATCAATAAGCATAAAACCAAAGAAGCTATTGAGTACAATGAAAGCTAAAAACAAGTAAAATGATTATACCATATCGCCTACAAAGCCTTCATGATTCACCTCCATAGCACCTTCTAACTTGCTGATGGTTGCCCTCAAATTGAGTGTGTGAGCAATTTGATAACAAAGACAATGACAAAGTCCTAAACAAGCTTTGAAGGTTTTGAAGTGAATAAATGAAGTGTAAATGTCTATGCCTATGAAAAAATGACTATAATTCTCAAAACTAGAATTAAGTATGCCAAAATCATGAATTATTAAGAGATGCGAGTATATGTGTGTCTGTGTGTAGTCGAAAATGTGAGGAAAATTGTCATTTTATAGAAAATACAATTTTGGACGAACAAACGAGATTGAAAGTTGACGGAAGCATAAAATTAGAGGTCAAGATTGCGTGTGTCAATCCATATTTAGGGTTAGGGAAAAATCATCAAATGAGTGGTCAAGATGTCATTTGATAAAATCAAATCGACGGTTGAGAATAAATGTGACAATTAGCCAAAAAGATAAATATTTTCAAAAATCAAGAAGATAAAGACTGTTTGATTTATGAGATTTGAAAAATCAAGAAGATAAGAGTTGGACTAAAAAACAAATTTGGAAAATCAAGAATTTGCTCAATTACTTGATTTTTGGAAGAAGATTACCTTTTTGAATTAAATTAATTCAAAATAAGGATTTTATGTGACAATAAATAATCTTTTTCAGATTATTTACCAAAATGAAGTGACAGTTAAGAATGTGATATCATTTTAAATAATTTCATTTATTTAAAATGAGGGAAATGTTAAATTTAACAATTAAATAATTAAAGATAATTATTTAATTTAGAGGATTATGACCGATAATTAAATAAATTAATAAATTCATTTAATTATGAGAATTAGTGACATATTAAATAAATAAATAAAATTCATTTATTTAATTAGAGGAAGATTTAGACAATTAAAGGTGTATTGAATAAATAAATGTAATTTATTTATTTAATAATCATGAAGAATAAAAGGACATGAATTAATTAAATAATTATGAATTATCTTATTAATAGTTGAATGTGGACCAAGGACATAATTAAATGTCATAATTATGCTAGGACGAAAATAGAGCTTGCAGGCCTAGGTCATTTTTAAGTGTCTACAGTAATAATCATGAATGTCATAGAGGAATATTGTAATGCAAGATTTCTTGAGATTATAAGTACTATTGTTTAAGTTGTTATCAGGTCACATAGTTTGATATTGACTCTGCGCTTGGGATAAAGGAACTGGTTCATGCACAATACATGTGGTTTAGTTTCTATGTTGATTCATTCGCTTCTCACTTTTAAATTACAAACTCAAAAATGGATACCACCATAGTTGTCTTGTGTTGAAACTTCACCTTCTCATGTTCAATATATAGGACATTGATTAACGAGTTTCCATCTTATTTGATGCATTATATTGAATGGTTTTATGAGAAGTATCTATTATTGACAATTTATCTAGTATAATTGTGTGAACTCTTCAATATACATTGTGGGATCACCCTCCTAGTTTTCATAGAGCCCAAAGAGTAGAAATAGAAGTTGGCCAATCCCTTTAGAGGTACTAATAATTGGAAATGGAAAAGTGCATAGGTACTTCTAGAGATCAATTTGGTTCTTAAAAAATAACTGACAAATTTGCAACTCTGATGGGGGCTAGCTAAGTCCAAAGTCTCTAGTTCAAATCCGGTATAGCTAGATTCAATTGTTTGTTATGATATTCTTTGATGTTTGAAGAATAATCATTTTTAAATTATATTGCATAAGTCCCATCATACTTAGTCTTATGCATCAAATATTGTTCCATTCTACCATCTTGTGTTGGGTAATGTTTAAAGTCTTTTCTGAAGTAACAAGTACAAAATCAAAGTGCAATGACTTTCTATTTCCTAGTATTTTGGGTGGCAACTCTGAGTTTTCTAATACCTATGTAAAGATCAGTTCTCAAAAGGAAAATAAGAAGAAATATTTTACAGTATTCGACATCATGAGGAAGACCAGAAGTTATGCAAAGAAGCACCCTAAGTAGAAGAAAGAATCTAAACCTATAAAAGAGAAGCAACCTGAAATGGTCAGGAAACACTCTGAATCAAGTAAGTCTGTCAATTCCCCTGCTGATGCATCTTCTACTTTCAATATTGATGTAAGTAGTGCTACTATCCATGAAGAAGGACATGAAGTTCAAGGGGCTAACATAGACCAAGGAATTTTTTTGGTTGAACAAGTGTTTGATAGTGAGCTTAATATTTAAGGAGACGAGGATAGGTGGGAGTTATGGGAAAAGAGTAAGAATTTTTTAGAGCCTCTAACCCCTAGAATTGGTTCCATTTTTAATGGAAAGATCAATTTTAAGCCAAGAGGTCAACCTCCTAATGAACAAGTGCACTTTCCTCTTGAGGAAGATCCTATTGACCAACCCTACTATACTCCTACCCCAAGTGAACCAAGAGATGTTCTAGAAAATGAGGAAGACATAAATAAAGAAATGAAAGATATAGAAGAGGAAGAGTTAAGGCTTCAAGAAGAATAATTAAATAGAATGAGGGAATTAAAAGAAAGGGAAGATAGGATTAGGGCTAAGCAACTTGAGAGAGATGCAAGGAAACAAAATTTGGAGAAAATGAGAGATGTTGTTGGACATAAGATTTTTGAGGATAACCTTTTTAGATTTGCTTCTAAGATGACCAATGATATTCTTGAAGCAATAGTCTCAATGGGGACCTCAACTATTAATACCTACACTACATCTGTTTCAACTACTAGAGCCTTAGATCCTCCTGTTAATGCTAAGAAGACATCGTTTGTAGATCATCAGAAGAAACCCACTGACCAACCCAAGAAAACTTTCTTCAATACTAATATTAATACCTCATCTATTGAGATACCCAGACATAAAGAGAAAGTTGATCCAACTCCATCCATTGCACCTCCAAATCTTGAGTTACTATAATTACAATTTCTGAATGAAAAGCTACAAGAAGATTTGAAGATAGCTGAAATAATAGCTTCAAATGCAGAAATGGCTAGGAAAATTGTTTTTCTAAAAATTTCCACAACTACTCCAAAATCTTCAAGTTCTAGACTTACTAATGATGAGTCATATAAGAATAAATCTGATGAACACACTCCTACTGGAGGTGGTGATGAAGAAAAGAACAAGAATGATAATTATTATTTTGAGGATGAAGAAGGAAGAAAGAAAGGGGGAAGTTATGGTGAAAGTGGGAAAGGTAGAGATAGTATCCATTCTCACAACAAAAGGGATGATGAGCACAGTGATGTTCACTCCAAGTAGATAGATATTATCAGCCTCCTACAAGGATCTCCTAACTGAGCTTTTATAGCCATATTTCAGAGGCGTGACATCTAATCTGACTAGCTATTTCACCATCATGGAGGTGCATTTAACTTGTCAACCTAGGGATGTAGACTTGAAATGGGTCAGCACTGTATGTGCACTAGGAATTCCTAAATGGCCATCTCTAATCTACAGCTAAGAAACACATAATGCTAAAAGTAAATTGTAGGAAGGAAATAAAGAAAAATCTAAGCATTAACCAATGACTATGCTAAACTAAGATGCATAACAAGAATAAAGATCTGGGCGAATAGACAGGAAACTACTCTGTCTGCTTTGGCTGTAGGAACAAACACATAATGGACTTGTAGTGGTTGTAGGAATAGTCAATACTAGATTTTGAACTAAGTACAAAAATTATCACTAAGCTAATTACTCTAAAGAAAGGATTACTCACCAAGTGGTCCCCCTTGGTTGAGTATCCACTAAAACTAATACAAACTCAAATACTCAAATTCAGACTATCATCTCATTCATTGAAAATTATGTAAATAGAGTAATCAGCATGGTTGTATGAAAAAATAGAGAATTCTCAATACATCAATATCATCTTTAAACAATCAATACTAAGGGTCAAACTCCTCTAGAAGGAGATTCAAATCCATATTTATTCAACCAGCTAAACAGGGTGGTCGACTCCTACTAACTGGGAGGATGCCATTTAGGGAAAGTAGGAAAAAGAGTTGAAGAGTGATTACGCTTGTAGGGAATCCAATTAGACATGCATGCCCAAATGTGGACTCAATGTTGCAGTAACACTCGTGATTGCTCAATGCCATAAATACAAGATGGTTACAATTGACTATCATGGGGAATCTATCATCGTTGCTCTTCAGTTGACTCCTTTGAATGATTCCCCTGCATGATCATCTGTTAGTTTCCTTCGCAACTTAGCATCCACCAATTGTGTCTTGCATGGAAATATCAGTACACATAATAATTGCACATCTAAAATCACCTTAGAGAACATTCATCAATCACATGCAAAATTAATATAGATAATTTGCATAATATGTTAATTTCATTAAAACTTCACAAGGATAGGATAAAGCCATTGTCAACAGTTTGAGGGAAACATTATACAAAATATTAACATTTGACGACTAAAGTTCATGACAATGCCAACAAATAAACTATAAAATCTACCTAAGATTTTACCAAAAACTAGGCTCATCATCCCCCCAGCCTAATGTCTTGTTGTTCCTCCAACAGTGTAAGTGTTGTTATTTTGTTTGGTTAAGGCTCTGAAGTTTTCAATTGCAAGCTGGCTAACATCTGTTGTTGCAGTACGTGAGTCTAGATCCCAATAAAATCCTCCCATTCTATCAAATTTGTTCCACCTTTTCCTTTTTGTATCAACATCATGTAAGTAGAATCTATAGTTTGGTACAGGCCACATAAGAATGGGTGGCTAGAAAGTTAGGGGAAGCCAAAACCTCCCCTTTTCTCTACCAAGCTAGATGTACCTATCAATTCTCTTCAAGGCTACATCATAGTTATGAATAGAATGGGGCTCGACTTGTTTCAACACATTCGTTAAACTATTCCATCGTTGAGCTAGATATATTCCATCATTGAGCTAGATATCCTCTTATGATATCCTCTCTTTTTTTGTTTTAACCTCATACTTAGTATAGATAATTTCAATCTAGGGCATGATTTTGTTACCATAGCTAGGTCTGAGGAGCATCCTGAGCCATTCTGTGTGGATATCCTTTGGGTTACCTGACTTGGCCCTAATGGATAAGCAACTATTGGATTCCATTCTTCTATAAGCACTATTATTCTCACCCCAATTAATTTCATTTTGTGCCCAAGACATAAATGATCTCAATTGAACATCCCCAACATACAACAATGGGTTCCAATCATGATCCTGTGTGATAGCATAATTATGCAAATAAAATTCACTTAATAGATTTTTCATCTTAGGGGAAGCAATTATGTAAGCATTGAAGAATTCAACAAGAGTTTCAATGGAGGGATATAAGTCTGAAACAATTTTTGATAATCTAAAAGAGAGATATTTCTCTTTCAAGTGTAGGGCATAAACCCTTGCAGGAGCTCTACATTCAAGAATTTGTGGCACTAAGGTCACAATGTTATCTACTTTCTTCTTTAAAGTAGAAATCTCCTCACTTTGCCCCTCAATAATCTCACCCCTCTCTTGGATTTCTTTTTTCAACTTCTTCCTCTCCTATTTCCATTCTCTCTAGGCTCCTTTATATTTCTTTCCATAGATTTAAAATTGATGCATGAATTGTAAAATTTGGAGGGTTATGAATTCCAACCTATGTTTTTTTTCAATGGCTACTCCCCAAATGGCACTATTTGCATGAACTCGGGTTGTTCAGTTGTCTACAGTTGTAGGGGTGCTATTTCTTTGTCCTCTTCTTGCTAAAGGACCTCTTGTTCCTATTCCTAGCCTTGTTCTGGTTCTTGCTATGCTTCCTATTGTGGCTGCAGGAACTCCTGCCCCTATTCTTGGTTTTGTTGTAGGAACCCCTACTCATCCTCAAACTCCCCTGTGATACTAGTAAGGTCTACCAACATCACTTTTACTGCTTCCTCAGAGATATCTTATTTCATTTTCTCAACTTGTTCTTGTTCCATTAAATTTTTGGTGTCCCCATATGATGTCTCATCATGCCTAGGGTTTTCCTGTGAAGGTTCATAAAAATTTGGTCCAACAGGTTGTGATTTTCTAAAGGTGCCCTTACATTTCCCTTTGGTTGCAGGATGAATAGGGTCAACCTTTCTTTTCTAGCACTTGGCACCTCTTTTTCTACAAGATGGGTTTGACCTTTTTCTTTTTCTTTTCTTGCTTCAGCTTCTCTCTTCCATCCCTAGTTATTATTAGGGTTTTTAGGGGGACATCATCATCAGACTCAGACGAAGCACTTTCTTTTTTTGAATGTTCTATTTTAGAGGAACTAATGTTTATGGCCTCCTCTGATGATGTAGGAGGATTCATACTAGAACTGGGACCAAAAATTGAAGCACCAGAGGTGGCTTCAACTATGATTAATCTTCTGCTAGACCTACAAGACTAAGGTATAACCCTAGGTGGCAAATGATCAACATTGGAAAATTCTTCTTGACAAAATTTTGATTAACTTGAACAAATTCCTCCCAAGTCATTCCAGAAACATCATGCAAATATTTTTTAACTAGCAATTTTATCAAGGAATGGTGGGAGACAGAGTTATCCCTACCTTTCTTAGTCTCGACCACCATAATGGAGAGGAGATTGTATAAGACATTGGGAATGTTCATCCTCCTTCCATGCCATAGGTGGCTCAGGAGCTTAAAGTGTACTGAATGCAGGTTTGATAATCATCCCTCACAAGTGATATACCTTATAATGTGCACAATTTCCTGCTTCCATGGTTCAGGTAGAGACATTATTTTTGTGCCTTGTTTGTCAATGCTAATTGGTGGGTTGCCATGTACTATGAATTATGCTCTGGCCAACCTGGCATCCCTAGAGGTAGGGTAATGCTTGCCATTAGCAGGTAACCTTGAAATTTATACAATTCTCTCTTTAGTCACCACCACTTCTAACCCTTTTACCGTGGCTTTTCCTTTTGAGAATATTTGGATGAATTCAAGTGCAATTCCCTCATCAAATCCATCCACAATGTTGAAATTCTGCCATAAATTGTGCATCTTGCAGCAATGCGCTATGAACCGAGGGCTCATTCCAAATTAGGCCACCCCCCATTTTCTAAAATCACTAACTTAGCAAAATTTCCTTCCCCTACAATTTTTGTTTTGAAAACCACCACCTTTCTTGCTAAATTTTTACTGCCAGTGTTGACTGAATTCCCTTCTTTGTCTCTACTTTTTACCATTTACTTCTTATTCTTGAGATTATGAAAAGGAAATTAAGGTGATGAAAGGGGTGATAAATGAGGGTGATAATGGAAAGAATTGGTGCCTCCATTACCATCACTTCACACATGCGAGCTATATTTTCAAATCAACTTGTTCAATTATTTTGACGTAGCTAGGTTATGATTTGATGTACAGGCGGTTTATTTTCATTTTTTTATCCCCCCCAACCTAATTTTGGACATGTGTCAACATATGTGGGAAGGGAGTGGTGGCTTGATAGGAAATGATGACATATTATGCAATCACCTATAAAAATGTGTGATGATTAAATAAATGCGCTCAAAAGGTAATTAAGAGATGAGAATTACCACATACATACTTGATCGTGTGAGGGATGCATTGCAAAGATCAAGAAGAGAAAGTATCGATTTTACTTTTTTTTGAAATGATTGAGCAATTAATCAAAAGTGAAGTGAAGTGGAGTGAGGTGGAATGAAATGATGGAAGAGAGAGAGAAAGGTGGTACGAATGGATGGATGGGCGGATGGGCGAAGAAATGGATTTCCACTAAGGTGGAAATATTTATTAGGAAAAAGTACATACCTTAATTTAGCCAAAAGGTGGGATGCTAGGTCCACCAACTTTGGCTGCAGGAAGCTTGTGTACTAAATGTTGAGTGAGTTGTTGTAGGGGCCCTTCCTTGGAGGCTAGCTCAACTAGCTTGATTATGTTATGGCTAATGATGGTGGGATGAATAGCTCCATTAGAAAAGACTTTGGAAATGTTGAATGGTCCCAACCACCTTGTACACAACTTCCCTGCATTGTCCCGATGCTTTAGGTCGTATGAAAATACCCAATCACTTGGTGGAAACTCATTTTCCCAATCATGCCATCTCATCCTCTGATTTTGCACTACTTCAGTGTAGTGCAAGGCTACCCTTCTCATTTCATTTGAAGCATTTGGATGCATGACCAAAATAGGAATATGGGTCAAGGCTACCTTGGAAAATGTTCTACAATGACCTTCTCTCCATTCAACATCTCTTGGTAGGTGAGTGTACGTTGGCAAGGGAAATTGGTCTTCCTTAGTGGTAGCATTAAGTTTTTTGTAATCAATAGAAACTCACCACTTCCCTCCTTTTTTTGGCATGATCATCAATAAATTCATCCATTGGCCATCTAAAATGAGGTAGATAAATCCAGTAGCTATCAATTTCTGCAGCCTTTTTTTAACAACTTCTCCTAATGCAGGGTTGATTCTTTGTTGAGGCTTCCCTACTAGTAGAAAATCAGCTCTGATGTAGATTTTTCAAATGTAGAACTTATGATCTGGTTGCCTCATATCACGGTGGATCCATGAAAATGCATGTTGATGAGACTACTGCAATTGTTTGAGTGCATATGGCGCCATGGTATGGAACATGCCTGTTGCTGCAGGAAGTTTCTTTGTAGACAAAGTGGCTATAGGAAGAGTGGCTGCAGGAAGATCAACTAAAGGAAGAGTGACTATAGGAAGTTTGGGGGGAAGCATCCAGATAGATGTAGAAGATGATTCCCATTCCTCTTCATAATAGTTCTGGATTATACTAGATAACACCTCTTCCTTGTCTTGAAACTACAAGAAAGAACTTCTACCTAACATCATGAAGTGCACCATCAAGTTAACTTCCCTGGTTTCTTCATTGTCATGTGGCCATAGAGAGAAAATAATGGGGTCTGATGGATGCTCCCATGAGTCTAGAAGGTCTATGTTATAAAGATCCATAGTGGAATTATTAAAAAGTTGTTGGACAGTAGGAGTAGGTCTCATGCATGCAACTTTTAGTTGTTGCAGGACATGCTTAGTCATTGCATTAATTGCTGCCCCTAAATCACTTAAGGAATTGTTTACTTGAATCTCATGCATAAAAACTGCTACAAGATTATTTGGATTACTATACTTGGGAAGGGTGTCATTTCCAAGCATGTTGTCAATAAACTGTCTCATCTCATGGACTATAGTTGAGTATTTCTTCTTTTTTCTTGACTTCTTAAGATAAGCTTCCTTGATTGTTTTTCCATGTATAGGGACATCCTTTATGGCCTGAAATAGGGATGTCTAAATAACCATGATGTTGAGAGTTTCATCTTCCTTTCTTTTCTCATTCTTGACAACTTCCAATTCCCGAGGGAGTGGTGGCTCTTGTTTAGGATGTTTAGGTACTGTTGGTTGAATAAGATCATTTAGAGGTTCCTGCTTCTCTTCCATAGGTTGCTCAATGATGATGGGTACAGAAAGAGTGGATACAATAGTTTTTGAACACAAGTGAATGACATATGCATGGAATTGGTTTGAATCAACAAGGTATATTGGTTGCATCCATGGTGTGTTATTTAGGTAGGGTGTGGGCTAAGCTGATGGCTGAGTAAATCTGTGTGCATTAGGAGGTGGAGGAGTTATAGCAGGCTGTTGAGATTAAGAAAATGGCTGCATGAAACTGTCTACCTAGTTTGGCCCAAAAAAAGATAATGGAGCTTGTAACATACCTTGTTTTGGGACCCAGGGATTCCTTTGTGCACCAAAGTAGACTTGATCTTCCTTAGGTGGAATCTTGTTGTTAATGTTAGTTACCATCTTTCATCTACAGTCCTTATGTTTGTCTTTGGCTTGAAGTGTACCCAACTAAGTAGCTAGGTTGTTTGTAATATCTTGCTTGAAATAGGTTAACACATCAGTGATCTCCATGCTTGGAACTCCATTGGTAGAAGATTGGTAAGTTCTCTCTTCTTTTGAAATTGTCTTGGAATAGTCACTAACATATTTCCTTAATATCTTCCCAAGAGACTTGATTGATATCTCCTCCTACCATCAAGTCCAGAGCATCAGTATAACTCTCATTGATTTCTGACAAGAAAAGTAGCTTCTGAGATTCTTCATTAGGTGCATGGTGTGGAGATTCCTACATGTAGGAAACAAACCTTGAAAGATAATCTTCCAAGCTCTCATCTTCCTTCTACTACATCCTAGAGGCATCACTTCCTTTTGTATCACTGCCCCAACAATATTCCTTATATTTTCCAAATAAATTTGTCTTCATGTCCTCCCAAGTTTCCATGGTATTTCTTCCTAGACTAATAAACCATCCTAGTGCAACTTCTCTAAAAGTGGTGGGAAGTAGATCAAGCCTAGGAGCATCAATCATGTAGTCATGATGCTGGAAAAGTAGGTCATATTCAAACAAGAAGGCATCACCCATGTTTTCTTGATAGATTTTCAAGGCAAAGGGATATCAATCTAATTTTTGGGTCTTTAATGGAAGCTTCAAAATTAGTCAAATGGTTCTTCTTATTCTTTGTTTCTGGGTAGGCTTGGGATATCAACTTTTTGCAATATCAACTCAACATCAACTAGCTCACACAAAGAATGAGAAAAAGAATAGCAAATCATTACTTTCCTAAACAAGGGGTATTCTAAGAACAACCTAGATGAAATGCTATAATATATAAATTATCAATGACTCTGAAGAACCTTCTAGCTTGACACCATCCTTGGCAACGATGCAAAAAATGTTAGCCTCCTACAAGGATCTCCTAACTGAGCTTTTATAGCCATAATTCAAAGATTGGAAATCTAACCTTAATAGCTATTCAACCATCGTGGAGGTGAATTTAACTTGTCAATCCAAGGACATAGACTTGAAATGGGTCAACACAGTATGTGCACTAGGAATTCCTAAGTAGCCATCTCTAGTCTACAACTAAGAAACACACAATGCTGAAAGTAAATTGCAAGAAGGAAATAAAGAAAAAGCTAAGAATTAACCAGCGACTATGCTAAACTTAGTTGCATAACAAGAATAAATATCTAGGTGAATAGAAAATAAACTACTATGTCTGCTTTGGCTATAGGAACATACACAAAATAGACCTCTAGTGGTTGTAGGAACATTCAATACCAGATTTTGAACTAAGTACAAAAATTAACACTAAGCTAATTAATCTAAAGAAAGGATTACTCACCAAGTGGGCCCCCTTGGATGAGTCTTCACTAAAACTAATACAAACTCAAATACTAAAATTCAGACTATCATCTCATTCATTGAAAATTATGTAAACAGAGTAATCAACATGACTGTATGAAAAAATAGAGAATGCTCAATACATCAATAACATATTTCAACAATAAATACTAAGGGCCGAACTCCTCCAGAAGGAGATTCAAATCCATATTTATTTAACCAGCTAAACAGGGTGGTCAACTTCCACTAATTAGGAGGATGCCATATAGGGAAAGTAGGGAAAAGAGTGGCAGAGCGGTTACACGTATAGGGAACCCAGTCAGACATGCATGCCCAAATGTGGACTCAACACTGTAGTAATGCCCACAATTGCTCAATGCCATAAATACAAGGTGGTTACAATTGGCTACTATTGGGAATCTGCCATCATCACTCTTTAGTTGGGTATGTGCAGGATCATCATAGAAAAAACAAACCCTCAAGTGGCAAAAAATTTAGAAAAATCAGAGTTAGGAAACTTGATGTAAAAATTTGAATAAGTTATCTATATTATTTCAAAAATATGTAAGAATAGAATTAGAGAAAATTTAATGTAGTTTCTAAACTACTAGGTTTGTTTAAAAAAAAAAAAATCTATTTGGTGAAAATTTGAAATTTCAATGTAGTGGTACTTAAATTTCAAGGAAAAAATAAGAAGTAGGTGTATGTCTGACCACCCTAACTACAATAAAATGATAATTTTTTTTTATAAGATTTTACATATAAGTATCTAGGACTCATGCCTCAATGCGATGCATATTTTTTTGTAATTTTTTTCCAAGTAAATAATTAATTATGAATTTTTTATTACAATTTTTTTAAAATATAAAAACTCATATGTCTGACCACCTTAACTTGGTCAAACCTTCATGAAATTCAGTTTTTTTTTTAATCCTATAGTATGTGAAGCATATAATGTGACACATATTTTGGATTCAAAAAATGTGATACCGTTTGAAAGCTATAGATGTTTTTCAATCATCTTATCAATCAGGACTTTAGTCATAATTTGAATAAAAAATTATTAATAATTACTTATTAAATTCAAAGTAAAGCATAATTTATATTGGTGGAAAACTGAGAATCTCCTTTAAAAACCTTTTTCGTTTCATCAATTTTGGGTAAAAAAATAGTTGTCAGCCACATACCCATCATATTGCCACTTTTTGGCCCATCATGATCCTACACATACCTAGTTGACTCCTTTGAATGATTCCTCTACATGATCATTTGTCGATTTCCTTCCCAACTTAGCATCCACCAATTGTGTCCTGCATGGCAATGTTAGTACGCATAATAATTGCACATCTAAAATCACCTTAGAGAAAATTCATCAATCACATGCAAAATTAATATAGATAATCAACATAATATGTTAATGTCATTGAAACTTCACAAGGATAGGATAAACCCATTGTCAACAGTTTGAGGGAAACATTATGCAAAATATTAACATTTGACGACTAAAGTTAATGACAATTCTAGAAAATGAACTATAAACTCTACCCAATATTTAACCAAAAACTAGGCTCACCAAATACCAATGATTGTGTTTCACTAGAATGCTTGGCTACCCAAACACTTTCCCTAAATATTTATGACCTTCTCTAGTCATATTCTCTGGTAACAAATAGTTGAGTGGTGACGATCATGTCAAGGCATTTGCTAATGTTATGGATGATTTTTAGGTAGATGAAAAAGATGTCATGATGAAGTTGTTTATTCAGTCTCTCACTAAAGATGCTTGAGAGTGGTACAAAAGTTATCCTAAAGAGAGAATTGGTTCTTGGAAAGTATTCAAGAGGGTTTTTAGAGAGCAATATGGTGATAAGACCGATTCAAGGTTTTTGTTGAATCAATTTAATAATATTGCTAAGGGTTCTAACGAATTTTTTGTTGAGTTCAATACAAGGTTCTAGAAGGCTAGGAAGAGATTGCCTCCTCATTTACAATTGAATGACCATGTATTTTTGGTAAACTACTATAATGCTTTTGATGCAAAAATGAGTTACCACTTGCTAGATAAGAATCCTCAGTCATTAAGGGAAGCCTTCAATATGGCCGAGAATATTGAAAATATTAGTAGAGCAACTAGTAAAGCTGGTAGAAGAGATGATCCAAAACTATTCAAAAGTTTAAAAAAGGAAGATAAGAGTTTAGGTGCTAAAGGGGGAACTCTAGAGGATAAGATTGATAATTTTAGGAAGACTATAAGTGATAAAATTGTAAAAAAAGAGAAAGCTCAACCTAAAAATTATCAGAGGAATGAAATACCTCCTAGGTTACAAGACCACCCATATAATACCAATTGGTATAATGGGAATCCTATTCTAAATAATTAGAGAAACACCCAAAATAAAGTTCCTCCAGACCCTTTGTAAGAGAATTCAGAAAATTTTATTGAGGACACTCCTTGTTGTATGACTTTCCAAATTCCACATTCTTCTCAGCAATGTGCAGTAGCACAAATGGTTGAAATAGAGGATAACATACCTAAAGACTATGATCAACAATATGAAGATGATGGTGATGTAGTTATGATTATGGGTGACTCTAATGTTGTTGGAAGTGAATTCTCTTCTCATGAAGATTCTTATGAAGTGGATGTAGATAATAAAAGGAAAGTTGCTAGTGCATATCATCAACAAGTTCTCTCTGATGAGGATGTTGATAATGATGTTGAAGTTTACAATTTGGAGGCAATGGAAGATGGTGTTTCACTAAGAAGACCTTTGGAAGAGGATATTACAAAATATACTATAGTCTTGGCTACCCAAGCTAGAAGTTCCTATCATTTGAGGAATAGAACCATTGGAGATGAACAAAGTAGTCCTGTTGGTCTTTTCATCAAGGAATACAATGCCAGGGGAAAAGAACACAAACCTGAAGGAAAAGTGGAACAAATCAAAGCTAAAGAGAGAAAAAATCCAAAATCCACTCAAGGACACAAATCCCCTACTAAGAAGATAAAGACACAAAAGAAAAATCCTAAATTCACAAGGAAGGATGCTAAGCACAAGGTTGAGGCAACAAAAAATCAACTGAAGCATAACAACAATGAACAATGTATGTTCCCGTTTGGACTGCCCAAGTATACTCCTATTGACATGTTTCAGTTACTTAGCCAAGTTAAAGTATATGTACCTTTTCTTGAAATGATGAGGATATAGGAACATAAGCAAAAGGAAGTAGCCCTTATCAATGGAATTGCTATGGCCTTTAATGATTTAGCAGAGCTCACTCCACCCAAACTAAGTGAAAAAGATAAGAAAGGTAAGGGATTCAAGGGAGCGATTACTGAGATTCCCCATATTTTCATAGGAAATTATGTACTTTCCCTGATAAGATAGATGCATTTTTCCTCACTTGGTAGTTGGGGGAAATTTTATAAAGAACTGTATTATTGATTCTAGAGCATCCAACAATATCATGCCAGCTAAAATTATAGATGCATTAGGGTTGAAAGTAGATAGAACTCATGAAAAATTTTATGTTATGGATGCAAGAGACGTCCCTATCATAGGTGTGATAAATGAACTTCCTTACAGATTAGTAGCCTACCCTAACAAAGAATTCAAAATGAGTGTGGTAGTGGTAGACATCCCACCTAACTATGGAATTTTGTTATCTCGAAAGTGGAGTGCATATATGGGAGGAAATATGTAGTGTGACATGTCTTATGCTACATTTACCATTGATACATATGCTCGAGTGATAAGAGAACCAAGGGTGACACATATTGATACCGGTGAGTTCAAGGTAGGAGAGGTATCAAGAGAGGTTGAGAGGTGTCTCGCACCTATAGAAAATGAAATTTCATTAGTATCTGACAAAGAAGGACTATTGAAAATGTACTTTGATGGTGCAAGTTCCAAAGAAGGGTTTGGTGCAGGGATTTTATTGGTATCACCTACTGGAAATACTTATAAGTTCTCTTTTACATTGTCTTTTTTTCTATACAAATAATGTAGTAGACTATGAAGCCTTATTATTGGGATTGAGATTGGAAAAGAAACATGGAATAGAGAAGTTGATAGTAATTGGTGATTCTGAGCTTATGATATTCCATGTAAGAGCTAAGTATGCTTGCAAAAATAACAGACTGAAGCAATACAAAAATGTTGTCTGGGATTCAATTAAATAGTTTGATGCTTTTGGAATTGATTGGATGGAAAGAGGACAAAATAGAGTAGTAGATTTACTTGCTAATATTGCATTGAGACCTGCTGATATAACTTTCATAGGAATCTCTAAGGTTGAGATACAGACAAGACCTTCCATCCTTGACAATGTATACAATTGGAAGATCTTCAATGATGATGAAGATATTCTAAGATTTTTTAATTGTGCTGATGAGTATGAAGGCCAGGAGATTGACTTTGGTGGATTTGTTGAGAATATTGATGGAAAAGACATAATGTCTGGAAAAGAGGTCATCCAATTAAAGAAAAATAAAATCCCTAAAGGCCTTGTAGCTCTTGAAAGGGTCTTTTATAGTAAAGATAAAAACAAGAGCAAGACAATTGTTGCTCACCTAGAGGACCTAGAAGAAAAAAATTTGGGGATTAAAAAATGCCCCTAAGAAAGTTTATGTAGGGAAGAAGATGAAGCCAAAGGTAAAGGCAATGTTAATTGCCTTACTCAGAAAATATAGACATGTATTTGCTTGGTCATACAATGACCTGAAAGCTTACAGAGAGGAACTATTTCAACATGAGATTCCTTTGAAGGAGAATGTAAAACCTTTCAGGCAAAAGCAAAGACTAGTTAATCCTACTCTGGATCCCAAGATGCAAAAGGAGTTGGTAAAGTTAAGAGATGATGGTATCATAAGATCCATTAGGAACTCTTCATGGGTATCCAATCTAGTACTAGTAAGAAAAAAGAATGGTGACATAAGATTGTGTGTTGATTTCAAGAACCTGAATGTATCCTCATTAAAGGAAAATTATCCATTTCCAAACATGGAAGCTATGTTACAGAAGGTGACGGGTTGTGAGCTACTATCAATGATGGATGGATTTTCATGTTATAATCAAGTAAAGGTAAAATATTTTGAGTAGTATAAGACTACATTTATTACTCCTTGGGGTACCTACATCTATGTCAGAATTCCTTTTGGTTTAACAAATGAAGGTGCCACTTTTTAGAGAGCTATAGACATTACTTTTTTTTATTTTGTTGATATATTTATGGCTATATATCAAAATGACTTGACCACTTACTCCAAGAAAGAGGAAGATCATTGTATTCATTTAGAAAAAGTATTTTTTATGTCATTAGAATATGGGATATCTTTGAATCCAAAGAAATATTCCTTTGGAGTCACCGAGGGAAAGTTGCTAGGGAATATTGTGTCTAAGGAAGGAGTAAGGATAGACCCTAAAAGAGTAGCAGCCATAGACAAGATTCCTCAACCAAAAAAATGTCAAGGGAATTCAATCATTTTTTGGAAAAATAATTTTTATGAGAAGGTTTGTGACTAACTTTGCAGAAATCACAAGACCTATTTCCAAAATGATGAAGGGTTAAAAGGTGCTTTGGAGTGAAGAATCTAGTCAAGCTTTCAAGAAAATAAAACAAGCTATTAAAGAGGCTCCAATTTTGAAGTCTCCTGATTTTTCTAAACCAATGCACATTTTCTCTTTTTCCTCTTTTCATACCATTGTTGATGTCTTATTACAAAAAAATGAGGAAGGATTTGAATGGCCTATAACATTTTTTAGAAAATATTTACAAGCTACAAAATTGAAATATGACACTACTGCAAAGAAATCATGTGCTTTGGTAAAGGCTATAAAGAATTTCAGGACTTACCTACAAGGGGCTACTGTCATAGCTTTTGTACAAGTGTTGTTGTGCAAGATATTTTCACTTAGCAAGAGAAAATAGGCAAAAGGTGTAGATGGATCAATATGTTCCAATAATTTAACATTGATGTAAAGATTACCAAATTGGTAAGAGGATAGGGCCTAGCCAGGTTAATGGAAAAGGCTAATTTGGAAGCTAATTAGGTCAATCAAACTGAGGTGATTGATGTTGCACCTATCTATGATATGCAAACATGTGGATGGTATAAATGAATTGTCTAGTATTTACAAACCTTGTAGTGTCCTACTGATATGGCTGACAATGATAAGAGGACATTGAAATTACATTCCATCAAGTATGTGATTATTGACAATGAGTTGTGGTGGAGGAGCCTAGATGGTGTACTTCTTAAATGTGTAGATGGAAAGAAGTCATTTGAACTGTTGGAGGAAATGCACAATGGGGTGTGTGGTGGTATTATATGGCAAAGACCACTGCGCACAAGATTTTAAGAGTTGGATTTTGGTGGCCTACTATTTTTAAGGATGCTCACAAGTTTGTTAATACTTGTGATGCTTGTCAAAGGTTTCTAGGAAAGTTGACGTTCTTAGGAAAATTACCACTTAGGCCTATGATAGTTCAAGCCCCCTTCCAACAATGGGGAATTGATTTCATCAAAGAGATACCAAAAAATTCTAGTGGAGGCCATTTGTGGATCCTTGTTGCCACTGACTATTTTACAAAGTGGGTAGAAGAAATACCCACGAAGAAAGCAACAAGAAAGGTGGTAGTGGATTTTCTATTGAATAATACTCATCATATTTGGAGTCCCTGAGAGGATTATCTTAGATAATGTTGTGTTTCAGGTCAAATGAATTTAAGGATTTTTGTGAGACATGGTATATAGGTTTCTTATTCATCACCTTACCATCCTCAAGGAAATGGTCAAGCTGAGTCTATTAATAAGAGTTTGATGAAAATAATCAAGAGAGTGATGGAAAGGAACAAAAAGGCTTGGAACTCAAAGCTGAAGTTGGCACTTTGGGTAGATATAGTGACTGTGAAAAAGGGTACTGGTTATTCACCATTTGGCTTAGTATATAGTCTAGATGCTAGATTGCCACAAAACAACCTTTTGAAGATGTATAAGTTCATGTAAGAGTATGATGAAGAGATATGTGATGATATGCAACACAAGATAAATAATCTGGTGCAATTCGATCAAACTAGAAGAAAAGCTCATGCTAAAAATATGAAGATGTAGTTGGAAGTTAAGCATCTACATGATAAGAGAGCTTCTCCCAAGAAATTTTAAGTAGATAGTATGGTGTTAGCTAGGAATGCGAGGGCTGAAGATAAGGGTAAACATGGAAATTTTGAAGCATTATGGGTAGGCCCTTATTTGATAGACAATACGCATGTGGAGGATTCGTATTTCCCTCAAAGCTTAACAGGTGAACTTTTTGAACTACCACTACATGGATAGTTCTTAAAGCCATACTTCTCCTAAAAAAATTTCTTCCATGTACATTGTAGGTTTTGTATATCTTGTATATAGGTGTGTTTTCTTTTGTTGTATTTTCTTTGGTCCTGCTACCTAGTCTAGTTAGCTCCCTAGTTTTGGACCTCTTGCTTTATCCCCATTTCTGGTCTACTTCAACTTGAGATTCTTAGGATCTCACCATGCCTACAAGAGGCATACGTGCCCATTTGGAGCCACTGATGGAACTTGCAAAATTTTGATGTTCTATCTCAAAGAATAATCACATTTTGAATGATCCCTGTGGGGTTGGGAGTTTATTTTCTCTTTTGAGGGGTTCTATTTAATTGTTGACTTCCTATTGCCAATTTTTGATCATTTAAAAACATCTTATGTCATTCACTATTGTTGGGTAACCTGTCCCTCTCACCTAGGTATGAATATCTTAATTTTATAGGGTTAAATAAAGGGCCTTTTTGGCCTTTACTTTCTTTGTATTACTATGACTTAGGATTTTTGAGTCCTTTATATCGTGTTGTCCTAAGAGGGTCCCCTCCTTTAGAAAAACTTTTAAGCACATGCCTAAAGGTTTTAACTTAAGTATTGTTGGCCTTTTATCCTTATCGCTCATTGTTGATTGCTTTAGAAGTGCATGTTTCGAATTGGCGATGAGCGATGAAGTGATATTTCTTTGATATCACTCATCATGAATAGTTGCTAGAGTTCTTAATTTGAATGCATGATGAGTGATGTTATTTGTATTATTAAGGGACTGCTTATCACTATTGGCTTTTGAGCCTTCAGTATTATAATAGCAATGAGCAATTCCCTCGACCTTATGTTCTTATTTTTATTGCTCATCACAGGTTCATTATGAAATGATAAATTTCAATTAGTGATGAGTGATAGGATGGGTTTTCCATTGCATCACGTATCACTGATATGTTTTAAGTGCTAATTTCTATATTAGTGATATGCAATACATAATGTCACTATGAAGATCTCTCATCGCTAATTTCTCACAAACCATATGAGGAGAATTAGCGATGAATGATGGCCTTATGTTTTATCACTCATTGTGAATTCATTTCAAAGCTTAAGTTCCAAAGTAGTGATGCATGATGCAGTTCTCTATTTAAAAGTTTCTTTCACTAATCTGAACAAGTCTTATCTGTGATTTCTTTTGTACTATTGAATTTCATGTAGGTGCATGTGTCCTAATCTGATCTCTTCACTACATATCCCTTTGGTAATAGGATTCAAGGTGTGATGTTTCAATTAGCGATGTGTGATGGGAAAGGAATGTGATCAATGGACGAGCCATAGATCCAAGCGTTGAGACTTCATCACATGAAATACTTGTATCGCTGATGGAGTTGGTCCAGAATGAGGTATATCAGTGACAAATGACAACTATTGCATGAATAGGCAATGTGGAAAAATCCTGATGACTTCTCATAAAGCAAAGAAGAAAGCAGCAACATGAATTGATAACCATTGATATAGTTTTAGAGACAAGTGATCGATGATCTGGGTTCAAATGTGAATGACTAATTGTAAGTTCGCTCATACGAACTTACTATCAAGAATTAATGGTGGCATGCTTGTCTCTTGGCTATAAAATAAAGTAGATACCTAGTTGGTTGTGCACTTGGATTCTCTAGCAAGTAGAAATGATACCAAAAGTTGAAGATATTGTGCAGAAAGCTCTAGAAACTACAAAGTAATAAGTGTGGTATAACGTTTAGCCATGTAAGCAAACTATATATCTCTTTCTAGTTGATGTATTGAGGTGAAATACCTTAGAAGGCTGGTAGGAAATTGGGAGAATTGTCTGCTTGTCCATTATTAATAGATTCAATTGGAGGATAAGTGTGGTTAAAGTTTGGAGAGATTCTTTTGTTCAATAAGTAGTTCTTTGTGTTCTCATAATTGTGAAGGGTTTCTTTTTTACTATAAGAAATTGTAAACACTAATTATCTTGCTTTGCAAACATGAGTGATCCAAAGCCCACTAAATATAGTGTTAGGCCAAAGAGGAAACCAAAATAAAAGAGGGTTAAATAACTTAAAACTCAGGATGTTTTAGCTAAGGGTAATTTGAGACCACCTACAGTACCCAACCCTTCACCAAGTACTCCTACATCATCCACTAGGTCCAAAAGTGTGAAGAAAGAAACATAAAAGTTTATGCAGGAGGCCTTTGGAAACATAAAGGAAGGAGGGTCATGAATTGGTAAAAGACCTACATGAAAATTTGTCGTCACCACTAGGTTAATTGACAATGTTGGTGAAATTGGTGAAAAGCCCCAACCTCAAAGCGGGTGGCAGCTTTTCAAGTAAGCTTTTAACAGGTAGCATTCTAGTAATCATGTATGTTATTTATTGATGCATAGCATCTACAAAAACCCACAAATTATTAGGGGTACTTCTGACCCCAACAACAATTGAGAAGATCAACCAACAAAATCACTCTTCTTTTCACCAAAATCCATCAATTTCACTTGGTTTTACACTTCTTCAAAGCCACAAAAACATCATAACTTGGCTCTAAAAATTTATCGGATCCAAATAAAAATTCATCTTCATCAAATTGACTAAAAAATTGCATTAACCTGACTAAAGAACTCTTAACCAACCAACAAAACCAACATTCACCAAATAACATCTCTTTGCAACTATATTCCAAACAAGGCAATAAGACATTCAAACTGCCAAAATTGCTTGAAACCTATTACCAGACATTAACACACCTTTGAACATAAAGATTTAGAATGAAACAAATGAAAAAACACATTAGAAAACTCTAATTCAACCAACTTGATCAATTTGCACACCAAGACACCTATTTTGCACCATGATTCCACATAGTTCAACCACCAAAACAACATATTTTGCTTCCTAAAGTTTGTTCAAACATTGAGACATGTTTACCAACATCATTTAAGTAGATTCAAACCAAATTCCATCACTCAAATCACTATTTTAATAGATTTCCACTTTTTATGTAGTCATGGCACTATTTGTCTATTAGGTCTCCACACTCTAAATAGGGTGTTTCTCCCATACCATATTGAATAATCCAAAACTAATTGCACATTAAGGAACCCATCCTTTCCAAATTAACCATATCAAAAGCTTTGATACACTTGTTTTGAAAAGTTTACCAAAACAATTGACTGTCTGCTAGAAAGTGCCCCAAATTAGGCCAAAATTACAAAGGAAGTTCCTTTCAAACAACTCTAAAACCACTCTTGACCAAAAAAAGAATTAATTCATATCCTAAAACCACCAATAAATTATTGGCTTCAAAGAAATCATTCATTTTAGCACCAAATCTTGAAACCTTCATTCTAGCATACATTTACATCAAGCAAGCAACCAAGGGTTTATTGGAAATACCCTTTACAAACCTCTTGCCACCTTGTAAATGCTTCAATAATGTCTAAATAGGTATGCACACACAAAATAAACCATTTACCAACCTCCTTGAATGCATATCCAATCGTTTCTAACATTGAGCCAACCATTTCATCAAGAAAATTTAGATTTTTATAAAATTTACAGACCTAAGGCATCATTAAATATACCCAAGACCATGTCTTCAAGCTCTACAACCTTGAGATAAATGAAAATACATATATAACTACCTTATTTCCAATTTATAGCAGTTTTCAACAATTAAATATTGAGAAACACAATGTTTAAACACACTGGTTACCCTAGATTAGGGTTTGGACTGATTTAAGTAAAGTTGTAATATCTTACTCAAAACTAAATGAAAATGAATGAAATGAAAAAAAATTGAATTATACTCATAGTTGCATCAATCCCAATGATTTTACCTTTAAAATCAGGTTGTACTTGGCCATACAACAACATGCAAACACATTTTAGTAGTCTGAAATACAAAAAATTCAAAGTTTAAGCATGCAATGGGGTTTCTAAATGATTTTCTTCTTATTCAAACTTTCTCCTCTGCTTGAAAATGATGTAAAATTCCTTTTTGAAGGATTTTCACCTTTCCCAATTGACTAAACCTTCTATTTTCCTACTTGAATCTTCATATTCTATTTTTTTTGCTTTTTTTTGCATTTTTACATAATTGACAACTTTGCAAAATTTGCAAGTTTTGCATTTTCTATTTTTTAGACCACCTAGAGACCTATTAGGGACTTAGATACATTAGAATTGATCTCAACATGTCTCTTTTACACACTTTTACATTTGAAAACTCAAATTTTATAAATTTTCCTTTTGAAGGCATTCAGTGAACAAGGTGCACCTCCACCATACAACCAACCTAAAAAACCTTTCCAAGTCCCTTTGGAAACATGTTATATAAACCTTGCTTGTTCTTTCACATGCATATCAACTTCAAATTTTTCTTGGACTAATTCTTCT
Organism: Sequoia sempervirens; assembly: GCA_007258455.2. Taxonomy (NCBI): domain Eukaryota; kingdom Viridiplantae; phylum Streptophyta; class Pinopsida; order Cupressales; family Cupressaceae; genus Sequoia; species Sequoia sempervirens. Next base: position 74,254,738 of record VDFB02193867.1, on the reverse strand, counting down.
TCCCTTCTCTTTACTTTTCATCTATCTTGGATCCAACCTTTCCTTCAACTCTATCTTCACCACCATCTTTACTTGTCTTCACTTTTGTTTTGGAATCTCTCTTTTCTTCCTATCAGGTTCACAATCATTCTTCTCATTCAAAAGGACATAGGACTGTCCTTTCTCATTGGCTTCTTACAAGCAATCTTTCCTCTCTTTTCACAATTCATCCTTGACCTTCTCTGGCCAATTGTCTTTTCATCTAGTCCCATTAGTGTTGTACTCTTTAGGCTGCAAACTCAAGTGATTCTTTAGTCAGGTATCCATCTCCTTCACTACCTCTCAACACCAACTCAACAAAAGTCTTTGTCTCATCTAGGTGTCTCCTCTTTTCATTACCTAGTCTCTTAGAAACCAAAACCTAGGTTCTCTCTTAACCTGTATAAATAGACAAACAAACTCCCACCAAAATCTCTCTCTGAAGCTTAGATCAATTAAGCAGCTACAACCAACCAACAAATCAACAAACCAACTTCAAAAAACTACAAATTCAAAAAATCCTCAGAATCAACTAGCTCTGATACTAATTGATGCAAGAGCATCTACCAAAAACCACAAATGATTAGGGGTACTTTTGACCCAAATGACAATTGAGAAGATCAACCAACAAACCCAGTCTTCTTTTCACCAAAATACATCAATTTTACTTGGTTTTACATTTCTACAAAGCCACAAAAACATCATAACTTGTCTCAAAATATTTATTAGATCCAAATACAAATTAACCTTCATCAAATTGATTGAAACATTACATAAAACTGATTAAAGAACTTGTAACCAACCAACAAAACCAACATTCACCAAATAACATCTATATTTAACTATATGCCAGGAAAGGCAATAAGACATTCAATCTTCCAAACTTGCTCCAAACCTGTCACCAAACCTTAACACACCTTTGAACATCAAGATTTAGACTAAAACAAATGCAAAAACACATTAGAAAACTCTAATTCAACCAACTTTATCAATTCCCACACCAAGACACCTATTTTGTAACATGATTCCACATAGTTCAACCACCAAAACAACATATTCTACTTAATAAACTTTGTTCAAACATTGAGAGATATTTACCAACAAAATTTAAGCAAATTCAAACCCAATTCCATCACTCAAATTACTATTTTAATAGATTTCCACTTTTATGAAATCATGGCACTGTTTGTCTATTAGGTCTCCACACTCTAAATTAGGTGTTTCTGCCATACCATATTGAATCATAAAAAAATAATTGCACATTTAGGAACCCATTATTTCCAAATTAAACATATCAAAAGTTTTGATACAATTTTTTTGAAAATTTTACCAAAACCATTGACTATCCGCTAGAAAGTGCCTCAAATTTGGCCAAAATTACAAAGGAAGTTCATTTCAAACAACTCCAAAACCACTATTTAAGAAAAAAAGAATTAGTTCATATCCTAAAACCACCAAATCCACTATTGGATTCAAAGAAATCATTCATTTTAGTAGCAAATCTTGAAACCCTCATTCTAGCATACTTCTAAATAAAGCAACCAAGGGTTTATTGGAAATACCCTTTACAAACCTATTTTCACCTTGGAAATGCTTTAATCATGTTAGAATAGTTCTTCAAACACAAAATAAACCATTTACCAACCTCCTTGAATGCATATCCAACCGTTTCTAACTTTGAGCCAACCATTTCATGAAGAAAATTAAGATTTTTGCACAATTTACAGACCTAGGGCATCATTAAATCTACCCAAGACCATGTGTTCGAGCTCTGCAACCTTGAGATAACTTAAAATATATAGAAAAATACCTTATTTCCAATTCATAGGAGTTTTCAATAGTTAAATATTGAGAAACACAATTTTTAAACACACTGGTTACCCTAGAATAGGGTTTGGACTAATTTTAGTAAAGTTGTAACATATTACTCAAAACTAAATGAAAACAAATGAAACAAAAAAAAAATGAATTAGAATCATAGTTGCATCAATCCTAATGACTTTCCCTTTAAAATCAGGTTGTACTTGGCCATACAACAACATGCAAACACGTTTTAGTAGTCTGAAATATAGAAAATGCAAAGTTTAAGCATGCAATGGGGTTTCTAAATGATTTTCTTCTTATTAAAACTTTCTCCCCTACTTGAAAAATATCCACAATGTATTTTTGAAGGATTTTAATATTCCCCAATTTACTAAACCTTCTGTTAGTGCCATTTTTGGTTCTCTCATTGTCTAGTTGTGTACTCTGGTCTTTTTATGATAAAACTTTAGCTATGGGGTGTTTCTCATTTTGGCACGTGGGACAAGTGGGCTCCCACGAGGGTTGACCTCGGCATGTTTGAATTCACTTCTGGTGGGTGTTTCTCCCTCTGGTTCTATTTGAACTGTAAAATTTTGCAAATTTTCATAATCAATTGCATCCATGAGTGTTCAAATTGAGCCCTTGTCATTAGCATATTGTCCCTTCCTCATATTGCCTCACTCATATTTTGTCGTGTGATCCATTCGAATCCATTGTGTCATGCATATATTTCATTTTGGTTCATGTCGACATAGGTACCCAATTGTCTCCCTGACCTGTGTATGTTCCATTATTCTTTGTTGCAGGTTGTGAGAGAGACATTCCTTTTGTTGTGGTGACGGTGGGAACCCTTATTGGAATATCTTCTGGCTATTAGGCTTGCCTCTTGCCGAGTTTCTGATGTCTCGGCGACAGGTGCATTTTGTATTCTATTGGCATATGTTTTGTATTGCGACAGGAGGTCTTCGCGAAGGGGTCAGGTCTTGCTGACATGATTTAAAGTGGCACTCGGTAGGAGTTCTCTCTTCTCTTAGTGACCTAACATGCTCGGTTGTTTCGGCATAACTTTTCACTCTACATAGCGTCTCACAGAGGATTTCATGTTATGGCAATAGGTGGACTCTGTCGGCAAGAGAATCATTTTGTCTTGGTGAATGTGAATGACCTCGGATGATTTTTGGTGAAGCAAGCAGTTCTCTACATAACGTCTTGCCGAGGGGTAAAGGCTATAGCGATATACATGATAGGTGCTCTTCGGAAAGAGAAGCAAAAGGTTATGGCAACATAACAAAAGGGTAAAAGATATGCTTTCGGTATGACAAATGGCTTTTGACATAGTGTCTTAGCGATTGTGGTTGGCTATACCGAAATGTAAGAAGGGCATGGGGCTACTCCTAGGCTTCGATATAACAATTGGAGTATCACAGTGACTTGAAAGAAAATGATTTCTTCGGTGAAGCTTGGTGAAATCTCTAGGATGTCACCCCGAGGTCAAGATGTCATAGTGATATATGAAGAGAAGGAGGAATGCTCGGGGAAAGGAAAATGTGGTCAATATGATATCTCACTGACCTGAGTATGTTATAGTGACTGCGATGAACAGGAGCGCGCAAGGAAAGTGATTGAATTGCCTTCAGCATGGTGAGGGTAATGTCTCAGCGATTGTTTCGATGATGAATAATGGTGCACTCGGTATACTATGTGGACTTCGCTGGGATGTTATGCTAACCCACTGGCCTCTTGCCGACGGTGGTAGCCTACTTCAATGGCTAATGGAGATTTAAAAGGCAGCCATCTGATCATGGACGATCGACGGCCTAGATTCAATTTCACGTGTTTCAGGGTTTCTGTTATGTTTGCGCACAAAGGCCTGGAGCATTCATGGCTATAGATGGAAGGTTGTTGGATGTGTCGAGCTAGCATTCATGGTGACATCCCTAGGAAAAGGGTGACATGGCCCGAGTATGGGAACCCAGATTCAGTGGCGGTTTTGACATTGATTGCCTGTCTTCATTCGTGTGGGAATGTCTTTTCTGCAGCAACCCAACCAGAGGTATTTATGTGACTAGAGAAGAACTTTTTGAAAGTCATAGCCAGAGTTTTGATTGGTCACAATGCAGTTGGGGTCTGACGTGGCGTGTTGATGTGGCTCTGGGTTGGATGGCAATCCCGGGACTGTTTAAAAGAAAATTTTGAATCATTTATAGAGGTCTTCGGCCAGAGTATTGAAATCATAACTAAGGAAAGGGCATCAGTCACAGAATCAGATTTTTATCAGAATTCAAGGTCTAGGGTTTTTAGCCTATAAATTGTAAGGTCTTGGGCACACCAGAATATGAATGTATTTGTTTAGATCTTTCAGTTTCTCCTTTGTATTGTGCAGGTAGATTGTTAATGAAATTGATCAAGGATCATTTTATGAACTTGTGTAATACTTTGTTACATTGTTTGTCTTGATAGTAGCTCATGTTCAAGGAGCATGTTAAATTGCTTTTTATCATTTCAGAGGCCTCTCTGCATGGCTGGAGGATTTGATAAGTAGTCTCAAGAGTCTGATCACTAGTTGTAGGATTAATAAGGTTAATCTTGCAAAGGCTTTATTTTTCCAAGTAATCATTCCTTCTATTTGCAGATTGTCTTAACTCCTAGCCCAAGAATAATGGCACTAATCTGATATATGCTATTTGTCTTTAGGATTTCAGTTATCTTGCTTGAGAACAATCATGCAAATTAATATTTCTAAGTCCCATGAATGATATATTTGTGTTGAGTTTCATTCTTTGTTAATTTGTCTCTCTTATCCAACAATTTTCCATCTCTTGGATGAGTGTGTATATTTTAACCATACCCAAGAATGCATCTACTTAGTTTTATTTGAAGTCTTGCAAGAGTATGCACTGGTTGCTTACAAGAAATCTCAAAGTGTGCTTAAGGAACACCCTTCTGGGTCTTATAGAGCCTGAAGTGAAGGGGAATGCAACAACTAGGTTTTGCATCTCGTTAGTTGGCCACCTGTATAGCAAACATTCAAGCATTGAGTGTGGCAAGCTCATAGGTGTTTGCTCAGACCTGCTGGTTAGTTGTCAAAATAACCAACAGATTGGCGACTCCACTAGGGACTATGTTTCATATTGAATAGAATCTCCAAGGTGTTTTATCCCACAGTTTATTCATAGAGTTGGTCATTTGAGAACATTGATCAAGCATAGCTTCTGTCCCTGCCTTTGTGTTTGTATTCCTGAGTGATTCCTAGTCTTATTGTTGTCAAGTTATAGTTACCAAGCTCTGAAAGTCTTGTTGTATTCCAAAAAGTAGCACCCTTGTTTCTGATCTGTCCCAAGAAGCTTGGGTGGTGACTCTGAAGTCTTTGAACCAGTGCAAGTAAATTTTGAAAAGATATAAAAGAAGTTCAGAGCAGAGGTGCGGAGAAAGTTAAGAAGGTTAAAGGAATCCCAGTTCAAATGAGGAGAACATGAGGTTATTACAGAAACCATCTAGAGCAGGAGCTAGAAGAAGAGTTTCCTAGAAACAAAGGAAAATTTGTGAAGGAAAAACCAGCACAAAAAGGTATGTCTACACTATATCCCACCCCTGAACATCAAGTTTCTTTTCATTTCGGTTCACAAAGTGAAAGAGATTTGGTAGATTTAGATGATAATGTATTCAATGAGAGAGGGGAAGTGCATATGAAAAATATTGTAAATGAATATTCATCAGATCATGGCCAAGATCCCATGCAACAAAGGGGAAGGGGTAGATTCCAAAGGAATAATAGGAATACCCGACATGCTAGGACCATAGAATGTCCCACTCCCACACCTCTTAGGGCTACCTTTGTCCCAAATGATTCATCCATTGGGGATGACTATTCCCACAACCCACATCTATACCAAACCGCTAGTACAACTTCTGATAGAGAGTCTACATTACCTGATGAGGATGAGATCTTTGATGATATACAAAGACTTAATCAACAAATTGCTACACTAAATGAGAGTAGGAAACAAAGAGAAGCAGCAAAAGAGAAAAAGATTAGAGATGCTATGGATCAGAGGGATGAACTGCGTAAAAGAGTTAAAGAGATGGAAGCCATGGATAGATTGGTAGCCCAAAAAAATGATGAGGATACCCTGGTATTGCCAGAAACCTCAGGAAGGATCCTCTCTGACCCCCTGGTTAATAAGATCAGAAGTAAACCTAAAAGTGATAGAGTTGAGGAACATGTCGTTCCTCCTCCTAAGAATACCAGTAGACAGCCTCAAAATGTGGACAAAGGTAAACGTCCTATGCAAGAAAAAAGAGGCAGTATGGGGATAAGGATAAATGAGGGGGGTGCCATAAAAAACACAAATCAACAAGATAATCCCTCAAACTTTGATAAATTAATGAAGGAAAATGAGGAGTTGGAGAGAAAAACAAGGGAAATGGAATTACTTGCAGCAAACAAAGAGATGAAAAGAAAGCTTAGTTTTTTAGAATATGCTTTGAAGGACCCTATCCCTGATGCTCATAATACATCTAGTAATGCTGTCTTTTCAAGTCCTAGTGTTGGTAACAAAAGTTCCCCCATGGATACCCTTGCTAGTTCCAATCCACCCCCTAGATGTCATGAAAAGGCTATCCATTTTGTTGATCTACAAGAGCCCCAAGGTCGACAATTAGGTCATGAAGATGAGAGACAGAGAGATAGTGATACCCAAAGTGAAGAAAGAAGACCTGTGGGAAGAAGAGTGACACATACTGACAGATACAGGCAGTTATGTTTTGATAGTATTCTTGGTTACCCAAATCCAGTGCCTGACAAGGCTAGGAAACATGTGCCAAAGTTTGCAGGTAATAATGCTATCAGTGCTGAGGATCACCTTAAAGCTTTTCAAAGTTTTTTAGAAGACTTTGAGCTATGGGATGAGGATGTAGCTATGAAGTACTTTATGCAGTCTCTGACAGAGGATGCAAGAGACTAGTATAGAAGTCTGTCTGATTTAAGCATTGACTCTAAGAACTCCTTCAGAATTTTTAGAGAACAGTATGGAGACCAGATTGATCCAAGGTTCAAGCTGCATAATTTTAATAACATCACAAAGGGACATAATGAAATGGCTACTGAATTCAATGCAAGATTCAAGAAAGTAATGGCTAAGGTCCCTGGTTTCCTTCGACCAAATGAAAAAGCATGTTTGGTGACTTACTGTAATGCATATGACACTAAGATGTGCTACTTGCTCAGAGATAAAGATCCACAATCCTTGCAAGAGGCTTACAAGATGGTTGTAAACATTGAAAATAATAGAAGAGCATCTGGTAAGATGGGTAGGAGAGATGATCCTAGGCTTACCAAAGCTTCTAATCCATCAAATGAGAAAGGGGTCAAAGATGCAGCACTAGATGACAAATGGGATCAAGTTTTGAACCTACTACAAAAACAAGCAAAGTCTGAAAAGCCTCAATTTCAGAGAAATGAAAGGCCCCCAAGGTTGCAAGATTACCCATATCACACCAACTGGAATAATGGGAAGCCTATTCCCAATAATCAAAGGAACTTCCATGGAGTACTTGATCCATTATAGAAGAATACCTCAAACATGGTAGATGATTTGCCATGGTGTGATGCCTGTGAAATGCCACACTCCTCACATCAGTGTGTTGTTGCAGCTAAGGTAGTGGAAGAAAAGCAAGGCAGTTATGAGGAGGGTGATTATCTTGGCAACCCTAATGAGACTTCGAATGTGTTCATGACCAGGTTGGATTTGGAGTATGAGGAATATTCCTCTGACTGTGGTGCTGATACAAATGAGACATATATGCAAAGACAAGAAGTTCTTCTTCATTAGCAACAAGTACTTTTTGATGGAGAAGGAGATGATTAGTTTACTGCTTACAACCTTGAAACCTGTGGAATTTCTTTGAGGAGACCTTATAATGAAGAGATAGAAAGGTATGCAGGTGCATTGGCTGCCAGAGCTTAGGCTAGAAATGATATTCACCTCAGAAATAGGGTGGTAAAGGCTAATCTAGGCCACCAAGGGGGAATATTCATCAAAGAAAGTGATACTGATCCTAAAGGGACTAGAGATGAGAACATAAAGGTGAGTACCAAGGCCAAGGAAGTCAAAGAACCATGAATTTGGGCTAAAAAGAATGACAAAGCTAAGATAACCAGTGAAGCAACTTCATCAGATACAAAGATCAAAGAAGTAAGGCCTGCAAATCAAAGTGATGGTAAGAAAATAGATGCACTGACTTCTCATGAAGTTATATTCCCAAAGATTCCAAGTTATGCACTAGTTGACATGTTTCAGGTCCTATCTCAGATAAGGGTTACAGTCCCACTTCTTGAGATGATGAGGATTGATGACCATAAGCATAAAACAATGGCAGTCATCAAGAGCATTGTTGGGAACAATCAACCCAAAATGGAAGATCAAATACCTAAAACCAGTGCAAGCTAGGTGAAGGATGATGCAGCTGGACTGAACACAGATGAAAATCCTGAAGTCTATCTAGGAACTACAATCACTACTAACCCTGATCTAGTCAACCCCTTCTTTTTGAGCCTGGTTATCAATGAAAACTTGCTCAGAAATTGTATGATTGATTCAGGTGCCTCAAATAATGTGATGCCTGCTAAAATCATGGGGTAAATAGGCTTAAAGGTGGATATCACTTATGGAAAGTGCTATGCTATGGACTCAAGGGAGATCCCTGTGATTGGAATCATAAATGAAGTATCATATAGACTGGCAGCTTGCCTTGAGAAGGAATTTCTCATGAGTGTTATAGTAGCTGATATCCCTCTAGCCTATGGAATGTTGCTCTCAAGGAAATGGTGTGCTTCTATGGGAGGAAGTATACAATGTGATTTATCCTTTGCTACCTTTTCCATTGGTCAGAAGGATGTTAAAATTTCCGGGAAGTCAATGTGCAAACATATGATTGAATCTGCTGATAAAACAAAAGAACCTCCACTCATCAACTATGTTGACACTGATATGGATACCTTTTGAGTAGTGGAAGAAGAACAAGAGGATGGAGAGACCAAGTCAGTATCAATAGTCAAAGAGATCATGCACACTACTTCAGAGGAATCAATTTGGACCATGTACTTTGATGGAGCTTGCTCCAAGGATGGCTTAGGTGCTGGTGTCTTGTTGGTATCACCACAAGGTAAGAATTTTAAGTATTCCTTTCTACTCCAATTTGCATGTACAAACAATATAGCTGAATATGAAGCCTTGTTGCTTGGCCTAAAAATTGCCTCTAAACATGGTATAAAATCACTAAGGGTATTTGGTGACTCAGAGTTAGTAGTCTCTCAAGTCAGGTCTAGATTTGTCACTAAAGATAAGCACTTGAGGCAATATAGGAATGAAGTGTGGGATACCATTGAGGCATTTAATGCCTTTGGAATAGATTGGGTAGAAAGAGGTAAAAATGCCAAGGCTGACTTGCTGGCCAATATTGATGTTAAACTGGATGAAGTGACCTTTAATGGTATTTCTGGTATTGAGGTACAAACCAGGCCTGCAGTGCCTGATAACATTTACAACTGGCAGGTTTTTCAAGATGACAATGATATCTTGAGATTCCTACACTGTGTAGACCAATATGAGCATCAGGAGATTGATTTTGGCTCATATGTGATAGAAGAAAATGGTAGAGAGACCTTGTTTGGGAATGAAGTAATTCAACTAAAGAGCAACAAAATCCCAAAAGGACTGGTAGCACTAGAAAGAATTTTTGAAAGACTAGACAAGTCCAATACAAGACAAGCAGCTACCCATAAGGAAGACCTAGAAGAAATCAATCTAGGGACTGATAGTGCACCAAAGAAGGTCTACATAGGCAAAAAGATGGAGCCTCATGTAAGGAATATGTTGATTACCTTATTAAGGAAATATAGGCATGTGTTTGCCTGGTCTTATGATGACTTGAAGGCTTACATGGAAGATTTTTTCCAGCATGAAATTTCCTTGAAACCTGATGTGAGACCATTCAGGCAAAAGCAAAGGCCTGTCAATCCAACCTTGAGATCCAAGATGCAGGAAGAACTAACAAAATTGAGTGATGCAGGGATTATTAAGCCTATAAGGCACTCATCATGGGTGTCAAACCTGGTCCCTATAAGAAAAAAGAATGGCGATCTCAGGTTGTGTGTGGATTTCATAAATTTAAATATTGTATCATTGAAAGACAACTATCCACTCCCAAACATGGAGGCTATGCTGTAGAAAGTGATTGGATGCGAATTGATGTCCATGATGGATGGATTCTCTGGTTACAACCAAGTCATGGTGAAAGAATCAGAGCAGTACAAGAAAGAATTCACCACACCCTGGGGAACTTATGTCTATGTGAGAATGCCTTTTGGCTTAATTAATGTTGGTGCCAGTTTTCAAAGAGCCATGGATGTGGCCTTTGCAGATTTTCTAGACCTTTTCCTTGCTATCTACCAAGATGATTTGACTACTCATAGCAAGAGGGAAGAAGACCACTGCTCGCATTTGGAGAAGATCTTTGTCAGGGCGTTGGAATATGGTATTTCCCTTAATCCCAAGAAATGTGCATTTGGGGTTAAAGAGGGAAAATTACTGGGGCACATTGTGTCAAAAGATGGCATCAAAATTGATCCAAAAAGGATAACAGCCATTGACAGGATTCAAACACCAAAGAATTTCAAGGGGATATAGTCCTTCTTTGGTCAGATAAGTTTCCCGAGGAGATTTGTTACCAATTTTGTAGAGATCAGTAGACCTATCTCCAAAATGCTAAAGAAGAATGAGAGGATAGTCTAGTCAGAAGAGCCCTTAAAGGCTTTTCAAGCCATTAAAGAAGCAATAAAAGATGCTCCTGTGTTGAAGACACCCAACTATTCAAAGCCTTTCTAGTTTTTCACATTTGCCTCTTTTCACACTATAGCAAGGGTGTTGTTACAGAAAAATGATAATGGTTTTGAGTAGATCATAGCCTTCTTCAGTAAGTCTTTACAAGCTGCAGAATTGAAGTATGACATAAATGAGAAACAGGCATATGCACTAATCAAGGTTGTCAAAGCTTTCAGGCCTTACTTAATGGGAGTTGTCATAGTTGCGTATGTGCCTAGTGCAGCTGTCAAAGACATTTTCACACAGCAGGAAGTGTTAGGAAGGAGATGCAGATGGATTAATAGAATCCAAGATTTTAACATTGAGGTCCAAATCACTAAGTTGGTGAGGGGGCAAGGATTGGCCAAGCTTATGGCCCAGACCAATTTGGAAGCAAATCAAATAAACTCATTGGAAGAGGAAAATAGATCGAACATATGTGATATGGAACACTCTGTGTGGTATAAGAATGTGATCTATTATCTGTAGAGGATGAAGTGCCCTGATGACCTGAACGAAAATCAGAAGAGGACATTGAAGTTACATGCTATCAGATATGTTATCATACAAGGAAATTTGTGGTGGAGAAGTAGAGAAGGAGTCATGCTGAAATGCATTGATCAGAATCAGGCATTAGAACTTCTAAGAGAGATGCATGGTGGAGTCTGTGGCAGACATTACATGGCCAAGACAACTGTACACAAGGTGATGAGGGCCGGTTTTTGGTGGCCTACTATATTTAAAGATGAACATCAGTTTGTGAAGATATGTGATGCTTGTCAGCATTTTTCTGGTAAGTTAAAATTTTCTGGTAACCTTCCTCTTAGACCAGTTGCAGTACAATCTCCATTTTAGATTTGGGGCATTGACTTCATAGGTGAGATATCATGCAAATCTAGTGGAAGCCATTCCTGGATATTGGTAGCCACTGATTATTTTACTAAGTGGGTGGAAGCAATCCCAACAAAGAAAGCAACTAGCAAGGTGGTGATTGATTTCTTGATAAACAATATACTGACAAGGTTTGGATGCCCAGAAAGAATTATATCAGACAATGCTATGTGTTTCAGGTCTGAAGAGTATACTGAGTTTTGTGAAAAATATGGTATCCAAATTTCTTATTCATCACCATATCACCCACAAGGAAATGGACAAGTTGAATCAAGCAACAAGAGCTTAATGAAGATCATCAAGAGAATCTTGGATCAGAATAAGAGAGCTTGGGATTCTAAGTTGAAATTGGCTGTCTGGGTAGATAGGGTGACTGTGAAGAAGGAAATCAGTTGTTCCCCATTTGACTTGGTATATGGAATAAATGCAAGGTTGCCCCAAAACAACCTGATAGAGATGTACAAGTTTATCCAGGTTTATGATGATGAAATTGACTATGAGATGCAATTGAGAATGGATGCTCTCACAGAGCTAGATGAGACTAGAAGGGATGCTCAAAGGAGAAATGCCAAGTTGCAAATGCAAGTGAAGAATCTGTATGACAAAAGGACATCAGCAAGGAACTTTGAGAAGGGATATTTAGTCTTATTATGGAATGCCAGATTAGAAGACAAAGGGAAACATGGAAAGTTTGATGCCATTTGGTTAGGCCTGTTCATGATCAGCGATAAATGGGGAGAAGATTCATATTTTCTCCAAACTATGACAGGTGAGATTCTTGAATTGCTAGTTCATGGACAATTCTTGAAGTTGTACTTCTCTTGAGGAATCTCTTTTCCATGAATAGTAGCTTAGGGTTTGATTTTCATTTTGTTTTCTTGTTTGTGTCTACTAGTTCTGTCCGGACTAGTTCCTAGTTGGTTTTGGTCCTTTCTCTTCTGGTCTGCTCTCCCAGTGATCTTAATTCTTGCTATGCCCACTAGGGGCATACATCCCCCAATTGGAGCCTATGTTAGTGCCATTTTTGGTTCTCTCATTGTCTAGTTGTGTACTTTGGTTTTTTTATGATAAAACTTTAGCTATGGGGTGTTTCTAATTTTGGCACGTGGGACAAGTGGGCTCCCATAAGGGTTGAGCTCGGCGTGTTTGAATTCACTTATGGTGGGTGTTTCTCCCTCTGGCTCTATTTGAACTATAAAATTTTGCAAATTTTCATAATCAATTGCATCCATGAGTGTTCAAATTAAGCCCTTGTCATTAGCATATTGTCCCTTCCTCATATTGCCTCGCTCATATTCTGTCGTGTGATCCATTTGAATCCATTATGTCATGCATATATTTCATTCTGGTTCATGTCGGCATAGGTACCCAATTGTCTCCCCAACCTATGTATGTTCCACTATTCTTTGTTGCAGGTTGTCGGCGAGACATTCCTTTTGTTGTGGTGACGGTGGGAACCCTTATCGACATATCTTCTGGCTATCAGGCTAGCCTCTTGCCGAGTTTTTGATGTCTCGGCGACAGGTGCACTTTGTATTCTATTGACATATGTTTTGTATTGAGGCGGGAGGTCTTGGCGAAGGGGTCAGGTCTTGTCGACATGATTTAAAGTGGCACTCGGCAGGAGTTCTCTCTTCTCTCGGTGACCTAACATGCTTGGTTGTTTCGGCATAACTTTTCACTCTACATAGCTTCTCACCGAGGATTTCATGTTATGGCGATAGGTGGACTCTGTCAGTGAGAGAACCATTTTGTCTTGGCGAATGTGAATGACCTTGGATGATTTTCAGTGAAGCAAGGAGTTCTCTACATAATGTCTTGCTGAGGGGTAAAGGCTATAGTGATATACATGATAGGTGCTCTTCGGCAAGAGAAGCAAAAGGTTACAGCGACATAACAAAAGGGTAAAAGATATGCTTTCGGTATGACAAATGGCTTTCGACGTAGTGTCTCAACGATTGTGGTTGGCTATACCAAAATGTAAGAAGGGCATGGGGCTACTCCTAGGCTTCGATATAATAATTGGAGTATCACAGGGACTTGAAAGAAAATGATGTCTTCGGTGAAGCTTGGTGAAATCTCTATGATGTCACCCCGAGGTCAAGATGTCACAGCAATATATGAAGAGAAGGAGGAACACTCGGGGAAAGCATTACATGGTCGATATGATATCTCACTGACCTGAGTATGTCACAGTGACTGTGATGAATAGGGGAGTGTAGGGAAAGCGATTGAATTACCTTCGGCATGGTGAGGGTAATGTCTCAACGACTATTTCGATGATGAATAATGGTTCACTCGGTATCCTATGTGCACTTCACTAGGATGTTACACCGACCCATTGGCCTCTTGCTGATATTGGTAGCCTGCTTCAATTACTAATGGAGATTTAAAAGGCGGCCATCTGATCATGGACGATCGACGACCCAAATTCAATTTCATGTGTTTCAGGGTTTCTGTTATGTTCGCATGCAAAGGCCTGGAGAATTCATGGCTACGAATGGAAGGTTGTTGGACCCACTGAGCCAGCATTCATGGCGATGGCCTTGGGACAAGGACGGCATGGCCCGAGTATGGGTGCCCAGATTCAACGATGATTTTGACATTGATTGCCTGGCTTCATTCGTGCAGGAATGTCTTTTCTGTAGCAACCCAACCAGAGGTATTTATGTGACCAGAGAAGTTGTTGAAGGTCACAGCGAGAGTTTTGATTGGTCACAATGCAGTTGGGGTCTAACGTGGCATGTCGATGTGGCTCTGGGCTGGATGGTGATCCCGAGACTATTTAAAATAAATTTTTGAATCATTTGTAGAGGTCTTCGGCTAGAGTATTGAATCAGAACTAAGGAAATGGCATCAGTCACAGAATCAGATTTTTATCAAAATTCAAGGTCTAGGGTTTTCAGCCTATAAATTTTAAGGTCTTGGGCACACCAGAATATGAATGTATTTGTTTAGATCTTTCAGTCTCTCCTTTGTATTGTGCAGGCAGATTGTTAATGAAATTGATCAAGGATCATTTTATGAAATTGTGTAATACTTTGTTACATTGTCTGTCTTGATAGTAGCTCATGTTCAAGGAGCATGTTAAATTGCTTTTTATCATTTTAGAGGTCTCTCTGCATGGTTGGAGGATTTGATAAGTAGTCTCAAGAGTCTGATCACTAGTTGTAGGATTAATAAGGTTAATCTTGCAAAGGCTTTATTTGTCCAAGTAATCATTCCTTCTATTTGCAGATTGTCTTGACTCCTAGCCCAAGAATAATGGCACTAATATGATATATGCTATTTGTCTTTAGGATTTCAGTTATCTTGCTTAAGAACAATCATCCAAATTAATGTTTCTAAGTCCCATGAATGATATATTTGTGTTGAGTTTCATTCTCTGTTAATTTGTCTCTCTTATCCAACAATTTGCCATCTCTTGGATGAGTGTGTATATTTTAACCATACCTAATAATGCATATACTTAGTTTTATTTGAAGTCTTGCAAGAGTATGCACTGGTTTCTTACAAGAAATCTCAAAGTGTGCTTAAGGAACACCCTCCTAGGTCTTGCAGAGCCCGAAGTGAAGGAGAATGCAACAACTAGGTTTTGCATCTCATTAGTTGGCCACCTGTCTAGCAAAAATTCAAGCATTGAGTGTGGAAAGCTCATAGGTGTTTGCTAAGACCTACTGGTTAGTTGTGAAAACAACCAACACCTTCTATTTTCCCACTTGACTATTCATATTCTTTGTTTTTTTTCTTTTTTTGCATTTTTACATAATTGAAAACTTTGCAAAATTTGCAAGTTTTGCATTTTCTATTATTTTGACCACCTAGAGACCTAGTAGGGACTTAAATACATTAGAGTTGATCTCAACATGACTATTTTACACACTTTTACATTTGAAAACCTAAATTTTACAATTTTTACTTTTGAAGGAATTTAGTGAACAAGGTGCACCTCCACCATACAACCAGCGTACAAAAACATTCCACGTCCCTTTGGAAACATGCTATATCAACCTTGCTTGTTCTTTCACCTGCATATCAACTTCAAATTTTTCTTGGACTACTTCTTCTTCCTTTCTCTTGATTTTTCATCTGTCTTGGTTCCAACCTTGCCTTTGACTTTGTCTTCACCACCATCTTTACTTCTCTTCACTTGTCTTTTTCCATCTCTCTTTTTTGCATATTAGGTTCACAATGATTCTTCTCATTCAAAAGGACACAAGACTATCCTTTCTCATTTCCCTCTTCCAAGAAATATTTCCTTTCTTTTCACAATTCATCCTTGACGTTCTCCAACCAATCATCTTTTCATCTATTCCCATTAGTGGAGTACTCTTTAGGCTGCAAACTCAAGTGCTTCTTCAGTCAGGTATCCATCTCCTTCACTACCTCTCAACGCCAACTCAACAAAAAAAATTTCCACACCTAGGTGTCTCTTCTTTTCTCTACCTATTCTTTTGGCAACCAACAACTAGGTTCTCTCTTAACTTGCACAAACACACAAACACACACCCACCAAACTCTCTCTCTACAACTAAGATAGATAAAGCCCCTGCAACCAACCAACAACTCAATAAACCAACTTCAACAAACTAGAAATTCAACAAATCCTCAAAATTAGCTAGCTCTGATACCCATTGATGCAAGAGTATCTACCAAAAACAACAAATGATCAAGGGTACTTCTAACCCAAACAACAACTGAGAAGATCAACCAACAAACTCATTGTTCTTTTCACCAAAATCCATCAATTTCACTCAGTTTTACATTTCTACAAAGCCACAAACCATCATAACATGGCTCCAAATATTTATTAGATCCAAATACAAATTAACCTTCATCAAATTGACTAAAACATTGCATAAAACCAATTAAAGAACTCTTAACAACCCAACAAAATCAACATTCACCAAATAATATCTCTTTGCAACTATATTCCAAACAAGGCAATAAGACATTCAATCTACCAAACTTTCTCCAAACCTATTAGAAAACCTTAACACACTTTCTAACATCAATATTTAGACTGAAATAAGTGCAAAACCACATTAACAAACTCTAATTCAACCAACTTGATCAATTTGCACACCAAGACACCTATTTTGCACCATAATTCCACATAGTTAAACCACCAAAACAACATATTTTGCTTCCTAAATTTTTTTCAAACATTGAGACATATTTACAACCAACATTTAAGGAGATTCAAACCAAATTCCATCACTCAAATCACTGTTTTAAAGATTTCCACTTTTTATGCATGTAGTCATGGCACTATTTGTCTATTAGGTCTCCACACTCTAAATCCGATTTTTCTCCCATACCATATTGAATCATCCCAAAATAATTGCACATTTAGGAACCCATTATTTCAAAATTAAAAATATCAAAAGCTTTGATACAATTGTTTTGAAAAGTTTACCAAAACCATTTACTATTTGCTAGAAAGTGCCTCAAATTAGGCCAAAATTACAAAGGAAGTGCCTTTCAAACAACTCCAAACCAACTCTTGACCAAAAAAAGAATTATTCATATCATAAAACCACAAAACCCATTATTGGCTTCAAATAAATCATTCATTTTAGCAGCAAATCTTGAAACCCTCATTCTAGCATACTTTTAAATCAAGCAACCAAGTCTTTATTGGAATTTCCCTTTTACAAACCTCTTTCCACCTTGAAAATGCTTCAATAATGTTAGAATATTTCTTCACACACAAAATAAACCATTTACCAACCTCCTTGAATGCATATCCAACCATTTCATGAAGGAAATTCAGATTTTTGTACAATTTACAGACCTAGGGCATCATTAAATCTACCCAAGACCATGTGTTCAAGCTTTGCAACCATAAGATAAATTAAAATACATAGAAAAATACCTTATTTCCAATTTATAGGAGTTTTCAATAGTTAAATATTGAGAAACACAATTTTTAAACACACTGGTTACCCTAGATCAAGGTTTGGACTGATTTTAGTAAAGTTGTATTATCTTACTCAAAACTAAATGAAAACAAATGAAAAAAAATTAAAATTAAGTTGACTCATAGGTGCATCAATCCTACTTACTTTCCCTTTAAAATCAGGCCGTACTTGGCCGTACAACAACATGCAAACACATTTTACTAGTCTGAAATACATAAAATGCAAAGTTTAAGCTTGCAATGGGGTTTCTAAATGATTTTCTTCTTATTCAAACTTTCCCCTCTACTTGAAAACAATGCAAAATTCCTTTTTCAAGGCTTTTCATCTTCCCAAATTGACTTAGCCTTCTATTTTCCCACTTGAAACTTCATATTCTTTGTTTTTTTTCCTTTTTTTGCATTTTTACATAATTGACAACTTTGCAAAATTTGCAAGTTTTGCATTTTCTATTATTTTGACCACCTAGAGACTTACTAGGGACTTAAATACATTAGAGCTGATCTCAACATGACTATTTTACACACTTTTACATTTGAAAACTCAAATTTTACAATTTGGCCTTTTGAAGGCATTCATTGAACAAGGTGCACTTGCACCATACAACCAGCCTACAAAAACTTTCCAAGTCCCTTTTGAAACATGTTATATCAACCTTGCTTGTTATTTCACCTGCATATACACTTCAAATTTTTCTTGGGCTTCTTTTCTTCCTTTCTCTTGATTTTTCATATGTCTTGGTTCTAACCTTGCCTTTAGCTCTATCTTCACCACCATCTTTACTTGTCTTCACTTGTATTTTTCCATCTCTCTTTTCTTCCTATCAGGTTTCCAATCACTCTTCTCATTCAAAATAACACTGGACTTTGCTTTCTCATTTCCTTCCTCCAAGCATTCTTTCCTCTCTTTTCATAACTCATCATTGACCTTCTCTAACAAATTATTTTTTCATCTAGTCCCATCAGTGAAGTAATCTTTAGGCTGTAAAATCAAGTGCTTCTTTAGTCAAGTATCCATCTCCTTCACTTCCTTTCAACACCAACTCACCAAACTTCTTTTCCTCACATGGGCATCTCCTTTTTTCTCTACTGAGTCTTTTGGTAACTAGCAACTAGTTTCTCTCTTAACCTGCATAAACACACAAACACACACCCACCAAACTCTCTCTCTGTAGATTAGATGGATCAAACACTTCCAACCAACCAAGAACTCAACAAACCAACTTCAACAAAATACCAATTCAACAAATCCTTAGAATCAGCTAGCTCTGATACCAATTGATGCAAGAGTATCTACCAAAAACCACAAATGATTAGGGCTACTTCTGACCGAAACAACAACTGAGAAGATCAACCAACAAACTCACTCTTCTTTTCACCAAAACCCATCAATTTCACTTGGTTTTACACTTCTACAAAGCCACAAAACATCATAACTTGGATCTCAATCTTTATCAGATACAAATACAAATTAACCTTCATCAAATTGAATAAAACATTGCATTAACCTGATTAAAGAACTCTTAACCAACCAACAAAACCAACATTCACCAAATACCATCTCTTTGCAACTATATTCCAAACAAGGCAATAAGACATTCAATCTACCAAACTTACTCCAAACTTGTTAGCAGACCTTAACACATCTTTGAACATCAATATTTTTATTGAAATAAATGAAAAACCACATTAGCAAACTCTAATTCAACCAACTTGACTAATTTGCACACCAAGACACCTAATTTGCACCATGATTCCACATAGTTCAACCACCAAAACAACATATTCTACTTCCTAAACTTTGTTCAAACATTGAGACATATTTACCAACATCATTTAAGCAGATTCAAACCAAATTCCATTACTCAAATCACTATTTTAATAGATTTCCACTTTTTATGTAGTCATGGCACTATTTTTCTATTAGGTCTCCACACTCTAAATTGGGTGTTTCTCCCATACCATATTGAATCATCCCAAAATAATTGCACATTTAGGAACCCATTATTTCCAAATTAAACATATCAAAATATTTGATACAGTTGTTTTGAAAAGTTTACCAAAACAATTGACTGTTCGTTGGAAAGTGCCTCAAATTAGGAAAAAAATAAAAATGAAGTAC
The DNA here is from genome assembly GCA_007258455.2 of Sequoia sempervirens. Lineage (NCBI taxonomy): Eukaryota > Viridiplantae > Streptophyta > Pinopsida > Cupressales > Cupressaceae > Sequoia > Sequoia sempervirens. The sequence continues at coordinate 74,235,123 of VDFB02193867.1, read as the reverse complement.
CTTTCAAAAAAATCCAAAACCACTCTTGAAAAAAAAATCATTATTTTATATCCTAAAATTACCAAATACATTATTGGCTTCAAATAAATCATTCATTTTAGCATCAAATCTTGAAACCCTCATTCTAGCATACTTTTACATCAAGCAACCAAGGGTTTATTGGAAATAACCTTCACAAACCTCTTGGCACCTTGGAAATACTTCATTTATGTTATAATAGGTCTCCAAACACAAAATAAACCATTTTCCAACCTCCTTGAATGCATATCCAACCGTTTCTAACTTTGAGCCAACCATTTCATGAAGGAAATTCAATTTTTTGCACAATTTATAGACCTAGGGCATCATTAAATCTACTCAAGACTATGTCTTTGAGCTTTTAAACCTTGAGATAACTTAAAATACATATCAAAATAACTTATTTCAAATTTATATGAGTTTTCAATGGTTAAATATTGAGAAACACAATTTTTAAACACACTAGTTACCCTAGATTAGGGTTTCGACTGATTTCAGTAAATTTGCAATATCTTACTCAAAATTGAATGAAAATGAATGAAACAAAAATAAAAACTAAATAGACTCATATTTTCATCAATCCCAATGACTTATCCTTGAAAATATGGCCATAATTGTCTGTACAACAACCTGCAAATATGATTTACCAGTCCAAAATACAGAAAATGCAAAGTTTAAGCATGCAATGGGGTTTCTAAATGATTTTCTTCTAATTCAAACTTTCCCCTTTGCTTGAAAATGATGTACAATTATTTATGAAGGATTTTCATCTTCCCCAATTGACTAAACATTCTATTTTCCCACTTGATGCCTCATATTATTTGGGTTTTTTTTTTTTTTTGGCATTTTTACATAATTGACAACTTTGCAAAATTTGCAAGTTTTGCATTTTCTATTATTTTTACAACCTAGATACCTATTAGGGACATAAATAAATTATATTTGATCTCAACATGAATCTTTTACACACTTTTACATTTTAAAAATCAAATTTTACAAATTTTCCTTTTGAACGCATTTAATGAACAAGGTGCACCTGCACCATACAACCAGCCTACAAATTCTTTCCAAGTCGCTTTGGAAACATGTTGTATCAACCTTGCTTGTTCTTTCACCTACATATCAAATTCAAAATTTTCTTGGAATTCTTTTTATTCCTTTCTCTTTATTTTTCATTTGTCTTGGTTCCAACATTTCCTTTAGCTCTGTCTTCACTTGTATTTTTCCATCTCTCTTTTCTGCCTATTAGGTTCACAATGATTCTTCTAATTCGAAAGGACACATGACTGTCCATTCTCATTACCTTATTCCAAGAAATTTTTCCTCTCTTTTTAAAATTCATCCTTGACCTTCTCTAACCAATCATCTTTTCATCTAGTCCCATCAGTGGAGTACTCTTTAGGCTACAAACTCAAGTGCTTCTTCAGTCAAGTATCCATCTCCTTCAATGCCTCTCAACACCAACTCAAAAAACTTCTTTGCCTCAGCTAGGTGTCTCCTCTTTTCTCTACCTAGTCTCTTGGCAACTAGCAACTAGGTTCTCTCTTTATGTACACAAACACACACCCACCAACCTCTCTATCTCTCTCTACAACATATATGGATCAAACACCTGCAACCAACCAATAACTCAACAAATCAACTTCAACAAACTTCCAATCCAAAAAATCCTTAAAATCAAGTAGATATGATACCAATTGATTCAAGAGCATCTACAAAAACCACAAATGATCATGGTTACTTTTGACACAAACAACAACTGAGAAGATCAACCAAAAAAATCATTCTTTTCACAAAAATCCATCAATTTAACTTGGTTTTACACTTCTACAAAGCCACAAAAACATCATAACTCTACTCTAAATATTTATTAGATCCAAATAAAAATTATCATTCATCAAATTAACTGAAACATTGCATAAACATGATTAACAAACTCTTAACCAACCAACAAAACCAACATTCACCAAATCATATCTCTTTGCAACTATATTCTAAACAAGGCAATAAGACATTCAATTTTCCAAACTTAGTCCAAACTTGTTAGTAGACCTTAACACATCTTTGAACATCAATATTTTTATTGCAATAAATGAAAAACCACATTAGCAAACTCTAATTCAACCAACTTGATTAATTTGCACACCAAGACACCTAATTTGCACCATGATTCCACATAATTCAACCACCAAGACAACATATTTTACTTCCTAAATTGTTTTCAAACATTGAGACATATTTACCAACATCATTTAATAAAATTCAAACCCAATTCCATCACTCAAATCACTGTTTTAACAAATTTCCACTTTTTATGTAGTCATGACACTATTTGTCTATTAGATCTCCACACTCTAAATTGGGTGTTTATCCCATATCATATTGAATAATACCAAAATAATTGCACATTTAGGAATCTATTATTTCAAAATTAAACATATCAGAAGGTTTGATATAGTTGTTTTGAAAAGTTTACCAAAACAATTGACTATCCACTGGAAAGTGCCTCAAATTAGGCCAAAATTACAAACAAAGTGCCTTTCATACAACTCCATAACCACTGTTGGCCAAAAAAATCATTAGTTCATATCCTAAAACCACTAAATCTATTATTGGATTCAAATGAATCATTCATTTTAGTAGCAAATCTTGAAACCCTCATTTGAGCATACTTTTACATCAAGCAACCAAGGGTTTATTGGACATACCCTTTACAAAACTATTGCCACCTTGGAAATGATTCAATCATGTTAGAATAAGTTTGAAAACACAAAATAAACCATTTACCAACCTCCTTGAATGTATATCCAACCATTACTAACTTTGAGCCAACCATTTCATGAAGGAAATTTAGATTTTTGCACAATTTACAGACCTAGGGAATCAATAAATAAAGTCAAGACCATGTATTCAATATTTTCAACCTTGAGATAACTTAAAATACATATAAAAATACCTTATTTCAAATTTATAGGATTTTTCAATGGTTAAATATTGAGAAACACAATTTTTAAACACAGTGGTTACCCTAGATCACGATTTTGACTTATTTCAGTAAACTTACAATATCTTAGTCAAAACTAATTGAAAATGAATGAAACAAAAACAAAAATTAAATAGAATCATAGGTGCATCAATCCCAATGACTTCCCCTCATAAATAAGTCTGTACTAGGGCGTACAACAACCTGCAAACATGTTTTACTAGTCTGAAATATAGAAAATGCAAAATTTAAGTATGCAATGGGGTTTCTAAGTGATTTTCTTCTTATTCAAACTTTGTCCTCTACTTGAAAATGATGTACAATTCCTTTTTGAAGGTTTTTCATCTTCCTCAGTCAACTAAACCTTCTAGTTTCTTAATTGACTCTTCATATTCTTTGTTTTTTTTCTTTTTTTTGCAGTTTTACATAATTGACAACTTTGCAAATTTTGCAAGTTTTGTATTTTCTATTATTTTGACCACCTAGACACCTATTAGGGACTTCAATACATTATAATTGATCTCAACATGACTCTTTTACAAAATTTTACATTTGGAAATTCAAATTCTACAATTTTCCCTTTTGAAGGCATTCGGTGAACAAGGTGCACCTACATGATTTATGGGGGCAGAACCTTGGAAAGCTGGTGGTCCCAATGTGTTTGTAGAGGTGGACCTAATGATGGAATTGGCTAGAAACTATAATCCTAATGACAAAAAAATTAGGAGTGAAAATGGTGATGTGATCTTGGAAGTGATGAAGGATAAGATGATAGATGTATTTGGGTTAAATCCCAATTATATAGTGAAGTTTAGGCATGCTGAGTTATATGTTGAATATGAGAAAAAAAAATTTGCATACAGAGAGAGACTACTGGTTCAACATAGAAAGGGCAAGGAGAAATTCACTTCTACGGATATTGAGCCTTTTGAGTGTGAAGAGATTGTGGATTATTTCAAGAACACTTATTACTAATTGAACCAGTTGTTGGCTCAAGATTTTAAGGTAACGATAGCCCCTAATTTATTAGTGATGGTGGTAGATATATAGGGTCATAATCAAAACACTGGTTTTGATTATTCCAACTTTGTTGCTGATCAGATGCATGCATATTTCTAAATTTGAAAAAGGAAGCTCTCCCTTTATACTTCCCTCATTACTCTCTCCTAATGCATATGCTCTTATGGGAGGGTGATTATGAATGGAAAAGGAAATTAGATTTGAGACTTAGGGTTAGTGAGAATAATATTTTACCAGTACAAATGTAGACATATATTTGGGATCAAGATTGTTCCAATTCCAATTATATCTTGTTTGCTAATGTTGTAAGGTATGGTATCTTAGAAGAATTGGGTGTAGCACCTATTCATAGGCTTTCTCCTAAAATCAGAAATATCATGTGCCTAAGAGATATACTAGGATCTAAAGTAACACATAATTGGGTAGACTGGTTTCTTCATTCAGAATATACTTTTATTAGAGCTTATGGAACTAAAGTTGCCCCACATTATTTCTCCCTTTATGTCTCAGATAGATTGGCCTTTATGGAACTCATGTGCCAGAATGATGTCATGGATTATGAGATGTTTAGGTTTCCTAGGAAGGGTACTGTGGTGCGTCCTCAATGCACTTTTTCCTATTTCAAAATCACTGACCCTGAGGGGTATGAAAGGTTTGGGATCATAGGGAATAACCTTAGAATTCCTATTAATGAGATTAGAATTTTTGATCCAGAAGGATTTGTGGGAGGAGAGAGAAGAGATAAAAAATTATAAGTGATATGCCATGAGTTTTTATACAAAGATCATGTATTGATAAATTTGACATGTGATGAGGCTGTCATGACTAGAAAGAAGGAATGGATAGATATAATGAAAATTGAATAAAATATCATAAGGAGCAATTCCTTTTATATTATTCCATATAATTTAATTGCAGACCCTCTTGAAAGAGCTTTCACTATGCTAAGGGATTATTAGAATGGTGATTTTAAAGTTAAGGTGAAGGAAGTTGTTAATAAAGCACAGATTCTCCTAGAACAAAAACAAGCTATGGATATCCTAGAGAAACATTCAAATTTCCAAGAAATTAGGGAGGAAAAATGGGCAGAACATGTGCCTGGGAAAGAGGAGGTGGAGTAGAAATTCCCTCCTCCTCATATTAAGGAAACTTGTAGTTCAGATGTTCCCCTTGACAGAATTGTCAAATGGTAATATGATAAAGAAAGTGATGATGATCCCAAGAATAGGAAGAGTGATGAATTCCTTAGTGATGATAGATTTGTGTAGTCCAAAGAATTTTAGGATTTTATGATTCAACGATGGAGTAAAGAGATAAAGGAGATACTTGAACTAACCCATGCTAAGGCTAAACCTTCTTAGCAGGAGGAAGCTGAGAAAGTAAAGGAAGAAAAGATCAGGGCTGAAATTGCAGCTATTACTCCCACTAATGCTAGGAAAATTATCAAGGATAGTAGAATCATGTTGTTACCAGGATGTACTATCATTGCTGCTATAGCATATGATGCAGTAAGAAGAAATCATCAGGCTTTAATAATCGAGGAGCAGTTTAAGGATAAGGTATTTGGTTCAAGATATAATCTCAGGTTGTACACTCTTGCAATTTGGTATATGGAACCTAATACTAGTAAACATGAAATTTCTAGGCCTATTGATGAGGTTATTGGTTCCATAGTGGTCAAAAGAGCTAAAAATATAGCTCTTTTCCAAGCAGTTGAGTTAACTACTCATGTTGAAATGCTTAGTGTGGATACTGCACATATTTCTCAGAAGAAGTATGATTCTTTGGTAAAGGAGTAAGGCTTTGGATGAGATAAATAAAATGAGGGCTACTATTCAGGCTAGAAAGTTAAGAAAGACAATAACCCTACCATCTTCTTCTTCTTCAAATTTATCTACATGGGATAGGAAGACCTTGGCCTTGAGAATTGACGATTTGAATGGTAAGTTGACTACTGAGATAGAAAATGTCAAGAAGGAAAAACTTGAAATTGTTAAGGTGGAAAATGAAATTTTTGAGGATCTGTTGAAGCATAGGGTGACTAAGTTGGTCAACAAGGTTGATGATGTTTGAGTCACCGATAAGAATATTCATGAAGCAAATAAAAAGTATTTGCAAGTATAAGAGGCTTTTGGGAATGAGTGGAATAATTAGACTACTAAGGTAAGTGCTTTGAAGGAAATAATGCCCAAAACGAAAGAGGATCTTGAGGAACCTACTAATATTCCAGAGGTCTTGCAAATCACTGACTCAATTAATGAGATAACTACCTTCCATGGGAAGCTAGGTGTGCGACTCCAAAGTAAGCTAAAAATATTTAAAGAGATGGAAGAATGTGGAATGCCTCGTATATTAAGTCCAAAAGGTAAGTTGCAGCCATTTGACACCTGTAATAAAGGCTTTGGAGGGATGCTTGCAGAAGATATGATGAAATTGACTATCACCAACTACATCTTGCTAAATTCAAATATTAATAAAATGGTGGAAATTGAAACAAAGATGTAAATCTTTGTTAAAGAGGTCAGGATCTTGATTGATGCTAGATATTCCCAATACACTAATAAGGTGTAATTTTTATTGAATGTAAAGTGGCCCACTGAAGAAGAATATTATACTTGGTTGGATAAATACACAGAATGAATCTGTGTAGGGATTGATAATTAACAAGATAAATAATGGATAGGAGAAGAATAATGCATAGCCTGAATATAGAACATATTAGGCTTTTGATAAAACATGGTAAAATATTGTTTTCTCCTTAATTTGAGATGGGTAGCACATGGTGATAATATGGATAAAAGAATTTTGACATTTTATCTGCTTTCCTTATCTTTCTTTGCAAGTTTTCTTGTCTGGTTCTCCCATGGTTGGCATTTTTGGGTGTGTGGGGAATATTTTGATGTTGTTGTAACAAACCAATGATGTCTTTTTTGAGGTGGTACTTGTTTTCTACAATGAGTTGAGGTCAATTTTTCCTCATGTTTATTTTGTCTTCCTGAAGACTCCAGTGTAACTGAAAAAGGAATATTGTTGCAGGAGTACAATAAGATTTTGACATGTGTGCTTCTTGGCCTGAAGCATGGTTTTCTCTTTCATCTCTATAAGAAATAATTCAAGGCCGAAAGAAAAAGGGAGTTGAAAAAAATGAGTTAACAATGTGAAAGTGCCATGATAATGTAAAGCAAGTTTTAGATTTTTTGTCTTAAGTTTTCTTTTGGAGTTCAGTATTATGTATGTAATTTTGATAACAGTATAGCAACTGCAATACAGAGTAATACCAATTTCATGGCTATTGTCACTCCTTGTATGTGTTCTATGAGTTAGGAGTGAAAGTAATCTAGGATTTCTTTCATTTGTCTCTATCATTTCTTGATGGATGTTTAATTTCATGCTTGCTTGTTGATTCAATGAGTTAATCTAAGTGCTTGGGTGAGATTAATAACTTGTATGAACTGAGTGCTAGGATATTCGTAAGTAGTAATAATCATGAATTTCATAGAGGAATATTGTAATGTAGGATTTCTTGAGAATATAGGTGCTATTGTTTAAGTTGTTATCAGGTCACGGGTATGTGTAGGATCATGATGGGCCAAAAAGTGGCAATATGATGAGTATGTGGCTGACGACTATTTTTCTACCCAAAATTGATGAAATGAAAAGGGTTTTTAAAGGAGATTCTCATCTTTCCACCGATATAAATTATGCTTTACTTTGAATTTAATAAGTAATTATTATTCATTTTCTATTCAAATTATGACTAAAGTCCTAATTGATAGGTTGATTGAAAACCATCTATAGCTTTCAAACAATATCACATTTTTTGAATCCAAAACATGCATAACATTCTATGCTTCTAATAATATAGGATTAAAAAAATAAAATTTAAATTTCATGAAGTTTTGACCAAGTTAAGATGGTCAGACATACGAGGTTTTATATTTTTAAAAAAATTGTAATAAAAAATTCATAATTAATTATTTACTTGGAAAAATATTACAAAAAAAATGCACCAAATTAGGGCATGAGTCCTCTACTTATATCTAAAATATTATAAAAAAATATTATCATTTTATTGTGGTTAGGGTTGTCAGACAGACACCTACTTCTTATTTTTTCCTTGAAATTTAAGTACCACTGCATTGAAATTTCAAATTTTCACTAAATAGATTTTTTTTTTTAAACATATCTAGTAGTTTAGAAACTAAATTCAATTTTCTATAGATTCTATTCTTAATTTTTTTTGAAATAATATAGATAACTTATTCAAATTTTTTATGTCAAGTTTCCTAACTCTGATTTTTTTTGAATTTTTTGCCACTTAAGGGCTTGTTTTTTCCATGATGATCTTGCACATACCCTCACATAGGTTAATATTGACTATGTGGTTGGGATAAATGCACTGGTTCATGCATAATACTTATGGTTTAGTTTATGTGTCGATTCATTTTCTTCTCACTTTTAAATTACAAACTCAAAAATGGATAGCACCGCATTTGTCTTATGTTGAAGCTCCACATTCTCATGTTCAATATATAGGACATTGATTAATGAGTTTCCAACTTATTTGATGAATTATATTAAATGGTTTTATGAGAAGTATCTGTTATTGACAATGTATCTAGTATAATTGTATGAACTCTTGAATATACATTGTGGGATCACCCTCCCAAGTTTCATAGAGCCCAAAGAGTAGGAATAGAAGTCTTATGGCTTCAATTCGTTCATTGGCCAATCCCTTTAGAGGTACTAATAATTGGAAATGGAAAAGTACAGAGGTATTTTTGGAGATCAATTTGGTTCTTAAAGTATAACCAACAAGGCAGCCATTCAAATTCTATAAAAAGGTGTATCTAGATAGATGCATCCCAAGAGAAGTGGTGCAGGATATCACCAACAATGTTTTTGACCCCAGTTTGTCAGCTAACCCTAAAATTTTAAGGGAGGGTGGGTTTCAAAGAATGGTTGAGCATGAACCATCTAAGGATTTCATGTTTCAGCTCTAGAAATGTGGTATACCATAGGTCATGCTTCCTTTTGTAAACCCATGATTAGAGCTGGTCAACGCATGTTCTAGAAGATTCAACAAAAGTACAAAAGCCATTGAGGGTAACAGGATCAAAGTTACCATTTCTGCTGAAGCCATATGAGATATGTTGTGTGTCCCTACGACCTAGGGTGCTAAACATTTTGATGAAGAAAAATGGACATCTTCGAGGAAGAAATGGCCAAGAAAACATGTTTTTATGAGGATGAAGCAAAGCAAAGGCCAGAGAAAGGTCATATTTATTTTCCTCTTTCATGCAGTAAATTCAAGAAAGACACGTAGTCTGTGTTCTCAATGCTAGATTAGGTTTTCGACCTTGACAATGATGAAGAAGTCCATCCTTTTTAGTTGGGCCTAGATTTTGATCAAAAGGGAAAAGAAATAGAGATATTATGATTTTACTGAGGTGATAGCTGGAAACATGCTAGAGCAATTGAATAATTACTCCACTAAGTCTAGATTCAGGTATTCTTCTTTCTTGGCTCATTTAGTTTTGCATCATAATTCTGAGTGGCTAGAATAAAATATATCAGTGTCTAGGTTGGATGTAAGAGGTTTTTTTCAACCAATTTTTTTATGGACCCATGTACTTTTGAAAATAAGGGATTATTACTAGTTTGTAGATCATTTTCTATGCCTAGTGCTTCAAGATTTTTTGCCATGCACTATGGCTTCTTTATTTCTTGAGGTCACACAATGGATGGAAAATCCCCCAACCCTGATGGATTATTTCCTAGGAGAGGATTTTACATTTATCAGATTTCATGGTTTTGTCGGGGAAACTTTCTGAATCCACAAATTTGTAATGGTCAGAGTTTTCACGTTGGAGGCATGCTATCAGGCAACCCTTACCAACAACATCTATGGCACCAAAACAAACAAAACAAAGATATATTTGCTTCCCATCACAATTGATAATAGTCAAGTAACACTAAACAAGGGGAAGGTTGAGGGTGATCTCACAAATCTATTGGTAGCCTTAGGGTTAGTTTTGATTTGTGACAAGTGGGACTACAACCCAGTAAATCACTTTAGTTTGAAACATGAGATTTGGGATTATTTTGAGAGATAGAGGAATACGACTCAAGAAAGGTCAGTGGTATATATTGACTTGACTCACATTCCACTCAAGTGACAAAAATGGTTGAATTTCTATGTGTCGCAGGCAGAGTATCAGAAGAACATCCTGATGGGAAAATCCCTCAACATGTAGTTGAAGCACAAGGGATGGTCAAAAAGAAAAAAAGGTACACTTCTGGAGATTCTGACAAGAGATGAAATGCCTCAATCATAGTGTTTTATTGAATATTTTTCCCTAATCAAGTATCGAAGTCAAACCAATTACAATTCAGACATATGTTGACCGTGTAACACGTAACCTTTTTTGTATGTATCAAAATTCAATTTTTTTTTGTTGGATCAAGGACTTCAATATCTGGTGCACTCATATTTTTTCAATCTATTTTTGATAATCTACTATTTTTCCACGTGTAGAAAAAAGAGCTTGATTTTCAATGAAAAACCTACATTCACAAGAAAAAATAAATAAATATAATAATCAAATTAAATTTATTTAAAATTATACTTTTTGGGAAGCTTATAATAAGGACTACATACAAAAAAAATAAATTTAAATGAATTTATTTGATCCACCAAAAGATAAATCATTTAAGTTTCTTTTTATCAACATTTTGATGGGTGTAAAGGAGAATCTATTATAGGTATGATTTAAAACTAGTGGGGTTATATCCAAGGCGGTTTGATCTAAGAGGGTTTCATCAAACCCTCTTTAATTGGAATCCTCTAAATGGAACTTTTCAAGGCTTAAATCATTATATTTTCTAAAAATATGTGATTTTAGCAAAAATCAAGATCTTTGAGAAAGTGTAAACCAATATTGTGGGATCACCCAAGAAATAGTGAGCAGTTAGTAGAACGAGATCCAAGCTAGAGATTTTGAGATGGTCCGCATAAGGAAAATACAAAGTCAGCAAGGAGAAACATCTAAGTTTCTTGCAAAATCTTAGCATGAATAGGTTTAGCTTTATGTTGAAATTGAAAAATTGAAAGGTGAGTTAGCTACTGAGTGCGAAGTGAATGCAAAGTACCAACACGCTCGGGAAAATATGAGAAGAGTGCTAGATGGTTTCCTATCTCAAACTTTTGACAATCTTCAGAAGACCCACACAGAAGTAGAAAAGTCAAAACAAGAGATCAAAAGGTTGAGCTCAGAATTGACAAATTCCCTAAGAGAAAGAAGTCAAATGGAGGAAGATGTAAGAGCAAGAGAGGCTCAGTTTAACTAGGAGCTAGCTCCTACATGAGGATATGGGACCCTCCTGATAATGAAGAAGCTAATATATACACATTGGGAGTGGATCACAATCGTCATTGACATTCTCGGGCCTACTTTACAATTCTTAAGGTACGTTCAGGAATTAAATATAAAGGTTGGCCTAATGGTGAATCAATTTCTACAAATATGTGCTCCCTAACTGGTGGAATCACAAAGCTTGATTTCCAAGTTGTGTGTGGCCACTGGTAAGGCCCTGAGAAGTGCAAGGATTCATGATCGAAGAGTCACCTCTATTAAATCAAATGAGACCATCAATTGCCACAAAGTTGCAGGGAGGTGCAAGGATTTTTAGATGGTGTTGAACAAGCAGGTCAATGAAATCAAGAAGGAATTCAACATCCTAGTTGACTTTGGGCCACCTCCTCTTCTTTCACTGGATGGAGATGTGCTAACAATTGAGTAGGGCATGAATGTGATCCAATGTAAGGTCCAAACTTCTACAGAACTCCCAGGTTCAAGTGCGATGCTAACGGTTGATGATGTTGAGCTCGAGATCTTTCCTCTTTCTTGACTTTGTTATCACCTTGGGGCAGTTTCTTCTAGATGGGGATTTTTTTTCTTTCAAAGAATTTTTTGATTTGGACTAGGCATATAGGCACATCCATACTTTTTTCCAACCGAAAAATGCAGATTGGGAGGCACAACATTCTGCTTTCCTCAAACTCTAAGAATTACTAAAGGCCTAGGTACCCCCTGTGAGTTGGTAGAACTGTGAAACATTTTTTTCTTGATCATTTTTTATTTTTGGCTTGAATATTTTTTTGGCTTCAGATGTGTCCGCGCTCAAGTAAATCTATCAAAAAGGTGCACAATGTGCCACATTGTGGTTGCATGACTTTCATTTTTTTCCTTCCTTTCGAGAGAGAGTCTATACATGTGTGAACTCGTTAGGGATTTTCTCAAAGAGCTATATGTTGGAAGAATGAAGAAGAAAATTCCATTTTACATCTTTTGTTTTGTCATTGATGCCACCATGTTATATGAGTTGCAACTACAAGATTATATTCAAGTCTAATCTAGTATTCCAAACTGGTATGCAATTACTATCCTCCTGTATTTTGGTTCACAATCCTCTGTTGATGTTTATTATTGCTTGTGGTTTGGAGGAATGTTTTATGGATGCTAAAAGGATGTATGTTCAAAATGTCATGTGGATAGGTGGTTGTATGGAGAGTTGGCATTATTCTATTGTTGTATTTTGTCATTAGGTCTATCTCTGGCCGACCTAATGTATTGTTGATAATGTAATGGATTAATTTTTGTGTTGCAGATGCATGTGTGACCTATCTTAGGTCCATGCTAACATGTTGTAGCATGCCACACATTTGAATTGGTTTTGGAAAGATTTTGTGCAAGCTTGAAGCCGACAATTGATATTTTTGGTGAATAAGGGTTGCATCTATTTAGGCTAGCCTAATTGATGCTTGTGGATGTATCAGATATATATATTGGATAGTTTTGAAGCTTTTGAAGTGTAGTGTGGTACGAATGTGAAGAAGTGTGAAGATGATAAAGTGTGTTATGTTAGTTTACTGAGCATCAAAGGAACTAAATCAACACTTGTTAGGTATATCTTATCAGTTCAATTTCTGCCTGTAAGCCATCTTGTTATTGTATCTTTTTTAGGAAACGAGCCTCCCATTTTGGACACTGAGTCCTAGAAATGAGCCACCCTTTTTGAATATCTTATAACTAGTTATACTATATTGTGAGCTAACCCTCACTATGTTTTTTCCTATTTTTGGTTTTCCACGTAAAATTCTTGTTGTTCATGTGTTGTGTGCTTTCATGTTTTACTATTTCTCTTACTTATCTTTACTATTATATGCATTGGATTAATTGGATGGTATTTGTTCAATAAGTTTAAGAAGATACTGATTCACCCCCCTCCTTAGTATCTTGGGTATTTAAAAATTGGTATCAAAGCTTGGTTTCTCTGAAGAAGCCTAACAACTTGAGGAAGATTCTCAAGATTGGACAAATGGATGATAAAGAAGAACTCCTGGTTGCTCTTGAAGATCTTGACAAGGCTGAGAGTGTAAATAGATTTTTGAAAGAAAATATTGATGAGGCAAATGAATGTGTCCGAAAAATGAAAGAGTAATTGAAGAAATTCAAAGAAATACATAGAGATGTAAGTGAGCAATTGAAACAAGCAAATGAAGAGATCAATGGATTGAAGGTGCAATTGGAGGAGAAGAAAATAATTGAAGATTGTCTGAATACAGTGGTACATAGTAAGACTGATGAATGCACTAGAATTGAACAAGAGGTGGTGAACTTGAAATCAGTTTTGGAGAAAGAAAAATTCTTTGAAGATAATTTCAAGTCAAGCTCTATGAAGTTGATGAACTGATTACATGGAAAAAACCTTCTAAAGACAAAGGTGATTTGGGAAATGAAGCGGGTGAAATTTCTAAGGCTGTGTAGACCTCAAACACAATGGATAGTCAAAAGACTCGAGATAAATGGAAGCAAAGAAGAAATCCAAGGAACTTTGCTTGGAGACCACCTATCAAACAATGAAATTCTCAAAGGTACCCATATTTCAATGGTTTTTTCTTTTCATGTAATGAATTTTGTCACACGACAATAGAGTGTAGAAGTAAAATAAACCAGTATGCTAGTTCCTTCTCCTTACAAGATTTTGCATGCAAGAAAGTTGGACATAGAGCTAGTGAATGCAGAACACGGCTAATGAATTGGTTTAATGGAGTTATAATGAATAAATTAATATTTTAATTGATATTTCTATACATGTAACAAGTTTGAACACAAAGAAAATTAGTGCAGGTCAATGGTTAATGGAAGTCAAACAAATCAAAAGAATGTTGTTTGCTACAATTGCAACAAACTGGGACACATTTCAAGAGTTTGTAGAAGTAAAAAGGGAAAGATGTCTAATCCAGTACAAAAGAATGAACCAATGAAGAAACTTGAAAAGATTGAGGTTAAGCAAGAAATGAACAAGATATGGAAGAAGAAAGAAGAGCTTGAAACATCAGATGCATCTGTGCCCCCATCCAGTGTAGACAATTCCTCTGGGAATTAGACTCAACATGGTCTTAGGTGGAGCTTTAACAAAGAATTGTTTGAAGCCCTTGGATATTTGATGCATTAGTCTTTGGCATGAAGATATGTTGTAAGGAATGGATAAAAAGAGGTTATGCAAAAGGAACAAGAAGAAAAGGTGTGGACATGTTCATTTGTAGAGAAAATTAGGGTTTTTCTATGCAATTAAGAAGGGTTTCTAGCAACTTTTTGAAATCTATCATATTTAATGCGAATTAGGGCAGATCATTGTTTTATAAAGTGAATTAGTAAGGAATTTTAATAATTATGAATTTAAAGAAATTGGAGAGTGTTTTGGAGCACTCTTGAGGTGATTTGAAGTGTCAGTTGTGCAAACCCCAGTTTTGGAACCTTTTCATGAAAGAAAAAAGGTATTTTATTTTTTTGTGTTGTGGGTTTGTGTGAATCTTTTTTTTGAAATCATTTGAGCTTGATTTTTTGGAGAAATGGAAACCCCTATAGTTGTGAATGTTTCAGAAAGACCTACACCATACTATAAGAAGTATTCTATGAAGGTTTTTGAAGACGACCCTCTAGGTGCCTTCTCATCAATTCCTCATGGGGTTATGCCTACTAAAGATACCAAAATGTACATTTGAGTCAAGACGATGAATACAATCATAGTAAATTTATAGTCATATGGTAAATATGTAAAACTAGCTCTCAATAGAATGCATGATAAGTTCTTATGGACTAACAGACCTCATCTTATAACTAAGGAATCAATTAAGGCTATTACCAAACTCTATGACACCAGATTGGTACCCATGTTGAAATTTGTAAAGAATGAATTGGTGATGACACTCACCAGAGCTACATATGACAAGAGAGCTCTTAATACAAAGCCTATCACCAATCCTTCTATGAAGTATGCTGCAATAATGATCGAACACAAGATTTACTTCACTAATAGAGTGAGTTTTGTATCTACTACAACAATTTACACTAGTTATGATATGGCAATTAATGGTGTAGATTATGATTTGTATGAGCTTGTTTTACAATAGTTATTTGAGAACTTGAAGATGACCTGAGGGAGAAGAGTTATGCATTTAAATTTGGCTCCTTGATTATGTGTTTGTTACTCTATTTCCTTAGGAATCTTCCTGGAAGAGATGGTGTAGTTTTTTGGGACTCATCTAGACCAGTTGCACATCAAATATTTGACTATATGCATAGTTTGGGTGATTTAAAAGATAGAAATAATTATCTAACAACATTATTTCTTTAATTCAAGAGCAACATGAACAAAAGAGAGAGGATTCCTAAGAAATTTGAAAAATATAAGAACGATATCATTTTTCATGTCTCTTGTGATGAATGCATATTGAAGTTGTTGAATCCTAGATTGTCTAGATACAACCATTGGGGTATGATATCATAGAGGATGAAGCTGAAGGCTATGTGCAAGTTTTGTTGAAAAGTTTGAAACATGATAGTGAACCTAGAGTTGGCACATATGCAGAAAAATATATGGAAGTTCACTTGGATCATAGGAAGCCTATGATAAGAAAGAATGTAGATAAAAGGCTTAGAGAGACAAGCTTCACTCATGAGTAGATTGTACAAGGAAGAGCCATGGGAGAATAGATGGTTGGAGAATCATTAGGTCCAAGGAGATCTAGAAGGACTGCTCCTTCAAAACCATCTACAACCCCTATAGTGAAGGTAGAACCTAGTGTTACTAGTAAAGGTAAAGGCTCGACTCCTTCCAGGACCAATACTAGATATGGTAAAAGGAAAGAGACTCCTTTGGTGCCACTAGTAAAAATAGGAAAGGAAGAAAAAGATACATGGGAAAAGAACCTTAGCATCTCTACAGAACAAGAGGTAGAGGAGGAGGACCCTGCAACAAAGTTGGTAAGAAAGAGAAGAGGAAGCATGTACTCTGGTGAAGGTGCTTCTCATGAAGCTAGTATTGGTTCTAAGAGATTTCATATTGTGTCATCCTCTAAGGAAGATGAAGAATAGGATTTTGGTGTTCATGTGCACACCAAACTGAAATAAAAGAAGGCTAAGGTGTCAGAAGAAGTCTCTCTAGAATAGGTAGAAATAAAGGACTCTTCAGTAAGACCTAGTTCCCCTTTCAAATTAGAGGCATTATTTAATACCTTGATACATTTTAAAGATATGATGAAGCCTACAATAGAGTATTATGATCAAGTAGGTAGAGAGGACAGGAAAAATATGATTTTAGTTGTTATTCAATATGTGATCACATTGGAAGTTATTTTGGATTATGTAAAGAATAATGTTCCTGAGAAAATGTGGGAGTCCCTAATGAAGAGGAGATCAAAGGCTATTGATTTGGAAAAAAAGATCAGAACTGATGCTTTTGAGAAACTTGAGCCTTCTTTGACCTCAAATTTTTTTGAGAATTTGAAGAAGATATGTTCAAAGATGTTCCAAATGAAGAAAAGAGTGAAAACATTGATGAAAAAGGACAAGAAGAAAATAAAGAAAATAAGGAAATAAACTACAAAATCCATTAGAAGTATGGCTGAAAAATATGGCATGTTTGGTGCACTCCCATCCGGTTCTGCACCCAAATCAAGAGAAGAAGTTTCTACAGAAGAAGTAAAGGAATACATTCCTTTTGGTACAAGTAATACAAGCATTCCTCTAGAAAAAATGATACAAATATCACTCCAAATATAGGTGTTGAAAATGATCCTCCAGAGATGGAGAAATAAAATGAGGAAGAAGTTGAGCCAGAGAAGAATGATGATGTTCTTCTAGAGCATGTTGAAGAAGAAAAGGGTAAAGATGAAGGTGAAAAAGATAAAGCTAGAGGAGAATAGGATAAAGATAAAGGTGAAGGAAATGAAGAAGGAAACATAGACAAAGATGAAAAAGAAGATGGAAAAGAAGAAGATAAAGTAGAAGAATAAAAGAAGGAAGAGGAAAAAGAAAAGGGAGAGGAAGAAGAGAAAAATGGGGAATATATGGGGAATAATGAAGAAGATCAAAGGAAAGTTGTAGAAACTTTAAGGTCCCCTAGAGAATCCTCCTCCAACAATGATGGACAACTCTAGCTCTTCTAGGGTTTTTCACCTAAAAGGAGAGAGATAGGACTCAAAAATGCATGGGGTCCATTCAATTAATGTTATGTGTGATGTTTTTATTCCTAAATGAAGTAAAATAAATGCAATTGACTAATCTAGATGAATTAAAATGAATGCAAAAGTGCAATTTAAGCTATGTTTGAAAACACATTGTGATATGTAAACAACTATGTAAATGAGGAAATAATGCAAAACAAAAAGAGAAGGGATGAATTTGAGTGCACCTGGATGAATTGTGATGATTCTGTAGTGTTTTGGATGCTGATGAAAATTAATTATTTTTCATAGTGGGACTCATTCGCCCAGGGTGGAGAATTAGTCCTCCTAGTAAAACAGTGTCAGGATCTAGAATCTGAAAAAACTCAAAAAATTTAGTCCTAAGGTAGGACTCATTCACCACTAATGGGGAATAAATCCTCTCCCAAAATTCTCAAAAATTAGAAGACAACTCTACAACACCAGATCTAGAAATGCTTGCTTGTCGGGTTGTCAAAGTTAGTTTTGTGAGAAACGACAAAAAAATCTCTTCAAGCTTGAAATATACTTAAGTTGACTTGAAATGCCTAGTTGAACTTTATTTCCATTTTTCAACACATAAATGCTTGATAAATATGCATACCTAAGCCCGCAAACACACATGGAAGAGGGAAAAATGGTTGAGGATTAAAACATAGAGGTTTGCCTTGGTCAAACCCCACTTGAAGTAATCAAACCCTTAATAGAATAATGAAATGTAAAGGAAAGATAAACTAACAACATGCAAATGCTATTAACTCACCAAACCCTTGATAATGCAAGTCTAAAGTAATGACAATGGATGCTTCAAAGTGCTTGAATGTTGCTTGAAAAGATGTTGTAAGATGATCAATGCTTTTATGAGGTTGCTTGAATGAATGAGATTGTAGGAGATGTAAAATGAGATGAAAAATGCCTATTTATACAATCTTGTGTCATATTTTCCTATTCATACCTCATCACAAGTTGACATCAAGTGATTTTTAATAAAATACCAAAAAGAAATTTAAAATATTTTGAATTTGGGGCCAAGGGGGACTCATTCACCACCCATGGTGAATGGGTCCCACCTAGGACCTGAAAATAAGTGTCAGGAATTAAGTTTCATTTAGTGTTGTTTGTTGGGATAATATCCAAAAATACACTTAATTAAAGCATATATGAGAGACTAAAGGGGGTCAATTAAGTCATAAGAAGAGATAAATAGTAAAGTTGTGCCTAGGAAAGTGTGAAATCTTGTTACAAGACTTTAGAACACTTCAAAATAGGACTTGATAATGTGCAAAAAGGTAATTTTTAGGTGAATTGTAATGAATAGAGTGTAGAGGAATGTAGAAATGTCTTACAACACTTCACAACACCTTCTCAAGACATCATTATTTGAATTTTAGTACCTAAATATGCATGTTCAAGCCATGTTGCAACATAAAATCAAAGAAAAATATATCAAATACTATGAAAAAAGACCTAAAAGGACATGAAAATGACAAGGGGCCATTTTTATATGACACATTTAGCCCCCACTTTAGTGATAGGATGAACCTGCTTGAAGCTCACACTAAAGTAACCATGAACATTAAGAGGAGGGTTCAAATGCACTTATGTTAGCAAGATGGAATACAACAATAAAGAGAGATGATCAAGCCCCCAGGATGAAGATCCCATGTAAAACTAAGCATAAGAACAAAGGAACATGCAAGTGTAGAAATGAATTGAATGAAGCTTTGATCACTAATCCAACTAGTTGTGGATAAGATCTAGGTTACAAGAGAATGTGTTTTCACTCTAGGGTTATAGGACAAAGGATAGTCTACCGGGTGAGAAAGCCCAAATGTACTCACTCTAGGGCCACATAACTAGTTGTCCATGGGGTGAGAAGGCCCAAAAAGCTAAGATACATATGCTAGTTGGTATGCACTCACAAAAACAAAAAAGTGGCTAGGGGAAAAGTCATCTTGCTAGGTGGGCTTCCCACTCAACCATGTTAAAGTTATGCCCATTGTTAACTTTAACAAGGCACCCCAAAGACAAATGCTTATAAATGAAAAGACAAGGGGTACCACAATCATGCAAGTTGTGTTATGCAAGGTGTCAAAATGAAAAATGTAAAAAAATGTTCAAAGGAGTCTTGTTAAGTTTATGCAAGGTCAGTCACTTAGGGAACATTGTGTCTAATGTCTCCAAGAGAGGACCAATCAAAGAATAGTATTTTCACAACTTTAGGGATGTAGTGCGCCACATCAAGCCACCAAGAGGAATGCAATATGCACACTTATGAAGGACATCACACCAAATGCCATCCACAAAGTAACAAATGCATCACACAAATGACAAGGTTACACTAGGAACCAATAATGTGAATGAATTATGGTAATGTATGCCCCCACTTTAAAGGAATTGCTACACATTGTTCTGTGAGCAATTACTTTAAAGTAGAGAACAAAAGAAAAAGCAAAGAGAAAACAAGACACAAGAGCCAACTTGGAAAGCCCTATTCCAAGTCATGTTTCGAAGCTAGGCTACATCATGTCAAGGAAAAAGAAAGAAAAAGAAAGGGAGTTTCCCCCCCAAAAAAGTAAGAACACCAAACACATAAGGGTTCTATGGATTTTGGGTCAGTATGTTAATTGCTACAATGTTTTTATGAAAGATCTTGGAATTGTCATCATTCCCTAAATACACATAGAACTGAAAGAATGACACAAAGAGAGGGAAAACAAAGGAAAATGAAAGTCCATTTTGAGTCAACATGGAAGAGACATCAATGTGATCTCGATTCTTTGTATTTTCTCCAAAAGGAAAAAACAAGAGAAAAGAAAATGAAAAGGAAAAATATTTTGAGTCAACATGAAGGATACATTTCGGTCTCAATGCTTTGCATCATCCTCAAAAGGAAAGCACAAAACAAAAGAAAAGACAAGGAATTTTTGGGACAACATGGAAGAGACATAGGGCATCTCTACACTTTGTGTCATCCCCAAATGGAAAACACAAAACAAAAAAAAAGACAAGGACCTTTTGGGTCAACATGAAAGAGACATAGGGTGTCTCTATTCTTTGTGTCATCCCTAAACATAAAACACAAAACAAAACAAAAGACAAGGACCTTTTGGGTCAACATGGAAGAGACATAGGGTGTTTCTGTATGTTTGTGTCATCCCCAAATGGAAAACACAAAACAAAAGAAAAGACAAAGAACAACGATTAGAAGAATAGAGGTACAAATAGAAGAAGTGTACAAGGAGAGGGAACATCAAACACATGGCACAGGGGAACACGATACACACATGAAAGAAAAATAAAAGAAACAAGTAATTCAAGTGTAAGTCAACCATTAACTAAGTTATTTGTTTCTCAATCTTAAAAGGTAAGTGAAAAATGAATAACATAGTAAAGAGACAAGGACAAGTGCATTACAAGGATAAAGGCTAACAACTACTTGTATCCAAAAAGGGGAAAAAAAGTATGAGCCAAAGGTGATGATGGAAAGGATCATGCAATAGTGAGAATGAAAAATCCTTCAACTATGGCATGATAAGGCAATGATGCTTTAAGGGATTATAGGAAAGCATTTGGTATCAGTGAAATGATACTTATCCAGTATCTCATTCAATGTTCGCCATGCTTCTATTTGATGGAAAATAATGTGATGATATTTGCAATATGGTATGTGGGAATCATCAAGATGAATGACCAACCTATTTGAAGGTGGTAAGAGTATAAGACCTTTGTTTAAAAGTAGTTGAAGTTTCCTTTCATATTCAGGTGGAGGATGTGTAGGAAAATTTAGCTTCTTTAATTTGTATGATCATTTTCATTTGCTAGGTTCACCTTTTTCATGAATAGAAGGAGGAAGGGGACCCCTAAGCATCCTAACATTCTAATCATTAGAAGGAGAGAATGGTTGTTTACATGGAAGAAGAATGTTCAAGTTAGGAGGAGGATTCAAGATTAGTTTACTAGCATCCCAAAGTCTCCTAGGTTGAAGAGGATGTCTATTAGGATGAGAAGGATCTTGATATCCTAGTCCTGTTGTGTTTACTTCGGTTGGGTTTTGTTCCATAAACTGATGAATGTCATGTTCATGTTTCGTGTCACAACCTTGCTTACTCCAGATAGTGAAACCGTTGCCATATGTTGCTTCAAGGTTTATGGAAGTGTTTGTGACTTTATAATAAAAAAGGGGTTTGAATGTGTTGGGTTAAAGGAACTAGATCCTCTTGAGGGAGGAACCATAGGTCCATCATTGATTTTAGGATCTAAATATGCAAAGTAATCAGGAGGTGCAACAGGTGAAAGATCTTGTGACTTCATGGAGGGCTAAAAGGTTGCATTGGCTTCTAAGTTGTCAAGTTGGTCATTGTAGAACTGGTTCATGCTAACATCATCTTCTCCAATGATGTCTACATCATGAGGAGGACAATCATGAGGAGTTGAAAGAGCATGAGGTAGGTCAACATTATTAGGGTCACAACCAAAGGCATAGTTGGACATGTCTACCAATGATTCTAATGAATTCAAAAACTTATTGAAAGAAAATGCCATGACACAAATAAACTAATATGCAACAAATGAGTAATAATAGAGATTCTAAAAAATTAAAACGGAATGTAGGAACAGTGAACTAAAATGCAGAAAAATGCTAGAAAGATGTGTGAAATGTTGTCTAAAAAGTGCAGAGGGACTGATTCACCCAAGGTGGCAAATGAGTCACAAGATGCAATTTTTTTGTTTTTTTCAAAAATTTTAAGATGATTTAAATGTTCTACAGAATGCAAGTGCAGATGCATAATTCATATTTTTTTATTTTTCAATGAGATGCACTGCAAAAATGAAATTTAAATTAAGCTTTCACTAATGCAATATGAAATACCTAGAATGCAAAAACAAAACAATGTCCTAATTGAATGCTAATGCAAATGTAAACTAGGATGCAATATGAGAATGAAATCAAAAATCTAAAGTGTTCAAAAGTTGAGTTCACCAAAATTAACTGTAGATTTTTGGGTCACTATGGACAACTCTAGCTCTTCTAGGGGTTTTCACCTAAAAGGAGAGAGATAGGACCCAAAAATGCATGGGGTTCATTCAATTAATGTTATGTGTGATGTTTTTATGCCTAAATGAAGTAAAATAAATGTAATTGACTGATCTAGATGAATTAAAATGAATGCAAAAGTGCAATTTAAGATATGTTTGAAAACACATTGTGATATGCAAACAACTATGTAAATGTAGAAATAATGCAAAACAAAAAGAGAAGGGATGAATTTGAGTGCACTTGGATGAATTGTGATGATTCTAGAGTGTTTTGTTTATGTTGATGAAAATTACTAATTTTTCATAGTGGGGCTCATTCGGTCAGGAGGGTGAATTAGTCCTCTTAGTAAAACAGTGTCAGGAACTAGTTTCTGACAGTCAGGATCTAGAATCTGACAAAACTCATATTTTCAATCCTAAGGTGGAATCATTCACCACTGATGGAAAATTAGTCTTCTCCCAAAATTCTAGAAAATCATAAGACAACTCTGCAACACCAAATCTGGAAATGTCTGCTTGTTGGGTTGTCAAAGTCAGTTCCGCAGGAAACATACAAAAAACTCTCTTTAAGCTTGAAATATACTTAAGTTGACTTGAAACACCTAGTTTACTTTTCTTTCAAATTTTCAACACATAAATGCTTGATAAATTTGATACCTAAGTCTACAAACACACATGCAAGAGGGATAAACAGTTGAGGGTTAGCAAATAGGGGTTTGCCTTGGGAAAACCCCACTTGAAGTAATCAAACCCTTAATAGAATAATGAAATGTAAAGGGAAGATAAACTAACAACATGCAAATGCTATTAACTCACCAAACCCTTGATGTTGCAAGTCTTAAGTAATGTCAATGGATGCTTCAAAGTGCTTGAATGTTGCTTGAAAAGATGTTTTAAGATGCTTGAATGCTTGTATGAGGTTGCTTGAATGAATGAGATTGTAGGAGATGAAAAATGAGATGAAAAATACCTATTTATACAATCTTATGTCATAGTTTCCTGTTCATACCTCATCATAGGCCAACACCAAGTGATTTTTAAAAAAATACCGAAAAGAAATTTAAAATATTTTGAATTTAGGGCCAAGGGGGACTCATTCGCCACCCATGGTGAATGGGTTCCACTTAGGACCTAAAAAAAGGTGTCAGGAATTAAGTTTCATTTAATGTTGTTTGTCGAGATAATATCCAAAAATACACTTAATTAAAGCATATGAGGGCATAAAGGGGGTCAATTAATTCATAAGAAGAGATAAATAGTGAAGTTGTGCCTAGGAAAGTGTGAAATCTTGTTACAAGACTTTGCAACACTTAAAAATAGGACTTGATGATGTGGAAAAAGGTGATTTTTAGGTGAATTGTAATGAATAGAGTCTAGAAGAATGTATAAATGTCTTACAACACTTCACAACAGCTTCATAAGACATCATTATTTGAATTTTAGTACCTGAATATGCATGTTCAAGCCATGTTGCAACATAAAATCAAAGAAAAATATATCAAATACCATGAAACAAGACCTAAAAGGCCATGAAAATTATAAGGGGCCATTTTTCTACGACACAACTTTGCAGGAGGACACACCCAGTACTTCAATGGATACATCTCTCACTTAAGTAGAGAATTTGAAACTTCTATTGGACTCCTTTAAGGAGTCTGGCTCCAGACTTGGTGAGAAGAAAAGACAAGAGGTTGAAGAGAAAATTGTAGAGAAGAGACTTTTGGCACTTCATGATAAGTGTGCTCTAGCACACACAAATGTTGAAAAGAATTTGGAAGTTGTACAGGCTTATAAGTCTGAAGCAAATATTGTATTTGCTTACTACTTAAAGTGGTCGAATGCCACTTAGAATATTAAAGATCTCATGGACTCAATTGATTTCTAGTTGACTACTATCACCAATACCTACAATGTATCCAAAGATAGAGACATGACAACCTAGAATGCCATCTCTGCTCATAGAGACAAATTCTTTATTCTATAGAAGTAGAAGGAAGATATTATTAGAAGATCTAGTCAGATATGTGACCTTGCAAGAATGGAATACTCCCTAGTTTCTAATGATTTGGAAAGTGCAGAGAAATTAGAAAAGATAAACCTGACTCCAAGTTCTCCAGATGATGCAAAGGAAAGTCTAGTTGAGTTGGAATCCTTGAACAAAATGTTGATTTCTGCAAAGAAGAGTTGGGACAATGGAAAGGTAGCCTGGAAAGGTGTTCTTAAGGACCTTCAAGGCTCACCATTTTTTGGATAATTTTTTTTTTTTTTTTAGTTTTCATATTTTTGGACCACACTTTATCCTTGATGTTAAAGGGGGGGAGAAAAGTGATAGGGGAAGAGGATGTTATGGAGAGAGGAGAGTGTGTTCTACATAGGAGGTTTTGTAAATTTTGGCACATGTTTCCATCAATGACAAAGGTGGAGATTGTTGGAAAAATGAAGAACATCTCATTTTACAAATTTTTTGTTGTCATTTATGTCACCATGTTATATGAGTTGCAACTGCAAAATATTATATTCATGTTTGATCTGGTATTCTGAACCAGTATGCAGTTACTATCCTCCAGTATTTTGGTCTGCAATCCTCCATTGATGATTATTATTTCTTGTGGTTTTGAGGAATGGTTTATGGATGTTGAAAGGTTGTATGTTCAGAATCTCATGTGCATAGGTGCTTGTGTGGAGAGTTGGCATTATTCTGTTGTTGCATTTTGTCATTAGGTCTATCTCTAGCTGACCTAATGTATTGTTAATGATGTAATGGATTAATTTTTGTGTTGTGGATGTATGTGTGACCTACCAGAGCTTGGTTCCTCCGTAGAAGCCTAATATCTTGAGGAAGATTTTGAAGATTGAAAAAATGGATGATAAAGGACAACTTTGGGATGCCCTTGAAGATCTTGATAAGGCTGAGAGTGAAAATAGAGATTTGAAAGAAAATATTAATAAGGCAAATGAATGTGTCCATAAATTGAAAGAGAAATTGAAGAAATTCAAAGAAATACATAGAGAAGTAAGTGAGAAATTGAAACAAGAAAATGAAGAGATAACCAGATTGAAAGTGCAAGTGGAGGAGAAGAAAAGAATTGAAGATTCTCTAAATATAGTCGTACAAAGAAAGACTGATGAATGCACTAGACTTGAACAAGAGGTGGTGAACCTGAAAGAAAATTTAGAGAAAGTGAAACTCTATGAAGATAATTTGAAGTCAATCTCTATCAAGCTTGATGAATTGACTATAGGGAAGAAACCTTCTAAAGGAAAAGGTGGTTTGGGAAATGAAGCAGGTGAAAGCTGTAAGGTTGTGTAGATCTCAAACACAGTGTATAATCAAAAGACTTGACATAAAAGGAAGTAGAGAAGAAATCCAAGGAATTTTGCTAGGAGACCACCTATCAAATAGCCAAATGCTCAAAGGTACCCATCTTTCAATGGTGTTGTCTTTTCATGTAATAAATTTGGTCACAAGGAAACAAAGTGCAGAAGTAAAATAAACCAGTATGCTAGTTCATTCTCTGGACAATGTTTTCCATGAAAGAAAGTTGGATGTTTATGGCTTTAGATGTGTCCATGCTTGAGTAAAGCTCTTGGAAAGGTGTGCAATGCGCCATGTAGTGGCTACAAGACTTTCATTTTTTCCTTCCTTTTGAGAGAGATCAAGGACATGTGTCAACTTGTTGGGGATTTTCTCAAGGAGCTATATCATAAGTTTGAGAGTTTCTGCTTGTTTGAAATGTCATCCCTTCACTACGAGCAGTTTGTAGTTTTATAAAGTGATATTTTTTGAGTGTTTGTCAAAGCTTGATGGACCTTTTCGGTTTTTGAGATGGAAGCTTTGAGTTGGTTCCATTGGGTTACATGATTGGTCAACTAGACTTTTTCCAGACTATTTTCTAAGATTTGATCATTTTTAGATAGCTATCTTTGCTAAATATCTAAAGAGCATTAATGCGATAGTTGAGAGTTGATGAGAAAAGATTGTTGTGACCTTACTAAACATCTATGATCAGATCATGTTCTATCAAATGTCAAAACTTGGTAGTAATTACTACCATGTTGTGGTGGTGTTTTCTTCTTTCTACAACTATAAATAAGAGTTGGCGATAGAAGGAAAGGGTTGGTTCCAAGTTTCAGAACTTTCCTTTGCTAAGGAAAAGTTTCTTTAGTTTTCTTAGGTTTTAAGAACTATTTTCAGAAGTAGAGTTGCATAACTACTTTTCTCTAGCATGTTATATTGTTTATGCTCAAAATATTATCAAATTGGCATCCAACCTCTATTTTAAAGCTCATTTGATATTTAAGCATGAATTATTTAGAAGAATTTTTTTTAGACTATGCATGTATGGCCTTTATCAAGTTTTTCTTCTTTATATTTTTATTCTAAATGAAACAATGTGTCAAGCAAGTTGAATTCAAATAGTTTAAGTTGTTGATTTCCATGTTGTAGGCTTATATGGTAGTATAATAACTTGTGAAAACTGGATTATGTCAGTGGACTTCTTTATTTTTTTGAATGGTTGTTGTTTCGTTATATTTTGTTGTATTAGGAGAGAGAGTTTATGCAATTTATGAACAATTTTCTGTTAACCTTGGAAACCTTTATGTTTGATCAAACATTAATGAATACTTCCTAAGGGAAAATTTGAAAGTATGCACTATGCTTGTTGTTATCCTTTGTTATTTGTTCTCTTCCCAACAATGAAGGGTTACGGCATTCCATGTCTAATTATACCACTCAAATGAAAAATTAGGTTTGAAATGTAAAATATTTGGCACATCACCATTTTTATGTTTTATGTTTACATTTCCTTCTACCCTTTTCTCCAAAACCCAGAGAAGAGATAGATTTCTATAAAAATCTGGGAGGTATTCAGTAAGGCACAAAATAGTCCCTCACTCATTGAATTTCTTATAAGACTATTGGAGAGGTGCAAGCATTGATGATCAATAGTAACCAACCATATGATAGGTGAAGTATGATGCCCGATAAGTTTGATAGGGAATGTTTGATGTCATGCTTTCCTAATCCAGATATCGTATGATAGGTAACGAGTAGGGAATGTGTGAGTGATGCCTTGCTGACCTAATAAAGATATGGTATATGATAGGGAATGCGTAGGTTATGTGTGATTGGACTGGCTACATTAAATAAAAGGACTAGCTAATGTTGACTAAAGGTATTCCCTCTAATTGTATCAAAGAACTAGCTCATGTTCGAACCAACTTATGTTGATTGAAGGTAGGAGATGTATCTAATTGTGTAACTTAACTAGGGCATGAGCGGGTTATGTGTGATTGTGTGAAGTATGCTTATGGTAGTGAACTAGCTAGGCCTAATATATTTCAAGTAGCATCCCCTTTCATTTCCTTCCTGCATGTCCTATGAAAAGGCATCTGTTCCATCCCCCCCTAAAGTCAAGCTACAACTATTTGATATAAACTTATGCATATTGGCACAAATATATTAACTCCTACATTTGAATCCCCATAGAATTCTAGGGGTGGAAAAAAATATGAAGAGCCAACATGTCATTATTTTCCTTTTTCATTGGCCTTAAGTAGCAGTAGCCCAAATTATGAGAAATTTATTGACCTCTACACTTTCACGTTGAATCACTCCCTAGCAGTCATGCTCACACAAAATAATGAAGAAGGGAGTGAGTTTCCAATTTCTTTCATGAACATGAGGTGATAAGATGTTGAGCTAAATTACCCTCCCTATAGTGGATAAACAAGCTTATACCATGTTCAAAGCTATGAAGTAGTTCATACCTTACATATATAAGAGCCACACAAAGGTTCTCATTCCACATGCAGTTGTTAGATCATTATTAATCTAGAAGGAACTTGGTGAAAGGTGTGAAAATTGGATGACCGTCTTAAGAATATGATTTCTATATAAGTCCCACCACCCTAGTTCAAGGACAAGCGCTATGCAAGTTAGCAACTGAAGCACAAGATCAAGATGAAAAAGTGGAAAATGAAGCATCTATCGATCATGTTGGTTCAGTAGATTATTCTTTATATTTTCTCATTGATGAAGTGGATGATCCAAGTGGTTCAATTGATTGATCAATAGTAGTAGAGCCAACAGTATAAATAGAAGTAGCTTATGTTAGATGTTGTGGATGTTTTTTTGAAATGTGGTTGTCATTGATGTCAACACTATTAGCATTTGGTGTAATAGAGGTTGTATGTGTCGAGGATATTGAGAAATTTGTAAAAGGAAGTGTTCTAGGTTCCCTATGGAATTGTGTAGGTCATGAAGGTGCTTTGTTTTGTACATTGAAGATTAGATTATGTGGATTAAAGGGTTTATTGTTGAGTTTATCTAGTTCATCTACCAGAAGTTTTAGAGGTCTATGTGAAGTTTTGAGTATGTTGTGGTCTGACAGTGTGTTGCTGGTCTCTGTCAGTGTTCTTAAATGAAGATTGTGTGATTCTGGTTATCTCAGATGGTGTAGATGTTTCTCTATTGTTTCTTGGTGTTGTCAGATGTCTTTAGATCATTCTATATCTTTGTGCTATATCCAAATTAATTGTGAGCTTATGGTTGAAGATATTTTCTTGTGCATGTTTGGTTTTTCATGTTTCTGTCTGACATCTTGATGGTAAAGTGTTGTGGATCTTCGAGGTGAAAATAATTAAAATATTTTCGTATTGGAGATGTTAATTTGGGTCTCCAATATTTTTTGGCCGACCTTGGTGGATTCACATTAAAATTTTATTTGTAAATCTGGGCCAACATTTCAAATATATATATATATATATATATATATATATATTCTTGGCTGACAAAGTTGTAATGGAATCTCATGTAGTGGATATATAAGGGAAATTAGTTCATTTATGAAGATGTAGCTTCATGTGCTCCCATGTGTTTATGTGCGAATAACAATCGATTGTAGAGCAGAGTGTGAAGAAGTGTTGAACTTAATTGGAACTATAATCAGGCTTGTGTAGAAGCTATTTTCTAAGTTCATACCCTCTAGATTTTTAATCCAACTTTGTTGGGTAGTGAGCCCATTTTGGAATTGAGCAGTGAGCTTTGGGCAGTGTACTTGAATGCATGTGCATTCCCCTTGTTATTTTTCATTATACTTTTAGCAGAGTATAATCTTGTGGACTAACATCCACCGTGGTTTTTCCCCTAATAGGGTTTCCATGTAAAAAATATTGATGTTCTTTGTCTCTCTGATGTGTTAATTTCTTATGGTTAATTTCTTATTCATCAAATATGAGATTAAGGTTAAGTTAAGTTAGTAAATTTTAAATTTATGTAACAACTGATTCACCCCCCTCTCAATTATTTGTCCTTGTCCTACCAACAATTTGTATCAGAGCCTATTCCTCTGAAGAAGTCAAATAGCTTGATGTGATCTGGGATGTAAACATTCAAGAAGGACAGTCCTAGATTTGATGGCACTAACTATTCACTGTGGAAGATTAGGATGCAATGTCATTTAAGGTGTATTGGTGAAGCCTTCTGGAAGATCACAAGAGATCTATATATTATTCCTCAGAATGGCCCCTCTACTGCTAATGAGATCAAAGATGTTCAAAGTAATATTAGGGCTATGAAAGCTTTGGTGAGTGCCTTGAAAAATTTAGAGATGGCTAATGTGGTAGGTCTACAGATAGCTCATGAGATTTGGACAAAACTAGAAACCTTGTATGAAGAAGATGCATAGGTGAAGATGGATAAGCTACAAAGCTTGAAAGGAAAGCATGTAAATATGAAGATGGATGAAGATGAAAATATCACTTCTTTTATGCAGAGAGTAAATGAGATAGTGATGGGAATTAAATGTGTCGGTGGTTCTATTGATGAGGATAAAATTGTGGCTAAAGTACTTAGATCCTTTCCTCCCTCCTACAAAATGAAAGTTCATGCTATTGAAGAGTTTAGATCAATAAACAATATGACAAGAGATACACTGACTGGGAAGCTTTCTACCTTTGAGATAAGTGAATTTGGTGAATCTACACTAAAGACTGAATTTGCATTTAAGGCTATTGTATCTGAAAGTAACAGGCAATGATATAGTTTGGGAGAAATTTCCAAAAAGATATCCAAGTATGAAGAAGAATTGAAATAGCTTGAAGATAAAGAAAGAAAGGTGGAAGAACTAGAAGCACTAATTGCAAAGCAAGAAGGGAGAGGGAAAGGTAAGTATGAAGATGTATTACCTATTAAATGTTTTTCATGCAGTAAAATAGGTCATTTTGCATCAAGATGTCTTGAAAGAGTTCCTAGATATAAGCCTAAGAAGTCTAGATTCCAAAAGAGATGCTACTTTACTAAAGAAGCAATGACTAATGATAAGATTGATAAAGATAATGGTAAAGAAGATGATTGGGCTTTCATTGCTACCATTGAATATAATCTTGTGGCTACTAAATCTACTAAAGATGAAAAAGCTCTTGCAACTCAAGTTGAAGGAAAAGATGAATGGGTCATTGATAGTGGATGCTCACATCATATAGCTAACGATAAAAGGAAATTTGTGAGTCTAGAGAAGTATGATAGTGGGGTTGTAATATTTGGAGATAACAATGCTAGTACACATGATTCATGGCAGAGGATCTATTTGCCTTGGTGGTAAGGACAACACTGATGATGTCCTCTAGGTTGAAGGCTTAAAGCACAACTTGTTGAGTGTTGGACATATGGTTCACAAGGGATATGATCTACAGTTCAAAGATGGAAGATGCAAGATATGTGGAAGTTTTGGGAACATGATTGCAACAGACAACCAAAAAAAGGAAATGTTTTTTACCTAAATACTACTAGTGGTAGTTGTTTAATTGCTCAAGTAGATGAAAGTTAGTTGTGGCATAGGAGATTGTGTCATGTAAACTTTGATAACATTATCAAGATAAGTTCTACTCAAGCAGTAAGAGATCTGCCTAGATTAGTGAAGCCTGCTAATGTAATATGCAAGGAATGTCAGATGGGTAAACAAACTAGAGTCTCATTCCAGAGAAAATAGTTTCATTCAAATAATCTACTGGATTTGCTACACATTGAAATTTTTGGTCCCTCCAAAGTTATAAGTATTCATGGAGAGAGGTATTTTATGTTGGTTATTGATGATTACTTTAGAATGATTTGGGTTTCCTTTTTAAGAGAAAAATGTGAAGCATTGGAAAAGTTCAAAAGTTTCAAGGCTATGGCAAAAAATGAGAACGGTCTAAAAATAAAGTGTCTAAGATCTGACAGAGGTGGTGAGTTCATTTATAAGGAGTTCAACTCTTATTGTGAAGAACATGGAATTAAAAGACAATTATCTACTCCCCGAACCCCTCAAGAAAATGGAGTTGCAGAGAGAAAGAATAGAACAATTTTGGATGTTGCCAGAAACATGATGATGGAAGGAAATGTGTCTCAAATGTACTGGAGTGAAGCTATAAGCACTATTGCGTATACCTTGAGCTGGGTAAATGTGAATGGAAATTCTGGTAAGACCCCTTATGAGTTATGGTTTGGTCACAAACCTACTATCAAGTATTTTAAGATCTTTGGAAGCAAGTGTTATATCAAGAGAGATGATGATATAGGGAAATTTGAAAATAGAAGTGATGAAGGGTTCTTCCTAGGTTACTCCAATAAGAGCAAGGCTTACTCCACTAGGAGCATGGCTTACTCCACTAAGAGCAAGGCCTACTGGTGCTATACAAAAATACTGAGAAAGATGGTTGAGAGTGCAAATGTCAAAGTTGATGAGGACAATGTCAAATCATCCAAACAATGTAGCTATGATTCAGATGAAGACAACTCAAGCCAACAAAATAACACTCAGACACTGAATTTACTTTAGATTATTCCATATGTTCTAGTGAAGCAACCTCAATTTGTTCTAGTAAATCAAGACAGTCAGGAAGCTCAGACAAGTACAGAAGAAAAAAAGAGTGCAAGTGTAGAAGATAGATTAGAAGAGTCAGAAGTCCAAGTAACTCCCAAAACTCCAGGATATGTAAATTTGAATCATTTTGAAAGTCAAATCATAGGATATAAGATTAAAGGAGTGTAAACTAGAAGAAAAACTGTAGAAGAATACTGTTTGATTTCCAAGATTGAACCTAAGAATGTCACTGAAGCCAATCAAGATGAACATTGGTTGGAAGCTATGAAGGAAGCGCTGACACAAATTGAGAAGAATAACACATGGCTATTGGTTCCTAGGCCTAAAGACAAAAATGTGATTGGTACTAAGTGGGTATTTAGAAATAAGGTAAATGAAGAAGGTGAAGTGGTCTAGAATAAAGCAAGACTAGTATGTAAAGGTTATTCTCAAATGGAAGGTATTGATTTTGAAGAAACTTTTGCCCCTATAGCTAGAATTGAAGCTATGAGACTATTTCTTGCTTATGTTGCACACAAGAATTATAAACTCTATCAAATGGACGTGAAGTCTACATTTCTAAATGGAGAACTAGAAGAAGTGTACATTGAACACCTGAATGGATTTCAACTTATAGATAAGGGAGATATAGTTTGTAGATCGAAGAAAGCTATGTATGGACTTAAGAAATCCCCCAGAGCCTGGTACACTAGATTGGATAAATATCTACTAAAGCTTGGATTCACTAAAGGTATTGCTAAAAGCAACTTATACTTCAAGTTAGATTAGGATAAGGAGTTGATTATAGAATTTTTTGTTGATGACATCATTTTTGGAGGTAATGAAAATCTATGTATTAAGTTTGCTGATGAGATGAAGAGTGAATTTGATATGAGCATGATTGGTGAGATGAAGTTCTTTCTAGGATTGCAAATTACACAATTAGACTAGGGGATTTTCATATCTCAGTCCAAATATGT
The DNA here is from genome assembly GCA_007258455.2 of Sequoia sempervirens. Lineage (NCBI taxonomy): Eukaryota > Viridiplantae > Streptophyta > Pinopsida > Cupressales > Cupressaceae > Sequoia > Sequoia sempervirens. Next base: position 74,201,685 of record VDFB02193867.1, on the reverse strand, counting down.
GAAAGAACTATTGAAGAAGTGCAAAATGGATGACTCCAAACTTATTGGTACTCCCATGGTGATTGGATGTAAGTTGACATAGAATGATGGTTCTCCAAAGGAAAATAAAACTATATATAGATCAATGATCGGTAGATTTCTCTACTTGACTTAGACTAGACCAGACATTATGAATGTTGTATGTATGGTTGCTAAATTTTAGGCTGATCTAAATGAATCACATGTGATTGTTGTCAAAAGAATTTTCAGATATCTAAAAGGAGAAATTGAATTTGGACTTTGGTATACAAAGGATGATGATCTCACTTTGTGTGCATACACTGATGCAGATTGCGCTGGTGATGTAGGTGACAGGAAAAGTACTAGTGGTGGTTCCTTCTTCCTAGGGAAGAAGCTAATATTCTAGTTGAGTAAAAAGAAAAAATCAAATTGTCTATCTACTGTTGAAGCATAATACATTGCTACTTCTAATAATTGTACTCGGGTGATATGGATGAAATAAATGCTGAGAGATATCAAGGTGATATATGAAGAACTTATTTCCATATACAACGACAATTCAAGTGCAATAAATATCTCAAGGAATCTGGTACTACACTCTAAGACTAAACATATATCAATCAAGTTTAATTTCTTGAGGGAGAAAGTGAATGCAAAAGAAGTCAGATTGGAGTATGTGCCTACCAAAGAACATATTGCAAATATATTTACTAAGCCTTTGCCAAAGGATACTTTTGAGTATCTCAGATGAATGCTAGGGGTAATTACCCCTCCTGATAAGAACTAAATGATGCATTTGCTTGCATCAATATGTGAGATTCATTGCTATAGTTTGATCTAGATTGATGTTTTCGTGGCTGCTACTTAGGGGGAGTAGTCAGATGTGCAGATATGTGGTTCAAAGTGTATATTTGGAAATGTAATTGTTACCTTTTCCATTGATTTCAAAAGGGGAGAAGTGTAATGTGAAAAATCTTTTCAAGAGGAGAAGTGTAGAGGAAGTCAGTTTGTTGTGTTGATAGTATTTTTCAGATCATGTGTTTCCATCAATGCCAAAGGGGGAGATTGTTGGATGTTGTGGATGTGTTGTTGATATGTGGTTGTCATTGATGTCAACACTATTAGAATTTGGTGTAATAGAGGCTATATATGTCAAGGATATTGAGAAAATTGTAAAAGGAAGTGTTCTAGGTTCCCTGTGGAACTGTACAGGTCATGAAAGTGCTTTGTTTTGTACATTGAAGATTAGATGATGTGGAGATTAAAGGGTTTATTGTTGAGTTTATCTAGTTCATCTACCAAAAGTTTCAGAGGCCCATGTGAAGTTTTGAGTATGTTGTGTTCTGACAGTTGTTGTTGGTCTCTGTCAATGTTCCTGAATGAAGATTGTGTGATTAGATAGTTATATCGAATGGTGCAAATATTTCTATGTTGTTTCTTGGTGCTCTCAAATGTCTCTAGATCATTCTCTATCTTTGTGGTAAGTCCACATTAATCATGAGCTCATGGTTGAATATCTTTTCTTGCGCATGTTTGGTTTTTCATGTTTCTAGAAGACATAATGGTGGTAACGTGTTGTGGATCTTCGAGGTGAAAATAATCAAAGTATTTTCATATTGGAGATATTAATTTGGGTCTCCACTATGTTGTTTCTGACCTTGGTGGATTTGCATTAAAATTTTATTTGTAAATCTGGGCCAACATTGCAAATATATATATATATATATATATATATATATATATATATTTATTTTCTTAGCTAACAAAGTTGTAATGGAATCTCATGTAGTGGATATATAAGGGCAATTAGTTCATTGATGAAGATGCAACTTCATGTGCTCCCATGTGTGTATGTGTGAATATCATTTGATTGCAGAGCAGAGTGTGAAGAGATTTGTGCGAAGTGTGAAGAAGTGTTGAGCTTAATTGGAATTGTAATCAGGCTTGTGCAGAAGCTATTTTCTCAGTTCATACCCTCTGAATTTTTAATCCAAATTCATTGGGTAGTGAGCCCCTTTTGTAATTGAGTAGTGAGCTCTAGGTAGTGTGCCTGAATGCACGTGAATTCCCCTTGTTATTTTTCATTATACTTTTACCAAAGTATAATCTTGTGGACTAACATCCATCATGGTTTTTCCCATAAAAGGGTTTCCACATAAAAAATCTTGGTGTTCTTTGTCTCTCTAATGTGTTAATTGCTTATGGTTAATTTCTTTTTCATCAAATCTGAGATTAAGGTTAAGTTAAGTTAGTAAAGTTTAAATTTTTGTAACAAATGATTCACCCCCCCTCTCAGTTGTTTGTCCTTGTTCTTCCAACAAATTATTTCCTAGCATCCCTACCTATTCAATCATCTCTTTAGCTAGCAGAAGTTCATGTTCTAGTGGTGATGATCTAGATAGAGATCCATATCAATAGTCATTACCCATTCCAAAGAAAGTAATAGTCATAGCTTCCCTTTTCCTTGTTCAAAATCAAGACCCAACAATAGCTTATTATAATTGATCTATTAGTGCAACCATTCATCGTATGAAGGGCCTTCACCATACATGGATGTTGCCACCCAGATGTTCTACGTAAAAATACATACACAAAAAAATAATTCAGAGAATTGTGCAAAATGAGTGAATTGATCCAATTGGTGCATCATTGCTCTACTCCTCTTTAATTTCTTAGTAATTTTTTCTTCTCTTCTTCAAATGTTTTCCTTATACTTCCCATTATCCTTGTACATGGGCCCTTGACCTCATAATTGAAAATATTTTTACCCTTCTTGGAAGAAAGGCCCTTCTCCCAGGAAAATCAGTAAAATAAACTTGATCTTCCCTAAGTTGACTGATTTTATCCATCAAAACCTTAAGAGAATCCATGTTAATTTTTATCAACATATGGTTGATTTTCATAAGCTTTCAGATATCCACATGGATTTCCTTAATTATACCATCCATTTCTTGAATACAACTCTCACACTCTGATTTGAAATCACAAAATGACCTTTCCAGATCAACCAATCTCTCAATGACAAAGTTTGAGGTTGAACCTTTGGGTTGATTAGCATGATTCTTCATAAGACTCTTGATCTTTATGTTCACTTTCTTGAATTATTTCATCACCCATTTGGCTAGTTTAAAGTTGCAAATAGCTCCATTTTTGGCCATGTTGAGAAGCTCCAACATTGAGGTATTATCCTCATCTAGATAGGAAAATTCCTCTAAGAGAGGGTGAACATTGGCCTTTGTCTTTCTAGAGTCCAATTCCTTAACTGTCTTATCCACATCTTCCTCGTTTCCTTTTCCAACCAAATCAACTTGATGAGAGAGTTTTTGAATAGGGGATTCTTTTGCATCCAAGGAGGCATCCCTACTAAAGTTGTCAACTTAATGCTTTAACTGCTATGAATCTGTGTCCTCCTCCCCTCCCCTCTCTAAGCCACTAGATTAAAACCTATGTACCTTATATTTCTTGCTGATTAACCTCCTTCATTTCCCTTCATTCATCTATGTACCATCTTCCTCACTAGTCTTAGACCCACTAGTATCTAACCCTTGTTTCTTCGACTTCTTGGTGGTAACCTTCTTTTTCTTTCCCCCTCTCTTTCAATTTTTACTTGGAGAATACAATGGAGAGGAAAAAACCTCAACAACATCCCTATTCTCATCTTCTACATTCCATTCCTCATCCCTAACACCCTCTATATTTAATCTAGACATTAGAGATTTTGATAAAGTGATAGTTTGATCCCTTTCTTTACCCTTGAAAGATCTAGCTGGGGTATCAGCTTTAACATGCTCCATGATGAGAAAAATGAACCACTCATGAAGAATGTTCAATGTATGGTATTTTTAACATGGGAAAAAATAAACCTCCAAGGAAGTTAGGAGGAAAAAAAAATGAAAATCTAAAGATTATGCCTAAAATGATTAAAAAGGGTAAAGTGGTATCCCAAAATTGTACAAAAACGATTGTTAAGGGTGACATACCAGATAAGAATTTTGTCCACTTTCTCCAAAATAAGCTTAATCAAGAGCCTATTGTACCCCTAGGATGGAATTTTAATGAGGTCCTCCCTTTCATCTACCTTGAAAAACTGGTCAATCACATTCTCATTTCCCTACCTTTCCTTATAGAACTTATGCCCCTCAGACTACAAGCTCATTATATGAGCAATGAAGTATTTGGTAATGGGAAATTCAACTCCATTCACCTTTAGAAACCTATTATGCCATCTTCGCAAAAAAAAAAAAGGGGCTTCATGGTCAAAACCATTCTTATTTCCCTCCAAATGACATATTCTCATGGAATATTCTTTTTCAAAAATATCCCAACTTAACTCAGAAGCCTTTCCTTAAATGACATAACAATTCATTTCTCCAATATCATCCACACCTTTGGATTAATCTTCCACTTTTCATAGGAAATGGGCTCAAACCTACTCCTATCCCAACCCATTTCAATGCTATGCAAAAAAAACACCACTGAACCATAGATTTTCAGCACCCTAGGTCTTTCTAGAACTTCTAAGGTTTTTCACCTAAAAGGAGAAAGAAGGGCTAAAAGATCTAGCTAGTTTACTCAAATTAAGACGTGTATGATGTTACTAAGGCTAAGTGAGATGATATAAGTGCAAATAAGCTATTAAATTGATCAAATATGGATGCAAAACCTAAGAAACAAGTGATGTTTGAAAACACATTATGTAATGCAACAATGAACTAAAAATGAATGCAAAACTAAACAGAAATGAATGAAACTGAAAGTGTGCACATGGAACCTTGATGAAGACTGTAAATTGCTTCTGAAACACTGCTAACACTAATTTTCAGGTCTGGAGGGACTCATTCACCATTTTGGGCGAATTAGTCCCAGTTCTACCAAACTGTACCATAACCCATTTCTAACAAAAATCTAAAAAATCTAAAAATCCAAAAACTAACCTTGGGGTGGGAGTCATTCACCACCCATGGTGAATAAGTCCACTTTTGAATTTCTATATTTTCAAAGGTGGATTCTGAAGCTTTCGATCTGTACTTTGATGCCCTACAGGTGTCTGCTTCTAAAACTCTGATGTACGGGTCTGAAAATGAGATTTTGTTGATATTTTGACTTGTTGAATGAGAAGACTTGAGAAACCTTGCAACTTGATCTTAAATTATTTCCAAGCTTCTAGGAGTCCTAAATCTACAAACACACAAGACAAGAGAGAGAAATGTTGAATGTTAGGGCATGGGGGTTTGCCTTGGTCAAACCCTTTTTAGGTAATTAAACCAAAAAAATAAGAGAAAGTAATGAGACATGAAATAATGGAATAGATTACCTTTCCATGATGTTGATCTTGGATTTCTACAGCAATGGAGGAAGATTCAACCCTTCAATGTCTTTAGGAGCTTTCTTGATGTCTTGCAACGATAAAACCCTAAGTTGCTTGAAAGATTGGTGGATGAATAATGAAGAATAAATGTGAATTGAGTTAATGGATGAATGGATTTCAAAATGAGTTTTTATAGGTGCTTTTATTGGAAATTCACCTATTTTACCTATTAATACCTCATCACAGGCCAACATGAAGCAAAAGTAAACTTAAATTTCACTTTTTCCCTGCTCAAAGGTCAAAATTGAGCCAAATGGGACTCATTCGCCACACATGGAAAAAGGGTCCCACCTGGATGGGACTGATTCACCATGCATGGCGAATGAGTCCCAGAGGGGCTAATTTGACAACTTAGATGCCAAAAGATAAGGAAATAAGGTCTAAAATGCAACCTTGTCAGGTATTTGATTAATTTAAGCCTTAGGATGCACAATATGGGTTGATATGGAACTATTAGTGATGATGTGAATGTCAAATAGGGCTTGAGACATAGAAATCAATGTGAAAGTGTGATTAAATACACTTTAAAACACTAAAATGAGGTCCACATACCCTAGGAAGCCACAAGAACTAATGTGAATGTGCAAGACACATTACAAAACTAGTTTATTATTAAGTTATAAGCCTTCTAGATTGATGTGAAAATGCAATTAAATACTTTTTATAATATTGAATTAAGGGGGAATGAGTTCATTAAGTCTAGAAAAGCTTGAAATTCCATTACAAGACTTTATAACACCTTTACAAGACATTGTTAAATGCATTTGAAAAGGTCCAAGAGCTACTGTGGATGCATAAAATGCCTCACAACACCTAAATCAAGGCCTCATTAAGTCCAATTTTTCATGAATTAATCCCATGTCAAGCAAAGGGTACTTTTTTCTACGACACATCCACAAACCAAAATTTTGTTTGTTTATTGTAGAAGTTTCTATACATGTATAATTCCTTAGTAATGAGGAAAAAAATACCCATAAAACATGTAGCAAGGTGGGATACAATTATCATCTAATAACTACCTATGAAATAATTAAGGCTAGTTGTCATTTCATAATAAGAGTTTATCCCTCTCATGGATAGAGGAGTACTCTCCCCAAATCTTAATACTTAGGAGATTAATAGCCTCATTGGCAAAAAGATCTGCCAAAGAATTTCCTTCCCTAAAGGTGTGTGAGAAACAAACATCTTTGAATGATCTCACCATCACTTGGGTCATTGATAAGCAATTCAATAGCCCAACTTGGCTTCTGATGACGTTGCAAACATATCACTATATTTAGTAATTAGTCACCGTCTATCTAGACCTTTTTAAAACCCATCTCAAAGGTTGTTTTGATGCTAATGTAAGTTGCTTCATCCTCAACATGGTGATTAGTCTTCATAACTACTATTTGAAAGATATTCATTCTATTATTATTCAATATACTTGTGATTCAAATCATTCCTTATGTCAGCAAACATTTTGACTTAACGCACTATGATTTATTATAGATAAAACCACTTCACCAATAATCCTATGACCATGTAATTTAGAAACTTTTGTTTTACATCATATAATATTTATATTTAGTGTACTAAGAAAACATCATATTTATAGTGCTCTCAAATTCATCAAATGCCTATTTGTCTTAACTCTATACACTAGTGTATAAATATATCGCTCAATCTTGATTCAAATGTTCATAATCATAATATCTCATTATAATAGTGATGATATTAATGAATTTATTATATACTAAGTAAATTTATTAGAATTGAATTTTCAAATGCATCATTCAAAAATAAAATCTAATAAATATTCTATTTTAGTTTATAATTATCATTTAAAGTAATTTTACAGTGATTATAATGCTTTCCATTTATTTTAAGTTTTCTATTGAAAAGGGAGCCTCTCCCTTTAAAATATAAAACCAAACACACATAAAACACTATGTAAGAAGGCATCAAATTATCATGAGAAACACATAATATGGAAGAGAAATTTGTAATATGTACTATGTTCAAAATCTAAAAATGAATTACATAAACATGGAGCTCATATGCTCCCATACAAAATGGGCTTCACACATACAAAAATTTGCATCTTAACATTTTGGCTTCATTCTAGTAGCATCTGGGTATGCAGCCACCAATTTTCCAAAAGCCTCCCTCTCCAAATGAGCAAGCATCATTATATAGAAATTGTGTGAGGAGAAAACCACCATCGGTTTCCAAAACAACCTCCAATAACCACCTTGAAATCCCATGCCCCATTTTGAGAAGTGTAAAATATAAAATATAAAATTATTCATTGCAAATATGACCCACATATGGGTGCCTAGCTTTTGACCTATGATCTTTGCAAACTATGACACCTTCAATGATTCTCGATGGCTTCAATGGCTCAAAATACGACCATGCAACAACATGCAAATACATGTGAGGCATGCAATTGAACATGCAAGCATATGCACCCCAAGTAGTCCCCGCCAAGAATGAGACTCCCAAGAAGAATATTTTCCCATTTATGCCTTAAAAACACTTACCGTTGCATAATTTCCACCAAAATTACAATTACAATTTACCCCAAAGAAAATTACAAAGTTGTAAATCAAAATAATTATCCTCCTAACCCCTAAAGCCATTATTGAAAATGAACAAAATAAAATAACAATATTTTTGATGATACAAAATTGTCATTTCACTTTGAATGCTCCTGCATCATTTACAAAGATAACCATGTTATCCTTATAACTAATCTTAATATTATAAGAAATATAACTATTCTAATTTCCTTAGACATCTGATACAAAATACATTCTATTAAATACAAAATAGTTTCATATAATATAAATTACATTATCTTGAGTTGAGTCCTCATGGGACATCAAATGACATGGTGGACCTTAAAATGCCTACTCTTGCTTTCCTCCCATTTTCCATGCTGATGTAGGAACTTATTAAAAAAGAACACAGAAATGTTAAACAAAATCTTGTCAATTTATGTGAGAAGGTCTCCACTAAATTATAAATTAATGGTTAAAGACAAAGTAGCCAACTTATTGCGAATCATAGTGGACATCAACAAACTTCTCCACTTGTCAGAAAAGAAGCAATTCCACCTCCCGTTTCCCATTTGCAACATTATTGTACTAAAATAAATTATCTGTAGAGACACAGTACATTCTTTTGTACTAAATGATATTCACATGAACTTTTATTCTGAATCATCAAAAGTGGGATTTTTTTAATCTCAAAAGTAGGATATTTTAACCTTCTAATGTTTGGATTATTTTTCAATTCCAGATGAATGATATTCAAAGGCTGTCCATTCCAACACTGTTGGAGATAATGGGGTAATTATGTTGTGGAACGTGTAAAGAGAATAACAGAGCTCTTTCTGTCTGTAATGCTTTGAAATTAGTTTATTTCATAGAAGCACTATGAAGAGTGATAATGAGTAATGACTAATCCAGCAGTGAGCAGACCCAAGAGCATTATTTGTATCTTAACCAATAGAACTGATCCACCTTGTTCAAACTTTCGGTTGACATCATAAAGAGCATATTTAATCACTGACTGTAAAGTCAATGCTGATATAAAAGCAGGAGAGCGATGTAAGAATTTTTAATAAAAAAGTTGGGATTACTTGACTTGGAACTTGCTGTTTGACCGTATTAAAATTATCCTTTCAGGTACAGTTCTAATCCAGTGTTCTCTTAGGACATGGATTAGAATGCTGATGTGTTGGATTTTTATATGGAAACGGTCTAGATTATAGGAATTAGGATTAAATTTATATAAAATAATGATAGAGAAATAGATTTGCAAATGATGCAGATAAATATAGAAAAAACATATTATGTTGGGTCAAATATGGATTTACAAATCTATTCCTTTTAAAGTATAGAGGTTGTAACTCTTTCAGTTTACTTAATTAATATATATTTTCTTTCTGTCTCAAAATAAAAATAAAAATGTAGAGGTTGTTATTAACTATCTGTTATAATTTACAGCTATTCAATTTATAAATTTATTAAACTAATCAATATATTATCATAAATTAATATTTTGGATCATTTAAATTTATCAAATTTTGTTTGATGTAAAGGTGTAAAATTAAGATGATTTAAACCATCCATCTATTTGATTCATCTTGTCATGTTGCATAAAGTCAACCTTCTATTTGTTAATATTAATCAACTAGTAGTGGCATAAATATGCATTGTCTTGATGCCTAACCTTTTGCTTCACTTTTTTGTGTCTCTAGCATTTCTTAGTTCTATACATCTATTGTCATGTGCAATTATCTCCTATAATCTAATGGTTCATTGTTTCTTTCTTAGTCTCTAACATGATCATGTTAAAATTCACCTATTACCATGCATTTGACCATTTATTAAACCTCTTGCAAGAGAAAAAATATCATTGATCAAGTATAGTGAGCATTATCCTAGTGATTGCTTATATCTATGGACCTCAAGTACATCTTTAACCAATGAACAATTAAGTAACAACACATTTTTTGACTCCATTTTAGCTATATTTCTTTATCATAGGTAACATCTATTGGAGGTATAAAAATACTCACTAATCTTTAAGATCTACTTCCACCCCCTTTTAGTGAAGAGGCAAGAAAGAGAATATTTGTGTAACTCCATTCCCTACTAAGTCCTCCAACGCCAATTTGAACCAGGTTTTATTGTATGAACTAGGTTGATCTCAAGGGCCAATAGACCATAATATACTGCATTTTCTCTAATGCTACTAGAAATTCAGAAGTATAGTGTTACATTCTTCATGTTCTCATAAACATTATCATTATCCTATTTTAATTTAAAAACATTACTAGGGTACGAAATAACACCATTTCTATATTTTATAGCACATTCACTACATTAAAAAATCCTTTAGAAAAATAAGGAGAGATTCCAAAACTATACACACACACACACACACACACATACACACATACACACATACACACATACACACATATGAGACTCCTAAACCAAAATATAACATTTTTTATGGAATTAGAGTGGAGAAATCTTATAAAATAATGAGCATGTGTGTACTTGTACACACGAAGGTCAACTAATAAATAATGGAGACCATGAGACCATGTTCACAAACTTAGAAGGACTAGGTTCAGAAGAAGTAGAGGCAATTGTGATTAGATTGGTAGAATGAGAAGGAAAATAACCTATGTAGATCTATACCTGGCTATTAGCATTGGCTAAAATTTTTGTTTGAGTTTTTCTTTCTATCATTGCACTGGATGGCATTGTTATCTATGCGGTCTTGGACTACATGCTAAAGATGCACACAATGTTTAGTGTCATAGCTAGGGTCTTAGTAATATTGGAAAAACTTTTGTGCATCATACTAGTTACAATATTGTTTATCATCAAGCAGTAATCTGATCTCTAGGAGAGTAATTAGGCCATATTTTAACAAATTTTGAAGAACACTAGCATAAGAATAAAATAATTTTGTGAAAAATCTGTTACGCCCTATGGAGTTCTTTTTAGTAGGAAGAAAAACCACATTCACTACTACCTTATTCCTTTTAGACTCCCCAAAAATAGATATGGTTATTTGACTATCAAGATGGGAGGACAAGGAGGAACCCCTATACTATATCACCATTTCTTGGTAGTCTCTCATCGCATTAAACATAAATGTGCAAAAGAGGGATGTTTCATTAAGAGAACTCTTTCTCTTAATGATGATTGCAAATTCTCCATGAACACATGTTGGATATCAAAATCAAGTAGAGCATAAGAGATCTGTGAAAATAAAGATTGGTAGTGAGCAATAAAATCAGTCACCTTCTTGTGAGACCCTTGCTTACAATGAACGAGATTAGTAAAGGTGACATTTGACCCAATTGTAAGCATGGAACTGACCTGCAAGAATTAATTAATTAATTTCTTGAAGGAAAAGATAGAATTATTGGCAAGAGGGAAAAACCATTCCTACATGGTGTCTTTGAGAGGTTGCGAGAATAGTTTGGCTAACAATGCATCCTAATAAATAAAGTCACTACACATGACAGTAGATGATGAGACATGGGTCTGTGGATCACCCCTGCCACTATATTTATCAAACATTAGAACTTCCACCTATTGGGGGATGGGGACATTTAATATGCTTAGGGCCAAGGGACTATGATGGTACTAGGTTTACAATGTGGAATGAGAGGTAGTATTAGTTAAAAGTTGGCTAGTTGTGATTACATCCAACCTATATTTTGTAATAGGGAATTCAAAATAGGATTATATGGCGAAGGTGGAGGAAGTTGATTAGTCATGGTAGTGGAAGTTCGAGACACATATTCAGGAATTTTATACTCCAAATGAATGTAATTCACATTAACTCCAGGATTAACAAGATGCTAAGTGTTTATGTTATCAACATAAGTGAGAGAAGGTATAGAAGGAGTAGTATCCACCATGTTCATGGACACCTCTAGTATCAAAAGATTTAATTGTGTACAAGTGATCTTTGATTTGGTATCTTGATGGTGGATCAAGACTGTCATGTATGAGGGCCCATGATTCTTACTATATTAGATATTCCATGAAGAAACTCAATACACTTGTAGTTTGAGATGAGTATATTTCTCAAACCATGGGAGCAACTTGAGTATACAAATTATCATGGTGTAGAAACTCTTCAAATTCTTTAATTCCTTCCTCCAAATAGTCAACTTGCTTAAAGGGGTCCCTAAGATTAGATTCATGGTTTATAGCAAAAGAAGATCAAAATGGAGTGCTTGTTTGAGAACTTGTTTGGACATTGATAGAGAGACAAACAAAAATGCAAGGAGGTGTATAACTAGGTGATAAAATCATGGTGAATTAATCAAATTCAAGAACTTGGTGAGTTGGATTGAACTAATGTATTGAACCCATTTCTGAGTGTTGAATGCTTCTTCTTACTATGTGCTTGAAAGTTGTAGATTGTGATGTAAGAAAGGTGGTTGATACTCACTATATAACTCAATTTGATCAGATACAAACAAGGAAATAACCTTCACAACTCAATTCTCTCAAACTGTCCAAACACAACACCAATAGGCTTCTAGCCTTCAAAAAACAACAAATGGACTTATCTTTTGGAGAAGGCCATACAAAGGCCAACCAAACATCAATAAAGTTTCACCACATACCCCAAAATCAAATCCAAAAAGGTTTCAAGTGCTTTCTTCACCACAATATTGAGAACCATTAAACCACCCCTATTTTAGGCTATTAAATTAGTCCTGATTTCCAAATGAAGTATCCTCTAATCACCAAGTTAACACTCAAACTCATTAGAAATTCACAAATTGTGATACAAAACAATAAAATACACCATCAATCTTTAGGTTCAATAATTTTAACCTACTGATCCACCAAACCCTCCATTTTCATGCACAAACACAAGGGTTTTCTAAAACTCTAGTTTCTCAACCTTATCTAATACAACCAATTCCTCAAACATTTTCTAATAGGTCTATACAGACTTCCTAAACCAACACAAAGCTCACCTTAACTTCATTTCATCAAAACCCCATCATAACAACACTTTTTCACATGGAAAACACTCAATTTTACCCTAGGGCATCATTCCAAAACTTGCAACTCGCTTCTCTTCCCACTTAAAAAAAATATAAACATTTACTCTACCATTATAGCATGCCTTTCCACCAAGAAATGGATTTGATAGTAGGTGGAAAGGTTTATTACATTATTTAATCTTCAACAAGGCATTCTCTAGTCTATTAGAGACAGATTTAGAAAACATAAGAAATCACTCTCAAAATTTATTACTCAACTCTAAAAATTGATGGAAAGGAAAGATAATGCATGCTACTTTGATTCCCAAAAGATTTCAAAGCATTCCAAAGTCTGCATGGGCCGTACAAAATATGAGAAGTTCTGAAAACACAAATAAAAAAGCAGAAGAAACATTGTTTTCTTATTGGAATTATTTTACACAACAACCAACAACCCATTCTCGAGCCATTTGATGAATTTAAATACATTTTTAATTGAAAAACCAAATACCCAATGTTCTCAACTTCCTTTTAAAATTCTAATCCCTTCATATTCCCTAAAACTCCATTTTAACAACTTTTGTTTAACAATATGTTTGCATTTTTATGCAACTTTTGACATACCACCTTAAATGACTCAAAATCACCTAATTATATTAAAAATGGTCTTGATAGACCTTATTTAAGATAAATATACTCAAAACTTTTTATTAGACCCTATCTAATGCCTAAAGACCTTAACATTACCATTTGACATATTGTTGATTATTTGAAATTTTCAAGTACTTAGGTGCACCTGCACCATTCACCCCCATAGAAAAAGAACTCATGTCACATGAGTTGTGGTTTTCCTATATTTCTCCATGCTTCATCACCGCTCCACACATTTTTTGACCTACAAACACATTTATTTGGTTCATATACAATAAACTAGTATTTTTCCCTACATCTTTGTTCTTTTGGTATTTGAATTTGTCTTCATATCTGCTATCAGACCTAATGTATTTCCTCTTTGAAAACCTGATGATGTATTTTCTAAATTACACCTACAAACAAACACTTGTTAGTATTCCCTTGATCTGTCTTTACCTTTATCCCATCTCCATGCTTGTATCTACTCTTAACCTCTTGTGCACTCTGTCTTTTCATCATTGTCATTTGACTTTTTGTCTTATCAGCATGTACCACTATACTTTCCTTCCCATGACCTACTATACCATCAGACTTACATCTTTCTGTACCTGCAGTTCCTGTTATCATTGCAAACTTACTCTCAACTATAGGACACACAATGGTCCCCACCATGACATTAGTATGCCAATCCATTGTCCTTTCATCCTTCAACCCTGTATTCATCTTTACACCTGCTGTTAGAGCTTTCTTAGAACTTGGACTAATTCATCATCAAAATTTTTTCCTCCTCCACAACATTAACAAACTCTTTCTTCCCACACATGATTACTTTTTCCTTGCCCTTCTCATCTTCCACCAAAGGAGTTAAAACAAACTTACACCCATCTTTGACAATGGTATAGGTGTTAACTCTGCCATCATTTATTGCATGCATGCCATATTGCGAAGGTCTACCTAGAAGTAGGTGACAACAATCCATAGGAAGAGTATAACAAACTACACTATCTCTATAACCCCCAAACTAGAATTCAACAACTACTTTTTCATTAACCAACAAAGACTTCCCATCACTCAACCATGACACTTTATAAGGAAATTCATGAGTAACTTTTTGCAAATTCAACTTACTCACCATCTCACTTGACACCATATTTTTAGTAGATCCAGAATCAATGACAACTCTGCATACCTTATTCTTTCACTTACATGTGGTCTTGAAGAGACTTTTTCTTTGCAATGGTTCCACCTCCTTTGTTGCCTTCAATACTATCTTCCTCATCATCAACATCTCCCCTATTTCAGGAGTAGCTCTCAAACTTGTAGGATGATTGCTCTCACACTCCTCTTCTTGAATGATTTTTGCTCTCCTATCAATCCTATTTTCTCCACTTGATGAACTACCAACCCTTTTAGGACACTTCCATGCAAGATTACCATATTCATTGCAATTATAACACCTCTCTACAAAGACATTAGAATCTCTTCCACCAATGAATCTACCTCTACCCCTCAAACCACCTCTAGTATCAACACCTTGCTTCTTACCTCTATTTGATCCTTCTTGTTCTTCACTTGCCTAATTTGGTGTAGGGATTGTTCCTCTCCCTCTTGCACTAGTAGCACCCCTTCCACTAATTGATTTCTCTTGTCTCCTTTTAAGCTTTTCCTCCACCCTAATTGCTAATTGAAAACATTCTTCCACAAAATTTGGGTTAGAAACAACAAGTTCATCTTGTATATTGAATCTCAAAGCACCTAGATATCTAGCCACCTTTTCAACCTCATATTCATCCCTTCTTGACCTTATACTTGTAAAATTCAATGGTGTAGACCTTAACATCTAGATCTTTTTTCTTTAATCCTTGCAATCTTTTATACAATTGAACTTCATAATCCTTTAGAAGAAACTTACCTTTCATTTTTTGCACCATCTTGTACAAAGAAGTAACCCTTGACATTCCTTGCTTTCTTCTCTTTTCTTGCTCATAATCCCACCATAGAAGAGCATGACCTTTGAGTTTTGTTTTTTCCACCTTCACCATCTACTCATCTAAAATGTCTTCACTTTCAAAGTAATTATTCATAATAGCAATCCAATCAATCAATTCTTCTTCATTTAAATTACCACCATACATAAGAAGATCAACTTTTACCTTATGAGAATCACCTTTTACTGCTTTGAGCATCTTCACTATCCTCTGATCTTCAAGGTCTAGTTCTTCATCAACATCTTCATATTCTTTATCATCTTCCTCTATTTCACTTTCTTCATTCTCATCTCTCCTTTTCTTTGTCTCGAAGGCAGCAAGCCTTGCCAACACAACATTGTGTGATTCCAAAAGCTTAGCATGCTTCCCCTTTAGATCTTGCAACTCTCTAGCGGCACTAATACCCTTTAGAGGCATCTTCAACAACTTGACTTCTCACCTTCCAATCACTGCCTTCAAAATGTAAAAAAATCAAACAAATCACCAACAAGAGACCTTGTCCCTGTGCTCTGATACCACCCAATGTAAGGAAGGTGGTTGATACTCACTATATAACTCAATTTGATTAGATACAAACAAGGAAACAACCTTCACAACTCAATTCTCTCAAATTGTCCCAGCACAACACCAATAGGCTTCTAGCCTTCACAAAACAACAAATTGACTTATCTTTTGGAGAAGGTCGTATAAAGGCCAACCAAACATCAATAAAGGTTCACCATAGACCCCAAAACCAAATCCAAAAAGGTTTCAAGTGCTTTCTTCACCACAATATTGAGAACCATTAAACCACCCCTATTTTAGGCTACTAAATTAGCCCTAATTTCCAAAGGAAGTATCCTCTAATCACCAAGTTAACACTCAAACTCATTAGATAGTCACAAATTGTGATGTAAAACAAAAAAATCCACCATCAATATTTAGGTTCAAGACTTCTAACCTGCTGATCCACCAGATCCTCCATTTTCATGCACAAACACTAGGGTTTTCTAAAACTCTAGTTTCTCAACCTTATCTGATACAACCAATGCCTCAAATAGTTCCAATAGGTCTGTATAGACTTCCTAAACCAACACAAGACTCACCTTAACTTCATTTTATCAAAACCTCATCAAAACCCCATCATAACAACACTTTTTCACATGGAAAACACTCAATTTTACCCTAGGGCATCATTGCAAAACTTACAACTCGCTTCTCTTCCCCCTCTAAAAAAAGTAGACATTTAATCTACCATTATAACATTCCTTTCCACAAAGAAACAAATTTGACAGTAGGTGGAAAGTTTTATTACATTATTTAATTTCCAATAGGGCCTTCTCTAGTCTATTACTGATAGATTCAGAAAACATATGAAATCACCCTCAAAATTTATTACTAGACTATAAAAATTGATGGAAAGGAAAAATAATGAATGATACTTTGATTCAAAAAATATTTCAAAGCATCCTAAAGTCTGTACAGGCCATATAAAATAGGAGAAGTTTTGAAAACACATAAAAAAAAAGTAGAAGAAACATTGTTTTCTTATTGGAATTCTTTTACACTGCAACCAACAACCCATTCTCAAGCCATTTTAGGCCTTTAAATAAATTTACAATTCAAAAAAGAACTACCCAATGTTCTCAACTACCTCTTAAAATCCTAATCCCTTCATATTCCCTAAAACTGCATTTTAACAACTTTTGTTTAACAACATTTTTTCATTTTTATGCAACTTTTGACATACCAGTGCCCTAAATGACTCAAAATCACCTAATTACATTGCAAATGGTCTTGATAGACCTTATTTAAGATGAATATACTCAAAAATTTGTATTAGACCCTATCTAATGCCTAAAGACCTTAACATTACCATTTGACATATTGTCCATTATTTGAAATTTTCAAGAAATTAGGTACACCTACACCATATTGGGTCATGAAACTGATAAGAGTATTACTACACTTAGTCCAACAAAATTTCAAACAAGAGAAAATAAACCTTTAACAAGGACTAGAGAAAAGATGATTTCATGTTAGGCTCGCCAAAATATAGAGGAGGATATTTGACACCACAAAGATGATGAGGACTAAAGAGTAAAATGATACTCAACTACCATAGGGATTAAATATTAGGTGGTGGGATAAAATGATAAAGAGGTTTATTTATATTTTATGAAAAATTAAAATGGGAGAGTTTTAGAAACTAAAAGAATATGTTGCAGATGTTTTTTGGAAAATTTGGAAAGCTCTTGGCTAAGGACGATAGTGCGGTGTGAAAATGTCCCTACGACATGAGGTCTAAAGAGGAAAATGATACTCAACTACCTTAGGGATTAAATATCAGGTGATGGGATAAAATGATAAAGAGGTTTATGTATATTTTATGAAAAATAAAAATCGGAGAGTTTTAGAAATTAAAAGAATATGTTGCAGATGTTTTTTGGAAAAAATGGAAAGCTCTTGGCCAAGGATGATAGTGCAGTGTGCAAATGTCCCTACGACATGTTAGGATTTCATACAAACAAAAAATAGAGTTTATAATAGAAGATGGCTAGGAACCTATTAGCAGTCTAATAACTAAAACCTTAGAATGCACTAAAATAATAGAGAAATAACATAGATAAAAGTAAACTATAATAAATAAAAAGAAATGATAAAATGAAAGAGAAGAAAGGAAACACTGATGAGAAGTCTGAGAATGAAGCCTCCAACAATGATTAATCATCAATACCTACACACATAAGACCAAGAAAAGTGTTGGGCTTGTTTAAAGGATTACCTTAGTCAAACCCCTGTGTGGGTGTTTCCAACACCATGGAAAGCCAGATATAGTCGAGATAGAAAAAATAGATGAGATAAAGAAAGATAATCATGCTAGAATAATACACTAACAATATAAAAAGAAAATGCAATAAAAGAACCATAGTTATCCTCCCTTTAACAAAATGGTAATGCTGAGAGGAAGAGACTAAGCTTGATAGAATAATGTTGAGCACCATATGCAAACAATAACATGTAATAACAATGATAGGATGAAGTTGCTATGGTGTAGAAGAGAAGGAAATATTGAGAGAATAGAGATATTGAGTGAATAGAATGAGATATATTGAGAGAATGAATGCCAAAATTGAGTATATGCATGTAAATGGGCATTTTAGTGTGTTTGCAAGTTGTAGAGGTGTTACACTTGTAGATAGGTGGGAAGCGTAACATCTAAATGGCTACTATAATCAAGAATATTTTTTAGATGTTTACGTGAAGTGCAAACATTTGCACGATGTGAGCTCATCTATGACAAAAATATACCTTATCAATCAAGAACAAGTGGGTTAAGTAAATTTAAAAATTAAGATTGGATAAATGGAATATTGCATCATCACATTTAATTTATCTAAAGGGGAGGTTTATGTAATGCAAAATTGCATAGGATGCAATTTACAACATTACATAACCAAACTGAGGCTTCATGATTGAAAATAAATAAGAAACACCTATTTTAAAAAAGGAATACATACTCTTGGAAATGTTCAAGATCTATATATTTTAATCTAGAAAAATTGAACTCACCTCAAATCCTTAACCTTGCTAATGCTTATGAATCTAGTATTGCCAAGATAATGGAGTTGCTTGGTTTGACTTATTATTAAGATGTGGCTTACCCTTGTCATCAACAACTTTACAGACTACTAGAGAGGGCCTAGAAATATAAATTTTGATTATTTCTTATATGTGTTAACCATCTTCCCACTTGGATCCTTCCCCTTGATCAATATGGAAAATAAAAATGAAAGTGCAAATTCAATAAGAGAAAATGGCAATCCCATAATACATATCTTGTGAAGTCTAAAATAATTTAAATGTCTCAAGTAATATCTTTGAATATCCACCATAAGCTACTTCTTAGAGATTGTATTGACATTCTAAAAAAATATCCAAATGCCATGGAACACTATGAAATGACAAAGATTTATTTTTTCAACTATATAATGATATCATTTATTTGGTCAACTATAGGAAATGATACATACCTACTAAATTAGTTAATAAATTTATTGGTAATAATCAATTTTACTCTTGCAATATTTTCATTTTTTTAAATTTTGATAAATGAGTTAGACATAACTTATTAATACTTAAAGGAAGAAAATATGTGTTGTTTTTAATTTAAATATTTCTCTTTTTTCAAATTTCTAATTTAAGTATTTTCTCTTAGCATCATTCTTTAGGTGTCCAATCTGTCATACCATTTACAATTTTTTTGTTAGTGAATGCTAATTATCCTATAAATGAAGGAAATATAGATAAAAATAAATAAATCAAAATAATCTTTCCATGCAAAAGGAGACAATCAAATCTATTACCACTTTATGATCAAGACCAACTAAATCAACCAAAGTTTGCCTATATAAATATTTTTCAATAGAAAATTCAAGGGACAACTTTCAAATAGTGGTTGGACAATGATACAAACAATAATTGATAAATTGAGTGTTCTTTCTTTTAACTTTGTATTGATTGAGTTTATTTTCTATTGATTAGTTACTTGTTTGTTTAATTTATTTCCTTTCAAATATCTTTTTTAAAAAAATAATACTTATTGTGTATGATTCTAATTTAAATGTTGTTCAATAGTTAAAAATAAGATGTGACCCTCATGTTAAAAGAAAGAACATTCTTGTGTAGAGAGATTCACATGATTGAGCCAATGCTAATTTATTCAAGCAAACACTTTTGTCATCATGAAATTGAATTTTAACTATTCATAGATAGAAAATGGTTTCATCACAAAAATTGACCCCTACTCTGAATTGTATATATAAAATTACTCAAAATTCTATAGCTACATCCACTTCGAAAACAACCACTATTGTTTCACATGTTAAACTTACCAACTTGTGGTTGTAGATCTTAGAGAGGTTCATTACTATTGAAGTTTGAACTGAAACATCTAACAATTAGAACTCTTAGACTTGAGACTTTATAGATCACAAATCTTTTTGTTGGCATTATCCTTCTTGGTTGCTTTCCACCTCTTTCCATAGGTATGTTGCTTCTAACTAGCCAATTCTGACAAGTTTTCTCATATAGAGCTAATTATTTCTCTTATTTATGGGCACTAGGCTACAAATAGAGACTAAGAGGAGGAGGGTGCTCTCATTTGGTAGGATTCTATTATCATAATTCTATCCCTAATAATGTTTAGGGTACACCTAATGATTACAATCCCCTCCTATTAGTGTTTCTCTCACTACTTAAAAGACTTTTTAATGTTTGTTGATGTTCAAACTTGACCTTATTTAAATGGATTTTGTCTTTTATAATTGACTTTACCCCGCATTAAAGACTTTGTTATGTTTGTTGATGTTCAAACTTGACCTTATTTAAATGGATTTTGTCTTTTATAATTGATTGTACCCCACATAGACTTTAAAAATATACCTTTTCACAACCCACTTCATTCAATGAATAATAAACTTTTATCTTTTTAACTCTTAAAAAAGATAATAATGACAATATTCATTAAAAAAACAATAGAAAAAGAATATACATGTTTTGAAGCTATTTAAAGGACCGGGATATATATAGTGTGCGTGTGAAACGAGTTCTTGCCATTTCCCTCCTCTTACTACCACAAACATTATATATTATAATATTTGTGGTAGTAAGAGGAGGGAAATGGCAAGGACACGTTTCACTTTATGCTCCCTTCTTAAATATACCACGTCACAAGCTAGTCTAATGTTAAATAATTGAGAAATTAATGTTTTTTATTCATTACAGTCGAACGTGTCTTTCAATGCAGGCTTGGCCACTCATTCGTTCTAATCCTTCTTTACCCCGTTACAGTCGTATCTTTATCTTCTCATTTCGAGTTAAGGATTACATCGTAGTTGCTTGTATAAGCAGTATATACAATTAGCTATTCTTTTCTCTACCGTAGCAAATTGCAAACATTATAAATGGTTGCAGGGACTATGATGTTTGAACTCATATTCATTTCTCTTGTGGCCTTTTCTTTGATAAGCTAGCTTAGCTATAGAAGCTCATATTCCTTTTAAGGTCAACTATGGCTGGTAGAATAATAATAGAGGTCGCAGGTGATGTTGCAGTGGGCCTGCCAAATGAATTTCCCCAGAGGGAATTTAATCCTGACAATAGAACGGTTATATTTGCTCTTGTCCTCTGTACAACCATATGTCTAGTGGGTTTCCTCTCCATCATCCCCTGGAATCGGCTCTGGAGGTCTCATGAGCTCCAAAGGGCTGCCAGACTTGCAAATACAGGATTGAAGAAAAAATGTATAAAAGAGCTACCCACTATTGTCTACAGTAAACTGAGATCAGAGCCAAACGTAGGAGATTGCCCCATTTGCTTGGCAGACTTTATTGAAGGTGAAAATATAAGAGTTTTACCCAAATGCAAGCATAGTTTCCACATTGAGTGTGTGGACAGATGGCTTCTTTCCCACTCGTCATGTCCCACTTGCAGAGATTGTCTTCTTCAGAAGAGAAATCAAGCCCAATCTAGCATTTCAGAAGCATATATTGAGCAGATCGAGGTACCAAGGCCACAAGCTGAAAATGATGCAGATAGGATATTCTTAGCGTTTGGGAGGGTCGCCATAGCATTCTAATACATTGGAAATATCTGGTAATAGCTGGTGAATTGACTTCTCTGCTTATCTCAAGATCCAAGTATTCCCATAAACAGTCAACGCTTTTACCACAACCACATGATGTTTAAGCTCTTCCGTAAATTTTCATCCCACAAATGACTTGCAGTCCTTTGATGTAAGCTTTGGAGTTTGGAAGAAAATGGGCATATGCTTTGAATGTTGCTAAAAGTGATGAATCAGCTTGAGCGCCTGTCAACTGGTTTTAAACTAGTGGGTCCTAGGGTTCCGCCATTAGAAAGATCTAAAAAGTGGTTGGAACAGTTTTCTCGTCTGCTCACACGAGAAAAGACAGCTTTTGACTTTTGAATGCGTATTGTTGATCGCATAATCGTATTGTGTGTTCTTTTTCAATCCTTTAGAAAGATCTAAAGATAGTGTTTTTTTTCCCAAAAATAATAGGTAAAGAGAAGAGAACAATCCTATTATAAGTGTTCTATCATAAGACACCTTAGGGTGAATGTGCAGTTGGGAATGGAATATTTAATGGTAGTTTAACGTGTTTCAAAATGTTAAAGAGTTTGGAATGGTGAAAATTGTATTTCATACCTTTTTTTTTTAAGTTTTCAATTTTATAGAGTGGTTTTTGTTGAAATTGTGAAATTTACACAAGTAAGATCAAACAGTAAACAAGAACATCTTTCATTCAGGAGAGCTGTAAGAAATGATTTACTATTTTCTCAAAAAGAAAAATTTATAGAATCAAATAATACAAGAAAAAATTATAGATGAGAGAGAGATTAAATCATGACAAGTGTCATCATCATATATAATAAAACATAATAATGTAGTAATAGTTCAATTTAATTGGAAAAAAACACTCCAAGTTTAACTTAAGTGCATAAAGTGAAATTAGCCTAAGAATTAATTAAAAATTATTAATTAATTATTGATTACTCTAACACCCCCCTTAGTGTAAGTTAGGGAGTAGCTAAATTTTTTTAAAAGACAATTCATAAAAAGAAAAGAATTCATGAATGGATCAGGAAAACAAGGCACAAACAATCAATTCTCTTATAATTAGAGAAAAGGAGAAAAACCATGTGAGATAAAGCTTCTCTCCAAAAGAGAGAAAGACAAATGAATAATTAAGAAGACTCCAAACAAATGAAAACAGAGAGACAAATGAATGATTAAGAAGACTCCAAACAAATGTTTTTGAAAAAAAAAACATGGAGAATGTTTTTGGAAACAAGGTAAAAGTAAGCTGCAATATTAAGTTATGTTTTGTTGCTAGTTGTTGTCATTGATGTCAATAGTGATGGTTGTCATTGATCTCAAACTAAGGAGATCATTGGCAGTTGTTGTCATTTAAGTCAACGCTGATGATTATGGCCTTCTCGGGAGAATAATAATATAGGTCGCAGGTGATGTTGCAGTGGGCCTGCCAAACGAATCTCACCAGAGCTAGGTTAATCCTGAAAATAGAACAGTATTATTTGCTCGTCCTCTGTACAGTCATATGTCTAGTGGGTTTCCTCTCCATCATCCCCTGTAATCGGCTCTGGAGGTCTCATGAGCTCCAAAGGGCTGCCAGACTCGCAAATACAGGATTGAAGAAAAAATGTATAAAAGAGCTGCCCTCTATTGTCTACAGTAAACTGAGATCAGAGCCAAACGTAGGAGATTGCCCCATTTGCTTGGCAGACTTTATTGAGGGTGAAAATATAAGAGTTTTTCCCAAATGCAAGCATAGTTTCCACATTGAGTGTGTGGATAGATGGCTTGTTTCCCACTCGTCATGTCCCACTTGCAGAGATTTCCTTCTTTGAAAGATAAATCAAGCCCAATCTAGCATTTCAGAAGCATATGTTGAGTAGATTGAGGCACCAAGGCTACAAGCTGAAGATGATGCAGACAGGATATTGTTAGAGTTTGGGAGGGTCGCCATAGTATTCTAAATTAAATAGATTGTACCTTGAAGCCATAGCTATAAACATTGGAAATATCTGGTAATAGCTGTTGAATTGACTTCTCTGTTTATCTCTAGATCCAAGTATTCACTTAAACAATCAACGCTTTTACCACAACCAGATGATGTCTAAGCTATTCTGTAAATATTGATCCCATAAATGGCATGCGGTCCTTTGATGTAAGCTTTGGGGTTCGGAGGAAAATGGGCATAGGCTCTGAATGTTGCTAAAACTGATGAATCAGCTTGAGCGCCTGTCAACTGGTTTTAAATTAGTGGGTACTAAGGTGCCGTCATTTGAGAAGACAGCTTTTCACTTTTAAATATGTATTGTTGATCGTATATTCTTACAAACCGTAAGATAGTATTCTTTTCCCCAAAAATAATAGGTAAAAATAAGAGAACGATCCTATGGAGTCGGCTAACTACTAGACAAAATGCACCTATGTACATACAAAAACACATAAAAACATTCATAATGACATACATGGTAACATACATAATATGAAGAGACGACGTAGTGCGGGGGCCCACCAGACGGATGACTTAAGTGACAGAACCGACAATGGAAAGAAATGTCACACGAAGTGAGGAGGTGTCCCATCGGTGAATTACACCGGCGTTCTTTTGCCTTGTGCGACAAGCTAATAGTTACGCTCGGGAAGGGTGGTGACATGCGATTTAAATTGTAACCGGTACTGTTCTTTGAAGAACCTTGGGAAACATGTTGTGCTTTGGGTTTTCTCATTCTGTAGGACGATGTGCTTTGAGTTTTCTCATTCTGTAGGTTGAAATCGAAAGGTTTGAGAGCAAGGGTGCATTGCGGGTAGGGGAGAGGACCAACCGACTTGAGGTGAGGGGTTTCTAACTAAGTGTATGAAATGGTGAATGCTTTTATGTATTGTTTCATGTCCTTTTGTATGTATGTACATTTTTGTTGTGGGTTGTAGGTTTAAAAACATATGAAAAAGTGAGTTGAGGGGTTTCTAGTCATTTGGGTTGTTAGTTGTAAAGGGGTTTGAAATGTTATGAGGGTTTTTATTTGCAAATTCTTTTAAAACTTTAAGTGGGTTGTGGGTTTTGTAAAACCCAGTGTTTTGCATCTTAGAATTTTAGAAAAGAAAATGAATGGCTTTACAAGTGTTATTTAGACCTTAGGAATGTAATGAAAGGCACTGTTTTATAAACACCCATTGTTTTCCAAAGAGCATTAACACCATGTTTCTCCACTTTGAACAAGTTTACTTATTATCGGTGATAATGTCAAGAAGTTGGTGTTCTTGCTATTTGTAATGCACACGTACATATATAAGCTTGAAAACCATGAGGGTTTGGGTATGTTGTGATGTGGGTTGCATTTTTATAACCACCATGTGTTTTCCATTTCATTGCATTGCACATCTTTCAAACCGAGAGGATTACTTCACATTGCATAACTAATAAGTAGATGCTCATAGATAGATGAAAAAATTTAAATTACAATATAGGCTTTTTACATAGCCAACCTAAAAATAGATATGTAGTTAGTTCACATTGCATAGGTAATAACTATACACACAACTATAGGGAACTCCACCTACACAACCAAGAAGCATTAACACTGTGTTTCCCCACTTTAAACAAGTTTACTTATTATCAATGATAATGTCAAGCAATTGGTGTTCTTGCTATTTGTAATGCACATGTACATATACAGGCTTGAAAACCACAAGGGTTTGGGTATGTTGTGATGTTAGTTGCATTTTTATAAACACCCTGTGTTTTCCATTTCATTGCATTGCGCATCTTTCAAACTGAAAGGATTACTTCACATTGTATAACTAATACTTGTAGATGCTCATAGATAGATGAAAAAATTTAAATTACAATATAGGTTTTTTACATAGTCAACCTAAAAGAAGTTATGTAGTTAGTTCACATTGCATAGGTAATAACTATACACACAACTATAGGGAACTCGACCTACACAACCAAGTACTATTCTGAAATATATCAATTTCTTCATTGTAGAGTGATAATTGTAGTTGCCAATATTGTTTTTTTTCATGGCATTCCATGAGAGCACATTTGTTTGAGGTATTTTTTGAAATAGTTCACTGCCTTGTCTATGAAAGCATAATAGTAAGCAACAACAGAGACAAGGTAGTGAACTGTTTAGAAAAATAGCTGAAAGAAATGTGGTCTCATGGTCAATGGAATGCCATGCCAAGCCACAGACAAGGAAGTGAACTGTTTCTACGTGGGATTGGTTATCTATGGCTTGCCACTATGTTTTGGTAGACATTCTCATCTCACGCTGTTTTTACAAAATAATTGTAGATATATAATGATAATTAGAGTGATATTTGTAGATGGAGACCCCCTAATAAAATTTTGTTAGAAAATGGGAAACACCTTATTTAACAAGCAATGTAGTTTGGATCGCAGATATGTATTTTCATATTTAGTAGAGATATCAACAATATATTGTGAAACTATACCCACAACTATAGGGAACTCCACCTATGCAACCAAATACTATTGTGAAAGATATTAATTCATTCATACTTGAGTGATAATTGTAGTAGCAAATTGTATTTGTTTGTCATGGCATTCCAAGAGGCAACATTTTTTTGAGGCATTTTTTCAAACAATTCGCTGCCTTGCCTATGAAAGCATATTAGTAAGCAACAACAGAGACAAGGTAGTGAACAATTTGAAAATTACCTCAAAGAAATGTGGTTTCATGGTGATTGGAATGTCGTGACAAGCCATAGACAAGCCAATGAACTATTTGTAAGTATGATTGCTTATGTATGGCTTGCCATTGTGTTTTGGCAGACATATACTCACCTCACACTATTTTTTCCAACTTGCAATTATAGAATGCATGTATATGGTTGTTGGAAAACATTGATTGTTTACTATCAAAGCATAATAGTAGATCTAGATTGTCATGGCATTCCAACATGATGGTGATTGGAATGACATGACAAGCCATATACAAGGCAATGAATTGTTTCTATGTATGATTGCTTATCTATGGCATACCACTAGGTTTTGGAAAACATGTACTCACCTCACACCATGTTTTCCAACTTACAATCACACTATGCATGTATATGGTTGTTGGAAAACATCGCGTGTTTACTATCAAAGCATAATAGTAGATTTGGATTGTCACGACATTCCAACACCATGGTGATTGGGATGACATGACAAGCCATAGACAAGAAAATGAATTGTTTCTATGTATGATTGCTTATCTATGGCATGCCATTATGTTTTGGGAGACATATACTCGCCTCACACTGTGTTTTCCAATTTCCAATCACTATGCATGTAAATGGTTGTTGGAAAACATAGTGTGTTTACTATCAAAGCATATTAGTGGATCTAGATTGTCATGGAATTCAAACACCATGGTGATTGGAATGACATGGCTTGTCAATTGTTTCTATGTATGATTGCTTATATAGGGCTTGCCATTATGTTTTGGCAGACATATACTCACCTCACACTATCCATTATCTTATATGTATTTTACCATTTACTTTACAGTGTTGTAGATATTTTATGGTCTATTGTTTCATTAAACCTAACAACGAGAATCCATTGCAAATTTTGTTGTGTAAGATTCCGTGCATCATACCATAATCATTGTTAGAAGTGTATTCTTTGTTGTGCACTTTAATGTTTTTGTTCTATTGCATTTTTATTCTTTTTTAGAGGCTGCAGAGTGCAAGGTAACCCATAGTGATTAGGTAAGATTGAAAGACCATTTTCATTGTTTGTTTTATTGCTTGCATTGGAATGACAAGATTAGTATTACTATTGTAATATATGGGGATTCGCTACTCACAAGTTCTCTTCATTCAGAGATCCTCACAGGGTGAAATGCCCTATACTACCTCAATGGAACAACATCGAGAGTTTCAGAATCTAAAAGAGCAGGTCATAGGGATTCTCTAGACATACTATCAAGCTATCGGCCAAAGGACGACAATGCAGAGTATAGACAATAATGTAGTGCCCTGGCATCCTAGAGGCATGTTGGTGTCTTGTTGGGATTAGAAAGCGAGAATGTCTTAGAAAATGGCTAAGTGATGACTTACACTCTAACTACTGAGAATCTCTAGAATGCAAGAAAGCAATAAGAAGCAATAAGATTGAAACAAAGTGAAATAGAGATGATAAAGACAAGGAGAAGAAAGGAAATACTTACGACCGTACGAATGATGAAGCTTCCAACTCGTGAATGTCTTCAATACTAGCACACAAGAGGGAGAGAGAAATTGTTGGGTGGTTGTATAGGGTCCTGCCTTAGTCAAAGCCCATTTTGGTGTTCCCACCTCCATAGACATCCAGATAGATAGAGATAAAAGTAGAAATGAAGTAAAGAGCACTTAAATCACTACAAAACAATGTTATGCTACTCAACCAAGTAATAGAGGAGAGGAGTGAAAGCTTACCACCTCCACCAAGAGCACTCAAGGATTCTTAGGGGAGAAAATGAGAGGAACTCAAGCCTATGCTGCAATGGTGTTTTGTTCCACACTTGCTCTACTGAAGTGGTGGAGTGTTGATGTTGCTGCTATCAAGAAGAGGTGAATTTGAAGAAGGAGATGAAGGAAATAGCCAGATTCGGGTCGGTCAGCCAAGGAGGGCATTACAAATCGACCTCCAATGGGAAGTGTAATGCTTCTATCGGCTCCAAATGTGGGAATCTTTCAAGGATGTAAGTGTGCCACACGAATGTCTGTGCGCTACGTGGGCATCCCCTATAGAAATGCCTCCACCAATGCTCAAAATAGGCACCAAGTGTGATGCAAGTAGTAGGCTTAGTTGGAATTAAGCCTCTGAACTTGGTTTTCTAAGGTGAACAAAGGAAAAAGGGGGAATTGCACATAGGGTGCAAATTCACTCTTATACAACTATTAGTTTTTTGTGATAACTCTGGAACTTTATGGGCTGAGGATTGGGAAGCAAAGCATATCCTGCTACGTAAGATTCATAGATTGTCTTCAGTATTTTGATTCATTTCTTGCATTAGAATGAAATGATTAGTCTTTTGAAATAATTTTTTTGTTTTATTGGATTAGTTTATATTGTTTTTTCTTGATATTGTTATTTCCTATCTGTGCCATGTATGAAAAATAATCGTAGGAACTAGTCTCAGGTGCATTTATAAACTAGTTTAAATAATTTTCTTCCCTCTCTTTTCCAAACAATGCACCATTTGTTGCATATTTCATGTTTCAACTGCTAGAAGAAATTTGTAAATTTGGAATACAAATATGCAAGTTAGGCATCAAAGCTTATAACATACTTTCTTTTTTGTATCAATATGGAGTTTGAATTTAAAGGCATGCTAAGCTTATCTATGGGTTCCCACTATTTTTTCGTAGAACTATGCTCACCTCACGCCGTGTTTTTCAACTTGGAATTGTATTGTGCATGTATATGCTTGTTGGAAAACATTGGGTGTTTACTACCAAAGCATAATAGTAAATATGGATTGTCATGGCATTGCAACACCATGGTGATTGGAATGCCATGACAAGCCATAGAGTAGGTGATGAAGTGTTTCTATTTTTTTTCTATGGCTTGTCATGGCATTCCAAGATGATGGTGGTGTAATGCAATGAGAGTCCATATTTTCAATTATGCTTGGATATATTTTTTCAACAATCCATATTTACTATTTAGCCATGGTGTTTGAAGCCATGAGAATCCATACTTATTATTACACTTTGATATAGTTTTTGCAAGCATGTGTACCTTGTTCAAAATAACCTATTTTAGGCTTTTAGCCATATAAGTAAGGCAATGAACTATTTTCTATATTTCTTTGTTAGACATGAATGAAAATTGTGGTAGCATAGTGAACTATTTCATAAAATTCCTCAAATAAATCTGGTCTCATGGTGATGGAATGCCATTACAATCGATATTGTAGCTACTGCAATATGGATTGTCATTGTAACACTTACTAATTAAAATATTAGTAAAATTAATAAATTAGACAAAAATAACGAAACAAATATGATAACAAGAGGAAATTCATTTAAAACCAACTTAACTAAATTCATTAATATGAAAGTATTATTTTAGTTAGTGTCTTAGAAATTTTTTTGCCTTTAATGAATCTAAACAATATATGCTCTTTATATTGCAATGATTAACATATTGATGAATTGAATGCAATCATTAGATTGAGATAAGTAATATTAAAGCAATTCAAAAACCTTCACAAACATAGAATATCAATGAGACTATAACACCATATTTGTCTTGAGTGGAAAAACCTCTTGGGGTAGGAAAATCACTCAAAAATTGACTCACTTGCTTACTCTCAAAACTTGTTTACAATGCCTCATTGGCTATATATCAACATTTTCAATCACTTTTTTAATGATACACAGAGTATCACCTATGTTTCTTTTACAACATATTTTTATCTAGCATCACTCAAGATTCAAAGGTAGAAGTTTAAGTACAACATAATTGATTAATTTCACAAAGGACTGAATGTGTTATACAAATAACTTTCAAATATGAATCAATGAAATGCCATTTCTAAACTAAGAATAATACTTATTTTCTGCTCACCATATTTTTGAAATAATACATGGAAGGATATATATATAATGTTCTGGATTACTAAACTAGAGTATCTTTTCAAACTAAAAGGTAACTTTCTTCTCTAATTGTCCCTTAACAGGTAACAGTTAAAATGTTTTTAACAAATTTTAATCAATGCTTCCTTGAAACAATGCATGTCGTCCTGATATAACAATATGTCATAAATATATTCAAATGCATAACTTGTGTTCCTAAATGATGAAGAAAATTGAGCCATGACGTGGAAAACTAACACTTGACGCAATGCAACCAACAATGATAATCATATGAATAGACCTTGACAATAACTAACCACAATGCCAACATGGATTAAGTTACAGATCTGGGATAATAAAAACTTTACCCAAAAAAATGAAAAGAACTCAGCTTTGACTTGATACCCAACATTGTATCTAGGGTTCAAAGGAAATAAAAGACTTTATACATTTTAAAAATATTGAACAAAGAGACTCGACTAGTGAAGCAAGGGTAAACCTTTAAGCTATATCATTACTTTTTTAAAGAACTTGATTAGAAGAAACTAATCATAGCCAAGTCAAGTACTCATAAGAAAGGTCCAAAGAGGGTTTCACAAATTTACATCCAAGAATACCAAAGATTATGAAAGATAACAACAATATTTACTTTCTTCTCAAGAACTAACAACCAAAACAAAAGGAAACTCATAAACATAATCAAGAAAAAAATTCCTTAAGACTAAGAGAGAGGAACCAGTGACACTTGTGGTTCACACTACTGCCAACTAATTTTTGTAACCTGATCAAACATTTTAGCCTTCACCAAAATGTTATGCTTCCTTCCAAACCTGTCATGCCACCACAAGACTTTCCTTGACCAATTTCTTCGATGCCCTAACTATTTAGGCTATTCCTTAGCCCAAGCTCTAGGGATCTCCATAAAACAGGTCTTACAAAATACTTTTTAAAAAAAACCCTTGAATACAACTTTATGTTATGGTATTTATCTTCCAAGCCCTTAGTCCTTAATTGCATAACCTTGATATTTCCTTCATATTTTTCTTCGTATGGTATGGTGTGAATCTCGTTATGATACATGAAGGTATGTTTGATCTATAGATAGATAAAGATATGTGAGATTTACAAATATGAATTTGACCTAGGTGGGTGCAACAAAGAAAGGAATGTGACACATTGATTAGATGCAAGCAAAGCATATAAATGGCTTATGAAAAGTATTCGATATGGGAGGAAAGGATATGAAAGGCTAGATATGCAAATTAATGGAATGGAAATGCTATCAAATCATCATTTTTGAGTTGTATGTAGAAAATGATATGTAAGAAATAGAAATATGAATGACCTAGGTGGATCCAAAGAAGAAAGGAATGCAACACATTGATGTGATGCAAGGAAATCATATAAATGGTTTATGAAATGTATTCGATATGGGAAGAAAGGATATGGAAGGCTAGATATGGAAATGAATGGAATGGAAAGGCTATGAAGTTATCATTTCTTTCATCATAGAGTGGAACGATTCCCCGATTGTTATTGGTTATTCTTTTTGTAATCATCATAGGGTGGATTAACTTGATAGATACACATAAGAAAAAATCACGCCCCATTCCTCACTCTCCTTTGTACACAACAAGGTGTAGAGATCCTCGAGCTTCCACAGAATGTGACAAGAAAAGAAAAAAAATAAAAAGATAATGATATTGATGGAGTCAAGAGACAAGAGTTAAGATAAAGCACAAGTTGTCATGCATACAGTATGAAAATGATAAATCTGAAAGATCATGATAATGAAAAAATGTAAATGCTAATGCATATGATAAGGACCAGTGCACAAAATAGTTCTAGGATGGAAAACACAATAGGTTGTGACTTAGTAAAGCCCAATGTTTTAGTATGTTAAAGAGTTTATGGTTTGTTTAAATGTTTTAGTCATAACAATGATAAAACAATGATAAATAAGAATTTAAATGATAATGATAAACAAGATCTTATTCCTTAGTCAAGCTGAAAACCAAAGGACATATGGATGGATAGGGATCAATGATAAGGGTAAATGATAGGAAATGTAAGGATACACCTTATATGGAGGATGAAGATAGATGGATCAAAGTATGGAATGCTATGGATGGTGGGATCCAATGAAAGGGGAACCCAAAATGTTTACTCTTATACAAAGAAGAAATAGAGGACCTATGGAGGAATCCAAAGATGGCATGTCAAAGTAATAACATGCCCCCATGGCAAGAGGTATGACAAGTTATAATGACATGACATGTGTTGGGACTATAAATTTTTTTTACCTTACATTCATGAAACCTAGAAGGTCACCACATTCTAAGTGTAGAGAGAAACACAAATTGCTATAATCCATTCCACATGCCATATTCACCAATGATCCCATCAGACTTGACCTTTTTACACACTAAAAATCCTTTTGGTCATCATTGAGTAAGAGCTTCTAAATAAATAGTTCATATCAGCATGATTATGTACAAGACTCTTCGATCCATAAGTCATAGCCTCTCAATTTAAGCATTTCTTGCATATTGGCAAAAGGTCAACCATATCAAAATGATCAACAACTTTGGAGGATACATATTCGGGAAGACAAGGCCTGTCGTCCCACTGATAAAAAGGTTATTAGCAAGAGGAATACTATTAGAGTAAAATTCTCAAGTCATCCTAAGCATCCATGTCATGCTAATAGACCCTGATTGGTAAGAAATTCACTTTGTCTCACTGATAAGATGAATGGAAACACTTCGGTGAGACATGTATTATTAGAGTGAGTTTTTCTTTTCCTTCCGACTTCATATGTTACACCGATGAAAGTAAATTCGATGAGAGTCTTTCCGATTCATTCAAAGGAAGAAGACAATGAAAGAAATACATCAGGTCGAGACTAATGACATTATAGTAACTTTCAAATCCCTTAGCTATGCCTATTCTCATGTCGATAGTAATATGAATGGATCAAATTTTATTAGAGTGACACTTGGTGACAACTTTGATATCTAGTTGACTTCACAAATCTCTTCCCAAAGGTGATATGGATTAAAAAATAGATCAAAAGCATGAAAATTGTTTGGTCTTCCCGACCATGAAAGATGATCAAAAGAGTACCCTCTATCTAATTAATGTTCAACCAAAGTTTGAATATGTCTCACCGATATAATCATTCAATTTGCCATTGATAAATTCAAAAAACCTATTACATTTGTGTTCAGAGCTAGACATTAATGGCCGCACAGATGTACATTGTATATATATTCTCTAATTGAAAGAAGAATAAGCAAGGATAATTTTTAGGATTGGCAACGAAAGGAATGGCAGAGTGGGCAAAGGTCAAAAAATTTAGTGGGGCTGAAATCCTTCAAGTAAGCTTGCAATCTCCTTGTAATTATATTTTCACTTATGTCACCTTGAGAAGATAAAATGGAGGGTTCAAGCTCTGGGAAATTGAAGAGTAGAAAACAACAGAGTGAGGGTAGCCAGCCTAGGGATAAAAATAGAAAATTGAAACAAGAGATGAGCCAAAAACAAATGAGAGAAGATTGAACCAAGATCTCATTGACCAATTACCTGGTTCAAGACCAAAAGCTAGGAATTATGCACAACTTAGGGCTGATGTAGAAAGATTTGAAGAGAAATGCAGGAATATAGGGGATGTATGGACCCCTATTTGAGGATATGAACTATTTATGTTTCATTATCATCAGAGGGATAGGTTTGAACCAGTATGCAATCCCTAGAACTTTAACCTAGGAAAATTGGTTGTCCCTAACATATTTGTAAATGTGGAACAAGTAATACTCCTAGCTAACCACTACAATCTAGACCTCAAGGCTATATGCAATTCGCTAGGTAAACCTTTTATGCATGTGTCTGAAGCTACAATTTGTGAAATTTTTGACCTAAATGGCACATGTGATGAAATTATTATACATGAGACTCTAGAGAAAGAATATCAAGGATGGATACACCTATAGAGGGAGATTACCACTGCATAGGCCCAAGAAGCTGATGGAAGTCTAGTTCCACTTGATGACAATGATGGGCCTCCTTTTCATGTCAACTTATTTGAACCCTATTTAAAATACACATGCTTCTCAATGTGTCAGGTGTTAGGGACTGAGGCTCTTGAGTTTATGTCAATTATACCAATGGTGAATGTTGTTGGTGTTTAGTACCATAATGCCAGGCCATTTGACTATGCTTCATATATTTTCAAACAAATTGATTCAGGACTAATGGCAATTAAAAACGGATCCCCTATACTGCATTTCAAGCATTATTCTATTTTCATGCATATAATAATGTATTTCGGGCAAGAAATAGGGATGTGGCCAAAAGAATTAAGGATTGCACAATTTGACAAAGAGGACCTAAACCACTTTCAATACAATTATGGACTGCTATTTGGGATAGCAAATTTGTCAACTCCAATTATGTTCATTTTGAGGAGTATTTTGTCAAGACATTGTACATATTTTTCAACTATCCTTGTGATCACTCATTATCTAATGAAATTAAGAGGTTCCTTAGGCCCAAGGATTTTAATGGACCTGTAACTATTGGTCACAATTGGGGTGATTAGTACTATTTTGTGGATGTCGCCATGATCAGAGTTTATGGTTTTGAGGATACACCATTTATTTTTCCAAGGATAGTACCAAATAGAATTGCATACTTGGAGATTGTTAGACAAATGGATTACTCAAGTGTAATGAATCTAGGTGCCTTTGGGAAGTAGGAATTCATGCCAAGTACTTTGTGCTTTGGAGATTTCACTATATTGTCAAAAAAGGGGTATGACTTGATTTTGGATAAGCTATTGCACTTCAATTTGAAAAGGGCTCCACCAAGGAAAGGGTTTGATCTAGAAGGGTACATTTATTTTTCCAGAGAAAAGGTGAACTTGGGTGGGTATGATCATATACCTTATCCATATGATGGCACAACCAGGAGAATGGAAGAGAAGGAAGTTAAAAAATCTATTGATAAGTACAACATGGGGGTAGAGAAAAGGATAAAAGAAATACAAGAAACAAAGCTACTAGCCTCTGGTGAGGAGTCATCTGATGATAAAGAGTCTCATGGCCCAACTGATAAAATTTCCAAATTGAGAATTGAGGATTATAAGTCTCCCCTTAGAGAGTAAGAAATTAAAGAGGGCTCTGATACATACACGAGGTAGTTGGCTTATAGATATTTTGTTGTTGATGATGAGTTTATAAAGTCCCTAGAATTTAGATCCGTCTTGTACAAATAGAGAGGGAAATCAATAAGAGAATTTGTTGCAAACATAACACTAAACAATGAGGATCAACTATTGAATACTTTGAAGTTAAGTGTAGAAAATGAGATGAATATGACTCTAGAGCGAGGAAGGAAATTATTGGAGTTAGGTATAATGATTTTCCCAGGTTTGGACCTAAATTATGCTCTTGTTTTTTACAACTTCTTGCAAGATAACAGTGCTACACATAAGCTTAGTCCTGAAGGAGTTACAAAGGTGTATACAGGATCAAAGTATAATCCTGATGAAGGTTCTCTCATGATCTGGGCCCTATATCCTCCACACAAGAAGTCTGTAATTATTGACACTGAAAAAGCATTTGGCCATGTCATGACCTTAAAAGTAGGAGTGGCCGATCCTATGGCCACAGCTGAGATTGGCATCAATGTTGCTAAGTTAAATAAAGCTCAGATCCAGATGTTGATTAAGGAAAAGGACATGTACAAAATGAATAATGAGAGGATACTCAAAGAGAATGATTTCCTGAAGGATATGGTTAAAAATACATTGAAGGAATCTACTAAGATACTAACTCAAGGGGAGAGTTCACAATTAGAGGATAAGGGTGAAGGATCATATGTACAGGATCAAGTAAATAATGATAGGTTTGATACAATCTCTACAACATTTCAGAAAAGACATGCTAGTTTAATGATTTGGATGAATAAGCTATGGCCAATCTATTCCAAAAATTATGCCATAGTTCTGGAACACAAAAGGATAAATGACTGAATACAGGAGAAAATTCAGGAAATACAAAAGACAGGTGTTTCTGATAACGGGGCTACCACAAATGTTGAGGATATAGTAAAGAAGCACAAGGACTATTATGAGGAACTCCAGGAAGATGTGAAAGGACTAACTAATGCTACAAAAAGTGGAGTGCCTACATTATTTGAAGATAATGGAGAGTTGAAGGGTCACGACGAGTGGACAAGAGATTGCAAGATGATATTGCATAAAGCATTGGAAGTAGCCAAAACTGAAGAATCAACATTGGACGAATCATTCAAGCACTTGGAGAAAATGGTAACCATGGAGATCGTTGTGAGAAACGCAATAGAAGATGTCGATACTCACTTAAGACTAAGATTATTTAGATCATATTACTAGAGTCCATTTGTGGCTTACTAGAGCCTAATTGTTTATGTTTAATCATTGTTAGTAGTTGTTAGTTTCAAAAGGACATTCACAAAGGGGTGCGCCCTCTTCAAATTTTTGATATATAAATCAATTACATAGCGATAGGAAGATATAGGTGAATAGGGATAGATAGACAAGAGAAGGCTTCCATAATGTTTACATTTCAAAAGACTATGTTGCAACTATAATTTTGAGGAAATCAATGAAAGATCTCTGATTTTGTGGCTTCATATTGGTATCAATTGTTTTTTGAAAATATACAGTTATTTGGTTGTCTCCAACTTAATATTTCCTTGTTATTTAAATTGGTGTATCAAAGATATATTCAATTTATCAAAGCACATTTGTTGTTCTTGTGTGGTGTGATTAATTGGTTTCTTTAAAAGAATTAAAAACCCTTCTAGTCAATCACAATAATCTTGAAATGTTATTTGGATCAGTAAGAAGAGCCATATAATTAGGATTGCCATTTTGTATCCAATTTGGTATCATTTGTTGTTCTTGTGTGGTTTATTCAATTGGTTATTTCAGGCAAGGATTAAAATCCTTTTGATAAATCATAAGTAACCTAGTTGTGTCAGTTGGATCCATAAGTAGAGTTTGTCAATCACTTTCCTGGATGTTTATACAAGATATAAACCAATATAAGTGTGCCAAATGGTTTGAGTTATAGCCAATAAAAGTCATTCATTCTAGATCTTCATTTGACTCCATTTACCCAACAAGGCACTGGTCTTACCCATTTCATCATCTAATTTTATCAAATTTGTTTTCAAAACCTTACATTTGTTAACTGAACATATTAATAAACTTTACCTTGATATTGCTTATACAATTTACACCAAATTAGGATTGCATCTCTCCACTCCCAATTTCCATTGTGGATAGATTGCTTAAGTATAAAACACATAGTTTAAGTTTTCTTCATTTGCATAGGTACACCCACCTAGGTCTGGCAGAGCCTGAAGAGAAGGAGGTTCAAATACATGAATTGGCCTTGTTCGTTAGCCTAAAACATACCAAGAGCTTGGCAACCTCTTGAGGTTTTCCAACCAGCATTTTTGAGAACTAACACACACCATGCTATAGTTCCTTTGATGGTTCAGATCATTCCACATGGCACTTCCCCACCTCCCCATTGAGGGATGAGAGATGTAGGTGGGTCCCCCATGGGCTTGCGGGGAGTAGCCCAAATTAAATATGGCACTTCACATCTATATTCTCTTTACCTTAAGACCATTCAACTTTGCATAACCCTTGGACTAGATAGACAACCCAGATTAAGATTTCTTGCTTACCTTTAAAACATGTGCTTAAAAGGATCCTTTAGTAGCACAAACTTTAACACTAGTTCCATAATATTTCCTTAATATTTCTCACCTTGCTATAGTTCCTTCGACAGTTTTGATCTTTCCACATGGCACTTCCCGCCTCCCCGTTGAGGGATGCGAGATGTAGGTGCGTCCCACATGTTGGTTATTTTTTAGAACCAAACTTGATCTCACCATTCACCTATGAATCTGCTAGAATCCATGATAATTAAAGGCAAGAATTGGCCAACAAACAAGTAAGGATTCTTAGGCACTTACTTCTACACTTTGGGCTCTGTGAAACCCAAGAGGGTAATCCTAACAATGTCCACATGATATTCTTGTGTCATTTTTATCATATCATTGCAACACACAGATAATTTTTATGTAAAGGCTCAACAAACAGAACTTATCAAAGAAGTTGGATGCTTCTTAACAACAGTTCATATTAA
This sequence comes from Sequoia sempervirens, assembly GCA_007258455.2. Lineage (NCBI taxonomy): Eukaryota > Viridiplantae > Streptophyta > Pinopsida > Cupressales > Cupressaceae > Sequoia > Sequoia sempervirens. Next base: position 74,162,795 of record VDFB02193867.1, on the reverse strand, counting down.
GAGCATGAGAATGGTAATGCTTAACATAATTGTAACCCGTTTGAGATAATTTGATTTAATGAATGGTTTGTTGTTGAATTAATCAACACAATGCAATATGATTACCTTACTTAGACCAATGCCTCATCCTTAGAACATAGTCAATTCTAACACCCACATAATTTGATAGCAATTTTTGTACATGACATTATTCAAAGCTTTGATAATACTGCATTACATTCTTTTAAAATTGTATCTCAACCATCACTTCTTACTAGCATCCTAGCACTCAATTTAATATAAACCTATAGCTCTATTCAAGCATTTACATCAATTCTTTGAATTAATAAGCAAGAATAAAACCATGCATCCATTGGGAAGCAACAAAGACAAATAAGATAACCCTTGATTATATTATTTATAGTTTATAAAACTAGTACATGGAGAGAAAATGGTGTCAAACTTACACTATTCTATTCTATATTTCCAGTACTACTTATCAATATTACATATGCATATTAACAGACTCAAAATTAAGACTTAACACTAAAATGTGTAGTATCCTTTACAATTCTCTGTGTGATCAATTCTAGAACAACCAACCTCTCTCTTGTAATTGGCCCTGAAATCCCATTTATAAATATATGGGAGCAACAAGCATCAGGCTGAATTACAATTACAATCTCATTTGCATTTGACAGTTAATTTCACTTTAATTTTAGAGATTCCCTAGGTAGTTACATTTACTCATTGCAAAATGGTGGGAAAACAAAAGTCAAAACTCCATGCAGTTTGTTGAAGAAGACTAGCTAGCCTTCCAAAAGGCATCGTTATTTGTTACAGTAGCACCAAAATACTTCACCCATGTCGATCAAAGAAGATTCTCCATCAGCACCCAAGGCAAAAAGTCACATATTAATTAGAAAAGGAATTTTTCCATCGAAGCAACAGTTTCCAACACCTCTCCTTCGCACCAGCCAAAAAGGTTTCCAAGTCAGAATCAAAGACAAAAAAACCATATACTTGCTAAAAAGGATGAGTCCACTATAGTGGCCATGGTGTCATCAAAAACTGAAATAGAACCAGGTGCTACTCTAACTCTTCAAATTCAAAATCAGCACACCCGCTTCATGTTCTTGCTAAAACTGGAGAAGCTAATACCCCTCCCTCATCAAAATTCTCATGTGGCACTAGAGTAAGAAGGTAACGGCCATACTCTGGGTCAATATCTCCTTCATCACCCAAAGGGCTATCCAAAACCTCTATAGGAGAGTTGTGCCTCCCCATATAAGAGTCATAAGCCTTGTGGTACTTATTCTTCCACTTCGCTTCCCTCACAGGCTTAACTATTTTTTTTCTTTCTACACTTGACCAATTCTTTTGAAACAACCCTGCTCCTCAAATTATAGGTGCTCACATCACCACTTTGCACAACCTTCCTACGTGCTTTCTTCTTCTCCTTTGGTGTTGCAAGAGCTCCTAGGATGCCAAGTTTAGTTTTAGGTGCATTGTCTTGGGACTCAAGCAGACTAAGTATCCTAGACCTTCAGACTAGGTGGGCGGACACATTGGGTTTACTCATTCTCACAAAAGAACACATCAACAACTTATGAATTCCCAAGTACAAAGATACTATTCAAATTTTAAAGACAAAACACTTCACGACTATGTATAAAACCTATCAACCCACATGAATTTTTAGAAACAATCAACCCTTTCCAACCCCAGGTAACAAAAACCCACAGATCCCACAACAATTCTTCCAAACTAGCCAACTGGTAAGAAATGCAGACACCAACTTACTTGAGAAAAACTATCTTCAATGTCTCTGTAACTTTCTCACCAAAGGTCTTCACACCATCTCCTTCTCAGACTTAAGCTTGATTTTTCAGTTTCTAATTGCAAATGAGAAGAAAATATGGTTGATAACTCCCATTTTAACAAGCAATTTGAGTGTTTCGACCATAAATGCTCGAGGAAGGCTTGCACGAGCGAGCTGACAATCATTCGCTTAATTTTGAATCTTGTTCGTTGATCATTTATCGAGATGGATCGATAGATAAATAAAATCAAGGTAATTGATTATGAAAAATCTAATTGCATGTGCTTGATGCCTTTTTATAATCAAAAAAATCCATGTGGATATGCATCCACTCTATCTACACACTTAATCACCTACTTAGCATTAAAGAAATCCTATCGTGTCATGTTTTCCCACTCGCCTATGGGAATTAATCCACTTGCAGCTCATATCAATAGGACAGTGGGGAGCGGTCATGATTTGATCTCAAATCATCAGCCTGCACTGTGCCTTAACTCAATATCACCCTCCTGCATGTACAAACCTCTGACAGAAATTACGGCCAAGATAAAAAAATACCCATCATATCTCAAACATGTGCAAGATAAATCAATTCTTATTTTTCTCTATTTAGCCTTGATGTCTATTTGGCCAAATTTAATAATATTCCACCCTTACTAATTTCCCTTCAACCCCACAGATTATTCCACATGGCAGTCACCCACTCCCTCGCTGAGAAACGAGAGGTATGAGTGGGTCCCTCATGGGATGGTGGGGAGCGGTCAGGATTGACCCATGTCACCCACCATCAATGGTCGATCCTTGCTAAAAAAAATATTCATTGCCTCCAAAGCGAATCAGGTCCCTTTATGAAGCAATAGGTGTCAACAACTCTCTATCCTATGACATTTCTTTAATACAAAGTAAAATTAGATGGGGTGGCGGGGAGTGGACAAGATGAAGCCACATCACCCAACGACCACTATCAATTTTATTTAGATACCTCTCATAGATCTTTCAAAGGTACTAGGCCTACCAATGCAGAAGACACGTGGCTTGTGCCTGCCAGCCCGTGGGAATAATTAAATTGAAAATAAACTAGAGTGGGGGCATGGGGAAATTTTGTGATTTTCCCATGATGATCGAATGGTCACCATAAAACCCAAGATCTACACATGCTAAATATGTTAGTTCTTAAGAAGGGGCCATCACTAGGCACACAATGGATAAGGACATGAGTGCAAGGGTTTAGACCTTAAGCCAACGATGGAAAAATTTAATCCAAAATTAGGATCTGACCAAAACTTAGACACATTTCAACTTTTATTAATAAAATAGTATTTTTAATATGACAACGGGCAGCAACCGAGACAACTAGGATTAAGGGGCCAGTTTATCAATAGAGAAAAAGGCATAATTCATGACTTAGATGACTGGGAACCAATAGTAAGAAGTCAACAAAAAATTAGAACATTGCCAAGGACGTAAGCTTAAGGATCACTTATGAGGGTTTCTAGCAACATAAAGCCTAAGGTAGTGATAATGAACAAAACCCTAAGCCCCAAGACAAGGGATTAATCCAAATTTTTCAAAATTTTGAAAATGGAACCAAAGTATTTTAGGGGTTCCATCAGTGGCTCCTTTTGGGGACGTCTATTCCTCTAGAATAGAGCAAAATCTCAGAATCTTAGGTTAAGTAGACCAAACATAGAGAATCAAAACCAGGGCCTACCTGGACAAGGCAAGAGAACCAAACCATAGCAAACACACCATATGTACAAAAATTACAAGACTATACAAAAAGATCCATTTCCCATTCTCTTATAATCCTCTTCTGATGTGGAAGCTTTTAACCTACAAATGCAACTTCATCAAGCTTCAACTTCACTTGGTGGCCCCAGGCCCATAAAACTTAGGACAGGTATTTTCCCCTATCAAAAACCTTGTTTTCTGCTGTCTGTATTAGGCCAAGACTGAAAACATTTCCATGAACTATCCACCAACTAATCTTGCTATGATTACTACAATCAACCATACTTGCTATGTGTCCAAATTTTCCATTATCATCATGAATTTTTCTTGACTGAAAATTGCAATCAGACAACACCTGAAACCCACATTCTTTGTAATGTATAACCCCAACCTACTCATTATCATGCCCCAGTAAAGGCTTATCCAATTGAATTGATAAAGTGAAACATTCATAGTCCACTTGATCATTTAGATCATATGAGTTGACATCAACTTCAATTTGCACATCAAACAGAAAACCCTCATAAAAATTGGGCTTAAGATCTTTACCCAAGAGCATATGCACTGACTTCCTGGAGTCACATTGCAACTCCCCCTCTAATGAGTCAAAATGCATAGGAGGCTCATATAAAACCTTAAAATAATCCCCTGGCATTTTTCCCATGCCAAGAAAACACTTATCTTGTGTGATGAATAAGAAGTGTTCATACACAGGTATATCTTCAAGCTAATGTTCACATTCACCTGAGCACTCCATATCAAACATATTGTCACATGCTCCAATACCATGGAAACATGATCTATCAAAATTCATAATGGCCTGACCCATATTCAACTCAGGGTCATCACTACAATCCCTTTTGTCAATCGCATCCCATGCATCAAAGAATACTTCCAATTCAATCTCAGTAACATATTCTTATTTACTCCTCAAATCATCATCCAACTAGCTACAAAATGTTTCAAAGGATGGCTCAAGTAACTCAAAATTAACAAAATCAGCAGCAGGGCACTCTTGTGCACCATCAATTAATGGTTGTGTTGACTCTAATGTGAAATATTCATTACAACCTAAAGGTTTCTATTACAATTTGAACAAGCTTCTTCATCCCTTTCTTCCTCATTCCTTATTGAAAACAATCATGTCCATTTCATCGACAAAACTTGCATATGCCATTTATACTTTATATAGACAAACATGAACAACCAGGACATGGTCTTGTTCGTTAGTACCACAACTTTCATCATTCTTAACACTGTGCTTATGCTCAAGATACTCAACACACACATTCTTGTCTTCAAACTCATCATCATTCATAATACTAGCACATTCAAGTCCAGAAATAATTGGATTACAATCCAGATATCCCTCATAGAGAATTTGTTCATTCACTTGTAAGGAAAATATTTCTTGAGAATTAATATTATTGAATCCTTCTTGCCAAGAGCAAGCTTCTAGATTATCTTCACAAAAATACTCATATTCCTCAGAAAAGTAATCAGAAACTTCACTTTCTCTATAATCATCATCACACGGCACTTCATTACCATATGCACTAAGCTTAGAGTGTTTAGCATGAACGTTCAAATTCTCATACTCATTTCCTTGACCATTGGGTTGTGATGAAACATCAACATTTGTAGATGCACATTCTTCCTTGTCACCATTGTATTGATTTGTACCTAGACTGCTTATGAATTGATTGTAACCACTGTCCTTACCCATATCACAAGACACATGTCTATTCCCTGATACACCCTCTTCACTTACCTCAGGTGTCTCATTATTTTCCTCAATAAGACAACCACTACTGACTCTTTAATATTTCATGCTTTGTGCATAATCACATTTGGCCTACTTGGCAATTCTGATCCAATCAATTTTTTGATCAAAACCCTAGAGCTTTAATCCTTGTGGCAAGGTACTCAGCCCTAGTTCAAATATCTCACAAAATAAGTCAATGTATACTGAATCCTCTGATCTGAAACTTTTAGGAATTTCCAACAAGGCATCTAAAAACCTTGCCAATAGGTCATATGGTGATTCCACTTGATGTCTTTTCATACTAGATCCTCTGAACTAAAGACATTTGATCAACACTACCTAAACTCTGTTGATGTTCAATTTGGAATTCACCACTATTTACCTTGGGTAGCAATGAACAAATCAGAATAGTAGAAGCGTCCCTATCAAGACAATTATTGCTATTATCTATTCTACTTGTATGACATGTGCTAAAGTAGCCAACACTAGCAGCCATATAACCCTTCATCATTGAGTATCTCAAGTTATTTTCAAACAATTTGCACCACTCGGTCTCATAGTTTCAGGAATGTCCCTAATTGCTTTTGCAAATCTAAGATTAAAAGCTGGGACTAACTCCCTTTCATCCCTTTGAATCTCCATGAGTCTTTTCCTTAATGAACTTGGATTAATCCTTTCACCAAATTGTTCTATAAATGCTACCATAAATTCATTCCATGAAGAAATAGAACACATTGGCCAACATGAAAGCCAATCTCTAGCATCTTATTTTAGAGATTAAACAAAGAATTTCATAACATATTCATGATCTATCTCAAAATCTCCCATCAAATCCATAAATGTATGTAAATGTCTATAAGCCGATTCAAAACCTTGCCTTGTGAATTTTGGAAAATGTTCCCTAACATTATTAGGAACAAGGTTTGGGAAACCCTGAATACCACTAAAGTCCAATGGCCTATATCTCCCAATAGAGAAATTTATTTGATGGCCTGATAGAGGCTACACACCCTACATATTCTTTCTTGACATTGCATAGGGAGATACAGGGGAATGATACATTTTCTTGTACCTCCTTACAAAACCTCAACTATCAACAACATAATTGATCATTCACTTCCCTACTCCTTAATTTAATCATCACCTTAAAGTGTACAGCTCAATTACATCTATACCTTAGATCTTCTAATGGGCATACTTTAAAGACAAAAATAATTTATTTATCATAATGTAAATATTGCAAATTATATCTCAAAAGTATGTAGAACTACCATCCCTTTATTAGTGCTCAATTAACTTAATAGGGAATAAATTTTTTTCACATCACTCAATATGGTTTTCACACAATTTTTTTCTTCTTGAAAACCAAAACAAGGGAAAATACATGGATATGCTGCAACTGCTTTGAATTATGCTTCTGACTGAAAAACATTGCAAATCTGAAGCTTTCATTAGGTTCTTTGCATAGAGTCGCCACCTCCCTTTACAGAGGAATGAACTTAAACAAGATGAAGTTCCTTTCAAAAGTTGATCTCAATTTAGGCTTCCTTGACTAGCAAAGCCCAATATATTTCTTTTCTCAACAAATTTCTCATTCTATTTTCAAAATCTTCTCAAATAATGCATATTGGTGCAAAGATCTTGGAGTCACTACTCACATATAGTGAGAAATTATAGAATATTCATGAGATCATGGTAGATCTTAATAGGATTTTCCAGTTTCAGGGGAAACATAGTGTAGACATGGAAAATATATCGATACACTTGATTCTGATTCACTAACACCATTTCATCCTGAATCACCTTCTCAGCTTATCATCACTCTTTGTCCCTTAATTAAATAAATAATCATTTATCTGATTAAGTCATTCTCTCTTGTTAATTAAATCAATCAATCTGATCTAATTAACCCTATGTCTCTATTTAATTAAATAATGTATTTTATTTGATTAAATCTCTAAGGTCATCTTATTAAATTAAATAAATTAAACCTTATTTGATTTAATCTAACATCATCCTCTCTGATTAAATAAATCAAATCCTTTATTTAATTAAATCTAAATCACATTTTCATCTTTTGATTTAAATCAACCCATAAATCTAAATCAAATAGCCACATCATCTAATCCCTCATTAAATTAATTAAGCCTTGATTAATTTAATCTTAATCTCCAATTTCTCTAGATTTTGCCACTTGCACATGAAAATACATTTAATGGATTTAATTAATCCCTATTTTCTTTCAACTTGGAATCTTTAGGAGAATATTCCTCCAAGTTTGAAAATACCTCCAAGTGGATTTGTCCTTCCAACAAGTCATTCATTCCCTCTTACATGTCCTTGTGCATTGAGCCAAGTGGCATTTAATTCATTATTTTTCCCTCTTGCATGTCATTTCACTATTTTCAAATTCTGCCTAATTCCATTTATTGTGCACATTCATCAAAATGTGCTCAAGCTTCCTCCATGCACATCTTGACAAGTGGTACTTTCCCATTGGGTGTTGAATGATCCCACATTGCTTCATTTTGATCATTCCTCCATCTTGTCTTTCTATAAATAAGAGGCTTCTCTCCTCATTTTAATCATCCAAAATTTGAGCAAGTCTACTATACTCAATTTCATCCTCAAGCATATCTATTTCCATCCATTTTATCAAGATCTTAGCTAGGTTATGCATATTTTTCATCATGGAGCTCAATTGAATCTTCACCAAAGTGGATCACTCATCAACATTGCATCATAGGAGTTGGGAAAGGGCCAATTTCCACATCAAATTGGCACCAATTCCCCCATGGGATCAAGATTTTTCTTTACATTGAATAGGATTTAATAGATTTTGTTTATTTTTTCTTATATTCTTCATCTCATTTCTTGTTCTTTGCAATTTAATTAGATTTCATGGGGAATCTTGATACTAACTTGCATTTGATCTAATGATGTGTTTGTTTCTTATGTTTGTGTAGGTTTAGGATTGGGGTTCTACATTTTGGTGCTAGAAGGAGGGCATGTCCCAAGGACGACTTCCCGCTTCCCAACATTGATATGATTGTAGATATGACCACAAGACATGACGTGCTTTCACTGATGGATGGATTTTTAGGGTATAAACAAATCATGATAGCCAAAGAAGATCAACATAAAATGACTTTTACTTGCCCATGGGGGACATACTGTTGGAACATGATGTCGTTTGGCCTAAAGAATGTTGGGGAAACATATCAAAGGGACATGAACTTAATATTTCATGACATGATCCATAAGACTGTGGAAGATTATGTCAATGACATATTGGAAAAATCAAGAAAGAGAAGGGACCACATAGCAGCACTGAGTTCCATCTTTAACAAACTAGAGGAATACAAGGTCCACCTTAATCCAAAGAAGTGTGTCTTCGGTGTACAATCAGGGAAGTTGTTGGGATACATTGTGTCCATGAGAGCGATTTAAGTAGATCTAGATAAGTTAAAGGCAATCCTTGATATGGAGGTACCTAAGACATTGAAACAATTAAGAGGCTTACATGGAAGGCTACAGTCAATCTGTTGGTTCATAGCTCAGCTAGCAGACAATTTAATCCCATATTCTCACTTGCTCCACAAGGGGGTGGCATAAAAGTGGGATGACAAGTGTGATCAAGCCTTTAACAAGATCAAATATTATTTTCTCACACCTCCAATGCTTATGCCACCAATCCCAAGAAAGCCTCTAATCTTCTACATATCAGCAACAACAGCAATGCTTGGTGCTCTCCTAGCTCAGCATGATGAAAATAGAATAGAGAGGGCCATCTACTACATCAATAAAACCATGATAGGGCATGAGTTAAATTATTCCTTCATCGAAAAAGCTTGTCTAGTAGTGGTGTTTTCCTCACAGAAGTTCAGACACTACATGCTAACACACAAAATAAAGCTCATTGCCAGGATCGACCCACTCAAGTACCTACTTTCCAAGGCAGTGCTCACAGGAAAAATGGCCAAATGGGTCATGATCCTATCAGAATATGACATTGATTACGTGGAACGTAAGGCCATCAAAGGGAAAGCTATTCTAGACCAATTGGTAGAAGCACCAATGTACTCATAGAATTCGCTAATTTTAGAGTTCCCTGATGAATCCATTTTCAACTTAAGCATAGCAAACCACTAGAAGTTGTACTTTGATGGCTCCTACACACAACATGGATTGGGAGCCGGGGTCTTTTTCATCACTTCATAGGGAGACTATATACCAAGGTCCTACAAGTTGGCATTTCCCTACACAAACAATATCGCAAAATATGAGGCTCTAACCATAGGACTCAAAATAGCAGTGCAGTGGCATATCATGGCTCTCAAATTTTATGGGGACTCGCAACTAATAATAAATCAAGTGAATGATGAGTACCAGACTAAAGATGACAAGCTAAATCCATACAAGAAATTGGTGTAAAGTCTTAAGGAATCCTTCATTGACATCATATTTGAGCAAATACCTAGAGCAAACAACAGAGAAGTAGATGCCATGGTGACAATTGAATCCCTATTGGATATCCCTCGCAATGTCCCAAAGCATGAATTCCTAGTAGAGCAGCTTCTCATGCTTGCATTCGAGGTACCAGAGTCAGAATTTGTGTGAATAATCGTTGGTCCCAGTCATCCGTGGTATCATGACATATACACTTATCTGAGAATAGGAGTCCTCCCAGCCGACATAACCTCAAACCTTAAGAAAACCTTTATCAAGAAAGCATCCCGGTTTGTCATCCTAGGAGAAACCCTTTATCGTAGGAGCATAGAAGGAATCCTATTATGTTTCTTAAATGTTGAGGAGGCATTGACCACCTTAACCGAGGTGCATAACGACATATGTGGTTCACACTCAAGTTGTATGACCTTGGCCAAGAAATTGTTGAGGATGGGGTACTATTGGCCTATTATGGAAAGAGAAGCACATGACTATGTCAGAAGGTGTCTACAAAGTCGGCAGCATGGGGACCTCATCCATGCACCAGCTCAAGAGCTTCATCCCTTCATTACACCATGGCCCTTTTCGTAGTGGGGGCTTGATCTCTTTGGAAAAATCACCCCTACCTCATCCAGTGGCCACAAGTTTATCATCACCGCCATTGAATACTTCACAAAGTGGGTGGAAGCCATACCAATGACATACATAACTAGAAAGTAGATATCAAAGTTCATCTTGAACTACTTAATATGCTATTATGGTGTCCCACAAGCCATTATCTTAGATAATGGGACACCATTCAAAAATCAGGATGTCTGTGACTTATGCGACAACTTCAAAATCCAACATCGCTTTTCCACTCCATATTATCCCCAAGGAAATGGCCAAATAGAAGCCACCAATAAAACCATTTTGAAAAATCCTCAAAAAGATAGTCAATGACACAAGTCATGACTAGCATCTATAGCTAAATCTTTCCCTCTAGGCCTATCAAACCAGTATCTGCACACCCACCAGTGCCACCCCCTTTTCCCTAGTCTACGGATTAGAAGCCATATTGCCCATCGAGATCAAGCTTCTGTCATTGAGAATATCACTATAGAATCTCATCACAAATGAGGAATATTGGGTATCAAGATTAAATGAGCTGGAATTGCTAGATGAACGGAGAATGGAGGCATTGAACCACCTGCAGGTATATCAGAACCGACTTAAGAGGAACTATAACAAGAAGATCAGGAGTAGGACCTTCCAAGTTGGAGAACTTGTGCTAAAGGAGAACCAGAAGAATGTCCCTAATCCAAATGACAAAGGAAAATTTGAACCCAACTGGTTGGGGCCATTCATCATTACAACAAGTTATAAGTCAAGGGCATATCAGTTATCACACTGAACAACTCCCATATCAAAAAAAATTATGTATGACCTTCCAGGGTATAGAACCAAAAAATCAAAAAATCAAAAAATGTCCTAAAAATATGGTTACCCTAATGAAAACCTAGCAAATAGGCATCTTAGTGACAACAAAAAAATTAGAAAAAGGATTAAAAACAATAATGAGAAAAATCGTCCTCTAATAAAAACAACTTTGGTGGCACTTTGGGCAAGTACCTTGGTGAAAACTTGGAAAATAGGCATCTTGCACAAATAAGTACTTTTCATCTACTAGGATCTTCGTGACTCATTCTACATCATTCATCCATCGCATTCCATATCCCCATCTGTTCGGCATCCGCATCATAGCTTGGTCCTGTGTTCGTGTCATGATCCCTCCTAGTACTACTCGGCCCATTCTTAAGGTCAATTTGTCCTGCCTTTATCAAAGTAGTCTATTGCACCGTGCTGGGGGCATGTTCTCATCAGATAGGATTCGTGTATATTCTTGAAGTCCCTAAATCAAAAAATCAAAAAACATCAAAAAATCAAAAAATCCAAAAACATCAAAAAATCAAAAAATTCATAAAACCAAGAAAATCCAAAAACATTCAAAACATATCCAAATCCAAAAAAAAGTCAAAAATTTAGTCAAAAGGTCAAAAATATAGTCATCTTGTCGTAATACATCATCTCTGAGCTTTGAACGTAGGCAAGGTTGATCTTTGATCATCCCTCGAGACACTTAGGTCAATCCTTTAGGAGTCCGTCATAATAAACTGGCAATCCATTTGTTCATATCTCATCAATAATCAAGTATGTGTCAGTCAAACTTTGTGGTCTCTGCGTGTATAGCATAGGAAAGGCTAATCTGATTGATCAACCCCTGAGGCCCCTAGGATAGGTCCTTAGGTTAGGTCTTGGTCAAAATCTCAGAAAACCCCAAAACATTTGAAAATTTGAAAATCAAAACATTTGTAAAATCTCAAAAATAAAAATAGCCTCAAAACATTTCATGTTAGAAACCAAGATCTGATTGCAAACCAGAAAAATTACCTTCCACAGAAGAGAAAAATGAAAAAGCAGAGATTTGCAAAAGATGTGCAAATTGATATATTCGAAGTACAAAATATTACAAGAGATAATTTTCTTTATAAAAGAAAAGATGCATAAACCTAATCTTATCTTGCGCAACAAGATAGCTCAACAAGATAAGGATAAAACCTATAACTTAGGAATTAAATATGCCTAAGTAAACTTATGCAAATGTGTAATTAAATATTAATTACACCAACACCCCCCCATAAGTGCAACTTAGGGAGAAGCAGATTATTATGCAAATATGAGTCTCGGCAACAAGGCCTGATCAGGTACTCATTTACAAATGCAATGATGAGGTAGAGAAGGAAAACCCAGTGGGACAAAACCCCCCTACAATGAGATGACTGTTGCAAAGAAGCACTGGAAGAACACGGTGGAGTAACACTGGAACCGCAATATGACAAGCAAGGAAAGATACCTCTGTCTACAAAAAACCAAAACCAGAATCATAATAATGTGACAGCAGACCCGATGCCATGGAACACTGGAAAACTCACAAACTGGAACAACCTTGGAATATGTGAACAACAGTAGATGAAAGGATGAAAGGACCCATAATGATGAAAAATCTAGAAGCTATCTCTCGAAGCCGATGCCAAAATGAAACTAAAAATTCCCATAGGACGAGTACCATCAATATTCTAGAACATTAACCATAAAAACATGGCCTTCAAACGAGAAATATTTGAACCAATGCGGATCAAGAACCATAAAATCCCAACTAAAGTGTGAACTGAAGCAAACCAACGATGTGTCTAGCTAAGCAAGAAAGAAGCTAAGGGAAACAATAGGTAACCAAAAAAACTCTGCGATTTGTCACCAATATGAAAGATGGATGCAAGAACACTTCTCAATGGAACTTTATATCAGTTCATTATTACAATACCCAACGATTGCAGAAGGAGAGAATACAAAACTACATAAACATAAGCGAAAATGCAAACCTAGTGCACGAAAAAAAAATGAGTGCATGCATAAAATAAGGTACATATATTCTATAAATGACCTCAGATCTATATAGAGGTCGAAACCAACTTTCCAATGCTGCAAAAATCACAAAAAATGGATAAGCGAGTCAAAAGATATGCTTCTCAGAGTGAAAATGGCAACATTTGACTTCCGAGGCCAAAAAAGATATATTAAAAATGAAAAACCAAAAAATCAGACCTACACCATTGCATAGAGCTCGGAAACAGCTTTTCGACAATATCTCGTTTCCAAAAAAATGATGCCGTATGTGAAAGTTATGCTTGTTTCCGTAAAACTGCTCCAAAAATGTCTGATTTGCCCATGTGAAGCCCTCAGGGGCTAAAAAAATAAGGCCCCTGGTCGCATGGGCAGACCAAGGGGCTGGTAGCCAGGGAGCTTCGGTGCGACCCCTAATCACCCATGTGACCAGTGTTGGGGCTAAAAGCCCGGATGGGGGGAGCGCTTGGGCTCTGGTCGCCCATAAGACCTTCGACAGATGATTTAAGCCCTCAGGGGCTGGCAGAAAAGGCTGACGGCGATGGTGCATCGGCGGTGGCCTGGTGGCCACCGGGTGGCAAAACCCTTTTGAACGAGCGGTGCCAAAATTCTGCCGACAATTGGATTTTTTTAATATTTTTTTGATTTTTTTCGTACTTTGAGCCTCGAGAACTGTGCCTGGGGGTCGTACGGCCCTTGGGCAAAAAAATTTTTCCTCTCCGGACAACTGTGTCCAAATCAGACAAACTTTATATCAAAATAGGGGTTTTTAGGCGCTACGAATCCAACGGAGAGGTCCGTTTGGGCCCAAAGTGCTCCGAAAATCAGGCGACCCCCAGATCTATCAGAAAAATCACCGAGCTTACAACCCTCGCAGATCTGGCAAACAGTGATGAAAATGAATGAAATAAAAGTCATTTCTGACTTTTTCCAGTGCTCTGAATCCAACGGAAAACCCTGATCTGATCCAAGATGCTGCATAAAGATGCTTGAGGAATGAAAACCTTGAGGGACCTCGAACGAGCTCTACTACAAATCGAGGCTCTGATACCATGTTAGAAACCAAGATCTGATTGCAAACCAGAAAAATCACCTTCCACAGAAGAGAAAAATGAAAAAGTAGAGATTTGCAAAAGATGTGCAAATTGATATATTCGAAGTACAAAATATTACAAGAGATAATTTGCTTTATAAAAGAAAAGATGCATAAACCTAATCTTATCTTGAGCAACAAGATAGCTCAACAAGATAAGGATAAAACCTATAACTTAGGAATTAAATATGCCTAAGTAAACTTATGCAAATGTGTAATTAAATATTAATTACACCAACATTTCAAAAAAGATCAAAAGCATCCAAATATTTGAAAAAAATCCATCCGTATCCATCTCGCTTTCACCCACAATAAACGTCACTCACAATAAATCATCATCACCCCCAACATTTAGTAAAACAGTCAGAAACAAGTTTGGTAGTTCAAAAGTGAAAACTCAAAGTGTCAAGGTCTCAAGTCTAGGTTAGTACGTAAACAAGTTGGTCAACTCTGTGTATTGATGACCTATCATCCAATCAAACCCAAATCATCATCTAATAACGTCATGTCCTAGGATGTATCCTTCCTACAATGGGAATTATTTATCGGAAAGAGCACTTTGGATAAACGAAACGACGTGTCACCATCCACTAACATGTCCTAGGATGTATCCTTCCTACAATGGGCATTATCTATTAGCAATCGTTTCAGTTCTTATCCTTAAAAACACATTTCCTTTTGGTTAGAGGTATGAAGAACATTAGCTTGTTTGTTTACTTTATCTTTGTCCTTTTGACTTATCTTATTGCGCTCATTTTGATGACCTCTCGATGATGTCCCAAACAAAAGGATTTAGAGAGAAAGGAATGGGGCAATGATCATTATCTTTTATCTGTTGTGCTTGTTGGATATTCTTGTAATATAACCTTGGTCATGCATGCTTTGTTTGGATTGCAGGGAGGGTGTTTTAGGTTTCTTGTTGACCACATAGGAAGACTTTCTTTTCTATGTTTTGGTCCGAGATATTTGAAATATCTAAACTGCATTCTGAATGAGGTTTCGTATGCCAAGTGTGAATAGGAAAACTCCTATCTGATTGTCGATTCAAAGTCCATCATACTAGGTGCAATGCCATCCTGGTTCTATATACCTTGATGCATCATGCTTACGTGTGTTATCAAATATAAGGTAATTTTTCCTTTTAAAATCCCAACTCCTCAGCAAATCATCATCATCATCATCTCGTGTCTTGTTAGAATCTCTTGCTTTATTCTATCTCCTTTTCAGCACTAACATGGTACCATGACAGTTAATCACAAATCATTATCATCGTTGCATTCATCTTGCATCCACAAACCATTAGCATATTACATATTGCATATCATATCACATAGAAAGCATTAATCATACCACATGCATTGCATCTCCATCATTGCATAATATAGATTGGTTATTCTAAGCATCTCATGAACCATAACATTGCATTCATTACATAATTATCCCATATAACCCATACCACATATATCAAAAGCATCCATTGCATAATCCTACAAGCATGTCATTTATGTAAGCATTAGTAACAATCCATATACATCATATATCATATATCAAAGCATCCATTTGCATATCATAAACATCATATCATAACACATTCATTATTACATAAAGCATCATCATACATCATCACATCATATCGACATCATAACATCATAAGTGCATATCATACATAAGAAAATCACATACATCTTATCATCCATAGAGTGCATAATATAGATCTATTAGTCTAAGCATTTTCATATCATAACATCTTGCATACATCATAAAAAAGTACATAAGAAAAGGTACTAAAAAAAGAAATGCATCCATAAATCATCACATTACATCATCACATAAGCATCATATAGTATCATCATCATAACATCATAACATAGAACATCATTGCATCACATTGCATAGCATGTAGAAATAAGATCCATCCATAAAGCATAAAGTAGAATAAGACACATCATATCATATAAACATCATCTCATATATCATCAAAATAAATATACTATCATGATATAAAAGAATCGGATCAAGTATGTATCGAATGCATAAAGTACAAGGGCCCGTTGGGCTATCAAAAATGAGCCCATGGGGAACAAAATAATCCTATCTCTGATCAAAATTGGGGTTAGCCCTGCTGGTTGCTACCCTCGCCACCTACACTCTCTCAATGGTCCTCTATGGGTCTGTGGCCTGTCCTCTATGAAAAGTATGGGACTCGGGCTGCACTCGGCATGGCCTAATAATAATACATCCTATAATAATCAGCCTCTTGGATGGCCTCCTTATATGATCGAAGTGGTACCATGCTCCGGGAGGAGGACGCAAACATGCTCTCAATCTGTTGTCATCTGCCCATCTATGTTGTTGCATGTAGCTCCACAGCCTATCCTTGTTGGACCGCCTAGTCTCGCTCTATCCGTAACTGATCCATCTCAGCTGTAAGTACTTGTATTTATGCCTATAACTAGAGAATCTGACCATCCCTAGGGTTTGGCTGAAGGGGTAGTTTCACGGGTGGCTGATCATGGCCCCCATCTCTAGGTGGTGTTGGGACTCTATCCTGGTGCCCGTGATCCTGCCTATCCTATCGTCCTGAGTCTGGATCTTGCCTAGGGACATCCTATCTCTGTTGATCCACATGTGGATCTGGGTGTGGCTAATCTTGTGGCCCCCTATCCTAATATGTTTGTTGTGGTGGTGGTCCACCCCCTCCTCGGTCCCCGTCTCCATCTCCTCGGCCTCGTCTTGCTCCCCTGCCTCTGGCCCTGCACCAGGCAAATGGTGTCCCTGGCATTGTAAGTCTAAGAGGTGGTCTGAACAAGTCTTTATATGCCTATGTGGTGCCCAAATCAGCCTACCCCTCATCATATGGCCATGGCCTGGCCACCAGTTGCATAAAACTATGAACTACCTCGTGTGCAAGTGTGTATCATCCCCAGTAGCTCTGGCTTGTCGTACGTGCAAATATAGTGACATACTGATCATCCAACCTATCTTGCGGCTCCCTGAACTGTCTCTACACTCTTCTTGGTAGGTACATCTTGAGCATCATGTGCTCTCTACCCTACATCAATTTGTCCTGACGAGTGAAAAAGAGTTGTTGCACATCGTTGTACCACACGGGCCATCCAAGGTATGGCCACCAGGTGAAGGCTCACATTTCATCCAGAACTCTTTTCCAATGAGGAATCCCATGTTGTCCTATATGTGTGAAGGAGACACCTCCTTTGTATCTCTAGACAACTAGATCATCTGGCTCCATATCCACTGGAACAACTCTCGAGCGAAGCACAATGATGTGCTCCTAGACCCAGATATGAAGGAGTGTGACTCCAGCCCCAATGGCTTGGTCGTCAAGGTATGCAAACTCATGAACATATTTTTATAACAAGGCCAACAAAACTAGCCCCCACGCAAAGCATACTCGTCTCTGGACCATGTCCTCCCAAGTGAGCCCCCATCCAGGACTGAAGTATCGGCCCCGCCAATTTGGTGCAATGAGACCTGATATGATAGCTGCTATAACAAGGTGAAAGGGTGACACGGCGAGCCTGTAATGCTCCAACTTGATCTGAGCCTTGTAAAAGACAAGCTCATCAAGGCCCATAACGTCATAGCAAGTCTCCCTCCCAGCATCCACATCATAAATCACGCGCTCTCCATGGATGGGCAATCTATGAATCTTCCACACGTCATTTATTGTGACTGTCACCTCTCCTATCAGAAGGTGGAAAGAGGATGTCTCATTGTGCCATCTCTCAACAAGTGTCATCATCATACCCAAATGTGTCCTCATGGGCGGTGCGTAAGCAATATACCATAGTTTGATCACCCCTAGATGCTCCTGTTGTCACTCGGGCATGCCCTACAAAATGTTGAAAAGTACCTGGGACCTGTGCTCACGTGAATGAAGTATCATCACCTCCTCCTGCATTAGGAATGCAACCACGTTAAAATTCATCAAAAATCATGATCCTGTCTTGTCTCGACGTACCCAAAGCAACTTGTGTGTTGTTGTTTGTGGGTGCGGCGCAGTTTTAAAGTTTCAAATTGCATCGCTAGGAGCCTTTGGCCCTCAAACTCTATTGCGGCATCGCAGTTTGAGGTGCGGTCCAGTTTAGCCCTAAAACCTAATTTGCAAAAAGGCCCGCCGCAGCGCACTTTTCACATGCAGCTCTATTTGAAGTTTAAACCCTAATTCCAAACTACGACGCAGCGTCGTTATTGGCGAATGTGGCACAATTTGAGGCCATACGACGCTGAAAGAGACTTTCCAAGGGTGCTATATTGGACCGCTCTTAAAGGACCTAATTCCTAAGCTAATAAATGCGCACAAAAATTAAAAAATGAGGTCGGGTCAAGTTGACTCACCAGTGGTCCAATGCCAAGTATCCTCTGGTGTGCGCATCCTTGATCCAAGATGTGTCGGGGGAGCTGTTGTTGCGCCATCTCACAAAGGGGTTAAAGCTCAAATTGTAGAAATCTCTAAAGGTTGAATGTGCAAATGAATTGGAAATGGCCCCTTGAGGCCTATTTAAGCCTAAAAATTAGGGTTTTTTTGACCATGTTTAGCCATCCTGTCAGGGTTTTGGCCCCTCAAGCTTGTTTTGTCCGTCTGTGGGCCGTTTTGCATCATTTTGGCATGTTTTTGACCTTCTGAAGCCCTTTTGGACCTATCGGGCACCTTGTCCTCTTTTTTCGCGAGATCACCCAAAAAGTTGAAGTTTTTGTCTAATCTCTTGAGGGGGCAGTATGTCAGCATAACTTGTCTGCCAGGGCAGTAGTGGGGCAATTTTGAAAATTGGAATTTTTTTGAATTCTGATCAAGACAGATTATTCTTTAAACCAATGAAACGAGTACTTTGCTTCAAAGAGGGGAAAATGTAGACATGGAAAATATACCGATACACTTGATTCTGATTCACTAACACCATTTCATCCTGAATCACCTTCTCAGCTTATCATCACTCTTCGTCCCTTAATTAAATAAATAATCATTTATCTGATTAAGTCATTCTCTCTTGTTAATTAAATCAATCAATCTAATCTAATTAACCCTATGTCTCTATTTAATTAAATAATTTATTTTATTTTATTAAATCTCTAAGGTCATCTTATTAAATTAAATAAATTAAACCTTATTTGATTTAATCTAACATCATCCTCTCTGATTAAATAAATCAAATCCTTTATTTAATTAAATCTAAATCACATTTTCATCTTTTGATTTAAATCAACCCATAAATCTAAATCAAATAGTGACATCATCTAATCCCTCATTAAATTAATTAAGCCTTGATTAATTTAATCCTAATCTCCAATTTATTTAGATTTTGCCACTTGCACATGAAAATACATTTAATGGATTTATTAAATCCCTATTTTCTTTCAACTTGGAATCTTTAGGGGAATATTCCTCCAAGTGGATTTGTCCTTCCAACAAGACATTCATTCCCTCTTACATGTCCTTGTGCATTGAGCCAAGTGGCATTTAATTCATTCTTTTTCCCTCTTGCATGTCATTTCACTATTTTCAAATTCCACCTAATTCCATTTATTGTGCACATTCATCAAAAATGTGCTCAAGCTTCCTCCATTCACATCTTGACAAGTGGCACTTTCCCATTGGGTGTTGAATGATCCCACATTGCTTCATTTTGATCATTCCTCCATCTTGTCTTTCTATAAATAAGAGGCTTCTCTCCTCATTTTAATCATCCACAATTTGAGCAAGTCTACTATACTCAATTTCATCCTCAAGCATATCTATTTCCATCCATTTTATCAAGATCTTAGCTAGGTTATGTATATTTTTTATCATGGAGCTCAATTGAATCTTCACCAAAGTGGATCACTCATCAACATTGCATCATAGGAGTTGGGAAAGGGCCAATTTCCACATCAAATTGGCACCAATTCCACCATGGGATCAAGAGTTTGATTTACATTGAATAGGATTTGATAGTTTTTGTTTATGTTTGCTAATATTCTTCATCTCATTTCTTGTTCTTTGCAATTTAAATGGATTTCATGGAGAATCTTGATACTAACTTGCATTTGATCTAATAATGTGTTTGTTTCTTTTGTTTTTGCAGGTTTAGGATTGGGGTTCTACACATAGAAAAATCTTGCAACATTTATGAATTGATATTTGCAAAACAAATTTACTAGAAAATATTTGACTCTTTAATATGACATTCTGCAACCCAATTTCTAAATGCATTCCCCAACAAAGTCACCAATTTGTTGGTGACTTGGATGGGAAAATATGATTGCATAATTTGTAATTTTTGGTTACGTACTATTTTGAAACTTCAATGACTCTTTAAGGCAAGATGATCTTCTATCAGAATTTTTTTAGGACATTCCCCAAAAGAGTCACCAATCTGTTGGTTATTTTTTTAGAACCAAAATTGATCTCACCATTCACCTATGAATTTTCTAGAATCCAATGATAAGTAAAGGCAACAATTGGCCAAAAAATAAGGATTCTTAGGCCCTTATTTCTACACTTCAGGCTCTATGAAACCCAGGAGGGTAATCCTAACAATGTTCACATGATATTCTTGTGCCGCTTTTATCATATCATTGCAACACACAGATAATTCTCATGTAAAGGCTCAACAAATAGAACGTATCAAAGAAGTTGGATGCTTCTTAACAATAGTTCATATTAGGAGCATGAGAATGCTAATGCTTAACATAATTGTAACCCAGTTTAGAGAATTTGATTTAATGAATGGTTTGTTACTGAATTAATCAACACAATTCAATATGATTACCTTACTTAGACCAGTGCCTCATCCTTGGAACAGAGTCAATTCTAACACCCACATAATTTGATAGCAATTTTCATACATGACATTATTCAAAGCTTTGAGAATACTGCATTACAATATTTCAACATTGTATCTCAACCATCACTTCTTACTAGTATCCTAGCACTCAATTTAATATAAACCTATATCTCTATTCAAGCATATACATCAATTCTTTGAATTAATAAGCAAGAATAAAACCATACATCCATTGGAAAGCAATAGATAAAAATAAAATAACCCTTGATTATATTATTTATAGTATATAAAACCAATACATAGGAGAGAAAATGGTGTTGAACTTGCACTATTATGTTCTATATTGCCAGTACCACTTATCAAGATTACATATGCATATTAACAAACTCAAACCTAAGACTTAACACTAAAATGTGCAGTATCCTTTACAATTCTCTATGTGTTCAATTCCAAAACAACCAACCTCTCTCTTATAACCGACCCTGAAATCCCATTTATAAAGATATGGGAGTGACAAGCATCAAGCCAAATTACAATTACAATCTCATTTGCATTTGACAATTAATTTCATAGATTCCCTAGGCAGTTACATTTACTCATTGCAAAATGGGGGGAAAACAAAAGACAAAACTCCATGCATTTTTTTGAAGACTAGCTAGCCTTTCTAAAGGCATCATTTGATGTTGCTAGCGCCAAAATCCTTTGTCCACGTCGATCAAAGAAGATTCTCCATCAACACCCAAGGAAAAAACTCACATATTAATCAGAAAAGGGATATTTTCAATCAAAGCAATAGTGTCCAACACCTCTCCTTCACAACAGCCAAAAAGGTTTCCAAGTCAACATCAAAGAAAAAAAAAATATACTTGCTGAAAAGGATGAGTCTGTTGTAGTGGCCATGGTGTCATCAAAAACAAAAATAGAACCGGGGTGCTACTCTAACTCTTCAGAGTTAGAATCAACACGTCTGATCCATGTTCTTACTGAAACTAGAGAAGCTACTACCCCTCCCTCATCAGAATCCTCATGTGGCACCAGAGTAAGATGGTAATTGCCATACTTTGAATCAATATCTCCTCCATCGCCCAAACGGCTATCCAAAACCTCTATAGGAGAGTTGTACCTCCCCATATAAGAGTCATAATCCTTGTGGTACTTATTCTTCCTCTTCACTTCCCTCATAGGCTTAACTAATTTTTTCTTTCTAAACTTGACCAATTCTTCTAAAAGAACCCTGCTCCTCAAATTATAGGTGCTCATGACACCACTCTACACAACCTTCCTACAGGCTTTCTTCTTCTCCTTTAGTGTTGTAGGAGCTCCTAGGATGCCAAGTTTAGTTTTAGGTGCATCGTCCTGGGACTCAAGCAGACTAAGTCTCCTAGACCTTCGAACTAGATGGGAAGACACACTAGGTTTACTCATTCTCATAGAAGAACACAATAACTTATGAATTCCCAAGTATAGACAGACTATTCAAATTTGTAGGACAAAACACTACATGACTATGTATAAAAGCTATCAACCCACATGAATTTTTAGAAAAAATCAACCCCTGCCAACCCCAGGTAACAAAAACCCACAGAGCCCACAATAGTTCTTCCAAACTAGCCAACTTGTAAGAAATGCAGACACCAACTTACCTAAGGAAAAATATCTCCAATGTCTTTGAAACTTTCATACCAAAGTTCTTCACGCCATCTCCTTCTCGGACTTAAGCTTGATTTTTCAATTTCTAATTGCAATTGTGAAGAAAATATGGCTGCCAACTCCCATTTTAACAAGAAATTTGAGCATGTCAACCATTAATGCTCGAGGAAGGCTTGTGTGAGCGAGCTGACAATCAGTCACTTAATTTTGAATCTCAACCATTGATCATCCATCGAGATGGATCGATAGATAAATAAAATCAAGGTAATTGATTATGAAAAATATAATTGCATGTGCTTGTTTCCTTTGTCTAATAAAAAAAACCCATGTGGATATGCATCCACTCTTTTTGCACACTTAATCACCTACTTAGCATTAAAGAAATCATGTTGTGTCTTGTTTTCCCACTCACCCATGGGAATTAATCCACTTGCATCTCATATCAATAGCACAATGGGAACCAGCCATGATTTGATCTCAAACCATCGGCCCATACTATGCCTTAACTCATTATCACCCTCCTGTGTGTATAAACCTCTGATAGAAATGATGGTCAAGATCAAAAATACCCATCATATCTTGAACACAAGCAAGATAAATCAATTCTTATTTTGCACCATTTAGCCTTGATGTTCGTTCGGCCAAATTTAATAATATTCCACCCTTACTAATGTCCCTCCAACCCCACATATTATTCCATGTGGCATTTTCCCACTCCCTCGCTGAGAAATGAGAGGTACAAGTGGGTCCCTCATAGAATGGCAGGGAGCGGTCAAGATTGACCCATGTCACACACCATCAACCATCAATCCTTGCTAATTAAAATATTTGTTGCCTCCAAATCCAGGCGGGTCCCTTTATGAAGCAACAGGTGTCAACAGCCCACTAGCCCATGACTTTTATTTAATACAAAGGAAAATTGGACGGGGTGGCGGGGAGTGGACAAGATGAAGCCACATCACCCAATGACCGCCATCTATTTTATTTAGATACCACTCGGAGATCTTTCAAAGGTGTTGGGCCTACTAATGCAGAAGACACGTGGCTCACACACCATCCCATGGGAATAATTAAATGGAAAATAAAATAGAACGAGAGCATGAGGAATTGTTGTGATTTTCCCATGATGATCGAATGGTCACCATAAAACCCAATGCACATGCCAAATATGTTAGTTCTTAAGAAGGGGCCATCACTAGGCACACAATGGATAAGGACATGAGTGAAAGGGTTTAGACCTTAAGCCAACAATGGAAAAATTTAATCCAAACTTAGGATCTAACCAAAACTTAGACACATTTCAACCTATTTTAATAAAACAATATTTTTAATATGACAATGGGCAGCGATCAGGAAAACTAGGATTAAGGGACCAATTTATCAATGGGGAAAAAGGCATAAGTCACGACTTAGATGACTGGGAACTAGAAATAAGAATTCAATGGAGAATTAGAACATTGCTAAGGATGGAAGCTTAAGGATCACTTATGATGGTATCTAGCAACATAAACCCTAAGGCAGTGATAATGAACAAAACCCTAAGCCCCGAGACAAGGGATTAATCCAAATTTTGCATAATTTTGAAAATGGAACCAAAGTATTTTATGGGTTCCATCACCCAATGGGCTAGCGGGGAATGGTCAAGGTTGACCCACATCACCCTATCTCAATCATTAATTTCTTAAACCCATCGTTTTCCTAAGTCAAGGGGTCAATCACCATGATGACTCCAAAGGCTTAAGTCATAACTTAAGCGACCTTCAACTATCGGTAGCTAGTCAATGATAAAATATTATTTTGGTTGTCATGACTTTAAGTGATTTAATAGGCAATAAAATTTCAACCATTGATTTTTGGAAATCTAATGGTTCTAGTGTTATTCCAGAGGTTTCAATTCACAAGTCTAGTGCTTCAGAGATTTGCTTCCGGAATGCAACTACAATTGTCCATCAAAAATTCATCAAACGGTCATGGGTTATATTAATTTGTACTGACATCTAGCTTCATACATAATAAATATGTTGACACTTTTCCCCATTCTAGACACTTTATGAAGGAATTTGAATGTGCGGAAAATTTGTCTCGAAATTGAACAATATGTAATTGTAGCATTTGATATTTTTTCCAACCACACTATGATTGTTTATTGGCATACCAGTTTATTTCGCCACTGAAATTTTTTATTAGTTTGAGATTATTTTTAATTCACCAATTTTTTTTTTATTCATTTGAAAATAGGTTTAATTTGCCTATGAAAATATTTTTTTTGGTTTGAAAAAAAGTTTAAATCACAAACAAAAATATTTTTTGTTTTGAAAATAGGTTTAATTCGCCAATGGAAATATTTTATTGTTTTGAAAAAAGGTTTTAATCGGAAATAAAAATATTTATTGGTTTAAAAAAAATTGCAATTTTCCAAGATTTTCCATAGACTTCTGGTGATTACAAAAGATTCGCTAATTGAGATTTTTTTTCCCAAAAAAATGAAAAAAATTTCCAATAAAATTAATATTTTTATTGGGAAGTATATAAGATTTTCCAGGATTTTACACCTTCACCGAAGTGGGGTTCTTAAAGTTATCCCTGAACATAATTTTCCTCCTTTGGATGATACAAATGAACAAAACATATCAGGTTAGTAAAAAGTACAAGGACCCCCCAGATAGCAAGAAGGAGAAGATGTTTTCTATATGCACAAATTGGAAGAAGTCTCAAGTATGGAGATAAAAAACAAAAAATAGAAGGAAGTGGATAATCCTAAGAAAGATCAAGATACAACAAAAAAGATGGATGTGAATCAAGATGCTTCCATTGATATAGGTTAGGGTTCTACATCTTTTGATTCATTCAAGGGCCTTTTAGGACTACAAATTCAATTTCAACCTATGGTGACACCACATCTAAGGATTCCTACTCATGAGGGACAAGTAGACTTGTCAAATATTTCTCCACTCCATAAGATGCAACTTGAAGACATCCTGCATGCCTCTACAAGAAAGGAAATAATACGGACACATGTGAAGAAAACAAGTTTAATTGATCTGATGCAGTAAAAGTAATACATGAGGGCCTATAGGAAGTAGACATTGATTCATCATTAGATCCAAAACAAAAATTGAAGCAACTAATGGATTCCTTTAAGGATCATTCATCTTGTGTTGAGAAAAAACAAAAACAAGAAACCCTGAGAAAATTAAATGACAAAAGGATGGATGAAGTATTTGACCAATGTGCCAATGCACACAACAAATTGAAGGAAAAAATCAAAGAGTTTAAGGATTATGTTGATGAGGAAAATTACCTTTGTCATTTTTGTTTAACATGGCTTAAGTCTACAAAGAGTATTAGAAGTCAGATTGACTCTATTGAGTCACAAATATGTTAGTTGGTTGGGGCCTATGATTTAACAAAGGACAAGCATGGTTCCACTAGGGCTCAAGTTGAAAAGATTCATTTGCAACTATCTTTGCTACAAGACTAGAAAGAGTAGATAAAGAAGCAATATAGTTTGTTGAGAGAAGCAATAAATTTGAGGTTGGATTCTCTATTCGAAGTGTTGAGTGAAGCAAAGCAGACAGAGAAGAAGATGAAAGTGATGGATAATAGTGTCTGAGGATTTGTATATATAATTTGAGTGCCTAAATCAGATCCTTTCCTCAGCTAAGGAAATTTTGGATGCAACTCTAGCCCATCTCAAGATAATGTATAAGGGTATCTTACCCTCTAAGAGAGTTTCAAAAGCATAATATGAGATATTTTGTGGTTGTGCAGTTTTGTGGTGGTTTGTAGTATCATTTTTGGTGCTTTTTGAAGATTTCATGTATATAGTATCAATTTTTGAGGGATCTCCATCTAAGGGGGGGAGTTTTGTAAAGGAATCATATAGTTAGGGGGAGTACATGTAGAATTATTTTTTGGATTTTCATAAGAAGGAGAATTTATGCCCTTTGTCCTTGATGTCAAAAGGGGGGTGAGTACATATAAAGGGGGAGAGAATACTTGTAAACAAATATGTGTTACCATCAATGCCAAAGGGGAAGATTGTTGGCAATGCTTGTTGTCATTGATGTCAACTCAACATGTGTTGTCGTTATTGTCAACTAGAGGTAATTGGTGAAGTTGGAGAGATTGAAAAATATTGTGTGATGAAATATTTGAGAGAAGTTGTGTTGAATCAGCATTATTAGAGACATTGAAGACAATTTGGAAGATTATCAAATGTGTCCATGGAAAAATACTAGTTTGGATGATTGGTAAGTATATGGTAACACATTGTTACATATGTGATATGTTTTGGTCATGTGATGCAGTTACATTAATTGGTAGCTACATTCTCAAGGAGTTAAGATGGTAAGGTGTAAGGAGTCTATTTCATGGATTTCAAGTCATATCCTCTTCTATAGAAAACATTATAAGTGTTTGTTCTCCAAATTACTATTCAACAGTATAATGTGTCTCAGTTGACTCACTAGAATGCTCCATATTCTTCTATCGTGATTGGTATGCTTGTGTAGATTTTGGAATAGGTTCAAGATGGTCTAAGGATTTAGTCATATGAGTTTCAAGTGAATTGGTGCTCCACAGTGCTATGTCTTATATGTTGAAGTATTATAGATTTCTCGGGTTGCTTTATTTCTACCCATTCAATGAGATTATTCACTTGCACCAATATTTGGTGATTTATTTCTTTAGGAGATGATTGAAAAGAGGTAATATTGCCTTCATTTTGGTCTACATGATGTTTTTGGTATCTACCTAGTGATGTACAGGTAAATGGTTAATATTTTTAATAGTGGTGTTGATAATTAGGGGTGACAGTGTGAGTTCCTTCATTTGTGGTTGATCTTGACCTACCTTAATTGCTTTGAAGGATATTCTGGGGTGTTTCATCATGTTTTTTGGGTTAACTATGCTTTGGGTTGATTGGTAATCTAATTTTGTTGATGCTACAAGTGTTTGAAGCTGACTCATATTTGGTCATAAGTTTTAGTTGATAGGTCCTATTGGTGTCGACCTAATTAATGTTTTGAGGTGTTATGAAAGATATATAATGATGAATAGATCACCTATGAAGGGTGAAGATGATGTGTGTAATAATCTGGTGATATATCTGTTGAGTATTAAGTGTGTGAAATTAGTGTGATAGTGCAATTGTGCTACAAAAGAGGACTGCAACATCAACATATGTTCTGGTGGAACCCCTCAAAAAATTCTATGTTTCACTAATATCATTGCAAATTTGGCTATTTTTTCCTATTTTGGAATGGGCCTTATGGCTTAGGGTTTTAGTTTTAATTTTTTTGGGGGGTTTATGTTTGTCTTAAACCACCTAAAAAAACCTCAGTGTCAATTCCTTTGCATATGTCTATTTCACTATTGATTGGTTATCACCCGTTCACGGTTTCTTAAGTTGCCACTTGAGCCATCAAGTCTATTTATTTACTAGCCCCTTGAGCCTAGTCTTCCCAGTCGTCACTCGTTGATTCATTAAAAAATATGTTTTATGTTATGCAGGTTCAAAATATTTTAATATTTACCAAGGTCCTTGTTTTCGAGTTTAATTTTTGCATCTCCCCATCTCTCGTTGACCTAGTTGAGCCCCTTTTCTAAGTTGCTAACATTGTGCACGTGCATATTAAATTTTTTAATATGTGCAGTTGGATCTACATTATTACATCCTAATTGTTCCCCACTCCCCCATTGTGTTTTATTATCCATTAAAATATTCCAACAGGATGGTAGGTGGGTTCCACATGTCTTATCAATCAGCGAGGCCCATTATCATGTGCAGGCAGCGAGCATTAAGTCTTGTGAGATCAACAGTGGTGATTGAGGTTGTAAGATACATCAGGGAGACAACACCATGTCAGTAGGAGATGTTTTAGAGTCCCTCTGATGAAGCGATAAAACACCATCAAAGGAACTGCATCATGTCGGTGGGATCTCCTAAGAGTCCCTTCGACATAGCAATGATGCTTGATCAATGGTTGTGATCAAGCCTTGGTGATCAGATGGTGCTTGATGTAGAATTAGGTGGTGCTTGATGTAGAATTAGGTGGCACTAGATAGTGAGGAAGGTGGCGTCATGTGGATGTGCGGCTATAGTTCATCGAGGAGACATGAACATCAAAAAGACTTGTTGATTGCTCCCTTCGAGATACCGATAAGCCCTTCATCAAAGAGTGGAATCTCAATGTGACGGTCTCAAAAGTCTCTTTGACATGTCAATAGGGTGGGAGCAAACAACAGTGAATGATGACTTGATTTAATGGCCAAGATACTAAAGGGCCTATTTAGGCACATGGTAAATTGCAATGCAAGATGTTTTTATTATAGTCATTCGTTAGGACTGAAGGGTATGCACCAAGGTGGATGCTTTGAAAGGTAGAAATCACACAAGTTGAGGGTGCCAGATTTAATCTAGGCCATTCCCCTCCTCCCCGTTGCCATGAGATGCACATAGGTTAAACCTAAAGGGGAAGCAGGGAGATGACACGTAGCCATCTTCAAAGCTTGAGGAAATTGTGGAGCCGTAGGATGACTTGGAGACAAATCCACATAGTGTATTTTGATTGGTCAGTGACAGGGGTACTCTATGATCAAATTTTCAGACTTATTGACTCAAGCTGAGCCACCCATCAGGCCATCTCATTGTTGGATCAATGGTTGGAGTTTGTAGTTCAAATTTGAGGCCTAGATTGCATGGAATGAATGTTGTTGCTCATAGAGGGAGTATTTGCAATGACAATGAGCCTTTTGAAAGGTGGGAGAATCTTCATCAACAAATAGAAATGAGTTTTGTCTTATGTGAAATTCTCCCTCATATTTGGGAAAATATAACTACCTTTTGATATAATGTGAATGTCAAATGAATATCTGACATGTGTACAATTTGGCCCGAAGCTTTTTTTTCTCCCTTGTTCTTATAAAAGGGAATTCAAGGCCATTTGTATGGGGTTTCTAACTGATTGATTTTGGAGAGAATTTTTATAACAAGTCTGGTTAATAGAATTAAGTCTTGTCTTAGGTTCTACGAGTCTTCTGAATTTTGTAATGATGAATGCATAATAGTACTATTATCTTTTGGCATAAAAATGACAATATATTTGAGACCTTGCATGAATTTTGAATAAAAGTGATCAAATATTTTTGTTATTCATCTTCTTGTCTTTCCTTGAATGTTTTTTCAATGTTACTACTTTTATTCAAAGAATAAGTTAAACTCTATTAACATGAATGAAGGTTTATGCAATTGTGTACATGGATCATTAAGTATTACAGGTCGAGTCTCTGGTATTAATGGTGTAAGGCATCATTGATAGGCTTTGTAGTGACAAGATTAATACTATTGTATGTATTCAATTATAAGGTTTAGGATTCTCCACCCAATGGATAAGGCACTGGTATTTTAGTGTTGCAATCTCCCAAATATTTCATAGCAGTTGCATTCAGAAATAAATTTAAATTCTATTTTTAGTACGAGTGTATGTTAGTCTTAATGTATAGCATTTTGTCATGTTTAATTAAGATAATTCCATGAAGATTTGTCAGATCTTTAAGGATTTTTATCTATTAAACAATTAAAGGAGAATTATTTGTTTGAATCACAATGTATGTGATAATTGGCACAAGAGTATCATTAGATACATTGTAGGGATCTCCCTCTTAGGTCTTGCAGAGCCTGAAGTACAAAGGGAAAGCCTAGCAAGCTTTCACCTATTCATTGGCCAATCCCTTCAAGTTATTGATCATTGGAATTGGTAATTTCATAGGCTTCTTTGAAGATCAGCTTGGTTCTTAAAAAATAACAACAAATTGGTGACTCCATTGGGGAAAATGCTAGTCCAATGTCTCTAGGTCATATTTGGTATAGTCAAAGTCAATTATTTTCCTTGTTCTTAATAGTTGAAGGACAATTTATGCAAATTCTCATCGTAGGTTGAGTCTAGTTTTATGTGTCACATTTTGGTTCCATTTTCCATTTCCTGTTGGGTTATGTTCAAAGTATTCTCTGAAATTATGAGTGTATCTCTAGAGTGTGATATATTTTTATTTCCCCATATAGTGGGTGGTGACTTTGAAGTCTCTTGTGCTAGTGCAAAGTTAAATCCTCAAAGAAGAAGAGAGAAAAAGAACTCTGAGAAGCAATTTGAAGCCATGAGGAGAATGAGGAACCAGATGAACAAATATCTTGAGTAGAAGCTAGAATCTGAGATACCAAAGAATAAGAAGTCATCCTAGAGGCTAAAGAATGTTGAATCAAGTAATTCCACTGAAAATATTGCTAATGTGCATCTCCTATTTTAAATGAGCATATTCATGCTCAAAATGCTCATAAAGAAGCATATGAATTTGGTATGCTTAATGTAAATGAGGAATACTTTCCCACTGATGAAATCCCTAGGTAGCTTGACTGTAATACTTTAACCTTGAGAGAGGAAGAACTATGGAAATTCTGGGATAAGGATGGTGAATCCCTAGCCAAAAGGGTAAATCTTGGGGCTGATGCCATTTTCAATGATGATAACTTCAACTCCAAAGGGAGATCCCATAGTAGAGCCTCACATCATTCCTCTGAGAGGGAACCAACAAATCTCACCTATTACACTCTTGAACCTAGTGAGTTTGATATCATTTTGGAAGATGAAGATGAGATAAATAAAGATATCCAATCCTTGCAAGAAGAGGAGATTAGACTCAAGGAATTGGAATTGAGATAAGCAAAGGAAAGGGAGGAGAAAATAAAGGAAAAAATGCTAGACAGGGATTCCCTAAGAAAGAGGGTATAAAAAAGGAGAGAAGCAGTGAAGGAGCAATCAACTCCTAAAGATCCTTCTAAATTTGTTGCTAAAGAGACCCCTAATCCTCCTAAAGTGATCATTCCTATGGGAACTTCTACTACAAGTAGATACACTACTTTTTTTACAACTGCTAAAGTCTCAAATCCCTTTGTTGCTGTTAAGAAATCTCAACCAATTGACCATGGAAATAAACCTATGGGATAGCCTAAGAAACCTATCCCAAATACAACTGCAAATACAAACATAAATACCTCATCCACTACTACATCCACAAAAAGTTTCAAAAATAAATCCATTCCATCAAATGCACCTCCTAACCTTGAAATTCTAAAACTGCAATTAGCTAATGAGAAGTTGTAACAAGAACTAAGAAAAATGGATATTGTTGTTGCAAATGTAGAACTGGAAAGAAAAAATGCATTCCTCAAAACCTCTATTCCTAACCAAGGAGCCTCAAGCTCTAGTCACACTATTCTTGATTCCCAATCACATAATAGTAAATCTGATGGAAACATCTCTAGTGGTTGTGGTGGTGGAGGTCAAGGTGGTAGGGGTGGAGGAGATAGCAAGAACAAGAATACCCAATCTGGAAGTGGAAGTGGAAATGATAGTGATGGTGAAGATGGAAATGGAAAAGGTAACAAACAATCTAGTGATCAAGATGATAATGAACCCCATAATGAACAAAGAGATTAATTCACCAGAAGGCCAATGCAAGTGGATAGATATCAGAAATTATGCTTTGTTGGAATTCCTAGGTACCCTAACCAATTCCCTGAGGATATCAGGCCTGCCTTGGTTAAGTTCTCTAGAAATAATGCAATGAGTGGTGAAGACCACCTGAAATAATTTTTCAATGTCATGGAAGATTTTGAGGTGGAGGCTAAAGATGTTATGATGAAGCTTTTCATGCAGTCACTCACTGAAGATGGCAGGGAATGGTATAGGTCTTTACCAGCTTTGGGTACTGGTTCTTGGGAAGAATTTAAGAGGGCGTTTAGAGAGTAGTATGGTGATAAGACTGACTCAAGGGTCTTGCTTAATGAATTCAATAATATCTCTAAAGGGTCCAATGAAATGGTTGGTGATTTCAATACAAGGTTTCAAAAGGCCATGAACAAATTACCTCCTAATTTGAGACTTAATGATAATGTGTGTTTGGTCAACTATTATAATGCATTTGATGCAAAAATAAGTTATCTCCTATGAGATAAGAATCCTCAAATTTTGAGAGAAGCATTCAAGATGGCATTCCATATTAAGAACAATAGGAGAGCATCAAGCAAATTTGGGAGAAGAGATTATGTTAAAACCTTGAAGAACCCAAAGAAAGAAGACAAGCACTCTGAAAAGAAAGGGTCTTCTCTTGAAGATAAGATTGATAAAGTTGCAAGCTCTATGAAAGATATCAATTATAGACTTGCAAGGCAAGAGAAAGAGCTTACGAATGACAAGCCAAATTTTCAAAAAAATGAGAGACCTCCTCGGCTGCAAGACCATCCCTATAACACCAATTAGAATAATGGAAAGCCAATTTAGAACAATCAAAAGAATACACCAAGTAAAGTTCCCCCTAACCCATTACAAAAGAATTCAGTGAATTTTATTGATGAAACACCCTGGTGCATTGTTTGCCAACTACCACATTCTTCTCAAACATTCTCGGAAGTAAAATAGTTTGAAAAAGAATAAAACCAGTCGAATGATTATGAGCCTCTAGAGGAAAATGATGTTTAAGTACATGTACTTATGCATAGATCAGATTTTTTTAATGAAGAATGTTCTTCAGAAGAAGAGTCATAGGAACTGGACGTTGATTGTCAAAGATGTAAATCTGATTCTTATCATCAACAATTTTTTTCTGGTGAGGATGAGATGTTGAGGACAATATTTTTGCCATGGAAACAAATTAAATGAACGTGTCCTTGAGAAGACCTTCTGATGAAGAATATCAACAAATGACAGTAGCATTGGTAGTGTAAGCTAGAAACACTGATAATTTGAGAAATAGAGTTGTGAATTGTGACCAAGGTAAGCCAGGTAGCATGTTCATGAAAAAGAAAAATGCAGAGAAACCAGGAACTAAAACAAAAGAATTGGTCAAGTTTAAAAAATAAGAGGTCAAGGCCAAGGAAAGTAAGGGACCTAAGATTTGGGCCAAGAAAGATAATGCAACCAAGAAGCCTGATGAAGTTGTTTCTCCAATTGACAAGGTGAAAAATCAAAAATCAAATGTTAATCAAGTGAAGAAGCATGAGAAGAAGGATATTGAAAAGAAGAAATTTGAGTAGCAGAAGGTCCAGACTAAATAGAAAAGTGTAGTCCCTTATGAATTACCCAAGTATAATCTAGTTGATATGTTTCAGTTGCTTTCCCAAGTCAAGGCGACAATCCCATTGATGGAGATGATGAGAATTGATGAGCATAAGAAAAAGGTAGTGGCCCTTATCAATGGTGTTGCTAAGGCCTATGATGATAAAGGGGTGTCTAATCAACCTCAAGTGAGTGGAAATCAAGTAAGTAAATAAGTGATGGAGAGAGACATTGGTGAGATCCCTCAGATTTATTTGGAAAGTACTATCATAGCCTGTACAAATAATATTGATTTGTTTTATGTAACTCTGATTGTTGATGGTAAGCTTCTAAAGAACTGTATGATCGACTTTGGAGGTTCATCTAATATCATTCCAATGGAGATTATGAAATAAATGGGCTTGAAAATCAATTGTGCCTATGGAAAGTGTTATGCCATGGATTCAAGAGAGATCCCAGTCATAGGAGTAATTAAGGATGTCCCATACAAATTGTCAACTTTTCTTGACAAGGATTTTGTTATGAGCATAGTTGTGGTGGACATCCCACCAAAATATGGTATGTTGTT
The DNA here is from genome assembly GCA_007258455.2 of Sequoia sempervirens. Taxonomy (NCBI): domain Eukaryota; kingdom Viridiplantae; phylum Streptophyta; class Pinopsida; order Cupressales; family Cupressaceae; genus Sequoia; species Sequoia sempervirens. Next base: position 74,128,398 of record VDFB02193867.1, on the reverse strand, counting down.
GTCAAGAAAATAGAGTGCCTCCATGGGAGGTAGCATGCAATGTGACATTTCCTTTTCCACATTCCCAATTGAGGGAAAGGACATCAAGCTTTTGAGGGAGCCAAGAGCTCCACATATGGTTGAATTTGTGGAACAAGAAGATAGAATCTTCTTTGTAGATACTGGAATTGATAACTTTGGAGTTGAAGAGTTACAAGAAGAAGAGGAAAACCAGCCTGTACCCCTTGAGAAAGAAGTACTGCAACAAGCAAATAATTATGACTTGTGGAATATTCATTTTAATGGTGCTTTCTCAAAGGAAGGAGCTGGTGCAGGGGTGATACTCATTTCTCTTGGTGGTAAAACTTTTAAGTTCTCATTTTCATTACTATTTGCATGCACAAACAATGGAGTTGAATATGAAGCTTTACTACTAGGGCTAAAACTAGTTGAGAAATATGGAATAGTTATTGGAGATTTAGAACTTGTTTCTCAAGTTAGGTCAAAGTATGCATCAAAGAATGCTAGGCTAAGATAGTACATAAATATTGTTTGGGATTCAATTGAGGAGTTTGATGCCTTTGGTATTGACTAGTTGAACAGGAGTAATAATTGAGCGGCAGATTCACTTGCCAATATTACTCTCTTGCTAGATGATATTACTTTTGTTGGCATTCCAAATGTTGAAGTGAAAGTCAGACCTTCAATTTTTGATAACATAAATAACTGGCAGGTGTTTAATGATGATGAGGATATCCTGAGATTCCTCCACTGTGTAGATGAATATGAGGGTCAAGAAATAGATTTTGGAGCCTTTGCTGAGGAAGTGGATGGTAAAGAAATAATATTTAGAAATGAGATCATTCAATTGAAAACTAATAAGATTACAAAGGGATTGATGGCATTGGACAGGGTTTTTGATGGTCCTAACAGAAGCAATGCTAAATAGATAGCCACTCACAAGGAGGATTTGGAAGAAGTAAATCTAGGCATAGAGAATGTTCCTAAAAAGGTCTACATTGGAAAAAATATGAAACCTCAAGTCAAAGCTATGCTAATTGCCTTGCTGAGAAAATAAAAACATGTGTTTGCATGGTCTTATGATGACCTGAAGGCATATAGAGAAGAGCTATTTCAGCATGAGATACCTTTAAAACTAGAAGCAAATCCCTTCAGGAAAAATTAGAGGCCAATAAACTCCAATATAACCTAAAATGCAAGAGGAACCCATAAAATTGAGGGATGTTGGGATCATCAAACCTATCAAACACTCAACATGGGTTTCAAATTTTGTGCGAGTGAGGAAAAGAATGGTGATATAAGGCTCTGTGTAGACTTCAAAAATCTGAATATATAATCACTGAAAGACAACTATCCATTGCCTAACATAGAAGCCATGCTACAAAAGGTGACAGGTTATGAGCTATTGTCTATGATGGATGTGTTGGATGTTGCGGTCGTGTTGCTGATATGTGGTTGTCATTGATGTCAACACTATTAGCATTGATGTATTGTAGGTTGTATATGTCGAGGATATTGAGAAATTTGTTAAAGAAAGAGTTGCAGGTTGATAGTGGAACAGTGAAGGTCATGAAGTTTTCTTGCTCAGTACGTTGATGATCAATCATTGTGGACTAAAGGTTTTATTGGTGAGTGTATCTATTTTATCCACCAAAAATTTCAGAGGTCCGCGTGAAGATTTAATCGTGTTATGAACAGTTATGTTCTGACAATTTTTATGTGGCTTCAGTTAGTGCTCTTGATTGAAGTTGATGTGATTCTAGTAATTTCAGTTGTTTCGGATGCTTCTCTAATTATTCTTGGTGCTTGTGGATGTTTCTAGATCATGATCTATCTTTGTTGCATGTCCACGTTGATCGGTGTGCTCGTGGTCGATGATTTTTCTCTTGTGTGTTCGGGTTTTTATGTTCTTCGCCGACATGGTGGTTGTAACGTGTTGTGGATCCCTGGAGATTAAAATTTGAATGTTTGGTGTGCTTGAGGATATTGTTTTAAGTCTTCTTTTTATTATGGCTGACATTGTTTGATTCACATTGAAATTTACTTGTAAATTTGGGCCAACATTGTGTATATGTTTTATATTTTGGCCGACGAAGTTGTTGATGTAAATCCATGTTGTGGATATATAAGAACGATTGTTTGTGCGAAGTTAAAATGTGTGAGTGAGCAGAGGAAGAGAAAATGTGTGAATAGTGATCTAATCATTTGATTGTAGAGCAAAGTGTGAAGAAGTTTGAGTGAAGTGTGAAGGAGTGTTTCTATGCTTAACCGAAACTATAATCAGGCTTTTGTAGAAGCTATTTTCTCAGTTCATACCCTGTGGATATAATCCAAATTTTTGTAAGATAGTGTGTCTTCTTTGGGTAGTGATCCCTCTTGTATTTGAGCAGTGAACTCTAGGCAGTGTGCCTGAATGCATGTACATTCCCATTATTCTTCTTTATACTTTTAACAGGGTATAATATCGTGGACTGACATCCACCATGGTTTTTCCCCTAATAGTGTGTCCACGTAAAAAATCTTGGTGTTCTCTATGTTTATGATGTTTTGATTGTCTATGGTTTATTGTTAATTTATCAGATCTGAGATTAAGTTAAGTTTGAAAAGTTTAAAATATTCGGTGACACCTTATTCAACCCCCCTCTCAGTTGCATGTCCTTATTTTTCCAACAATTGGTATCGGAGCAGGTTCCTCTGAAGAATTTTAAAAGCTTGAGGTGATCCAGGATGGCATCATACAAGAAGGAGAGCCCTAGATTCAATGGAACAAACTACTCTCTAGGGAAAGCCAGAATGGAGTGTCATTTGAGGTGTATTAGTGAACCCTTCTAGAAGATTACAAAGAACAGATATGTTATGCCTCAGAATGTTCCTTCCACTCCTAATGAGATTAAAAAGGCTAAGATTAACATCAGGGCTATTGAAGCTTTGTTGAGTGCTCTAACAGATTCAGAAATGACAAATGTGATGGATCTAAAGACGGCTCATGAGATCTGGAAGAAGCTAGAAACTTTGTATGAAGGAGATGCACTTGTGAAGGTCGCTAAGCTACAAATTTTGAAAGGAAAGTATAAAACTTTGAAGATGGGTGAAGATGAAAATATTTCTTCTTTTATGCAAAGAGTAAATGAACTTGTGATGGGTATCAGATGTGTCGATGGTACATGTTGAGGGTAAAAATAGCAAAACAACATTAAACAAAATATTATTATTCTATTTCTCCTAAAAAAGAAAGACAACACATGGTAATCTAACTCCCAAGGTCCTGGTAATTGGTTCTCAATTATGCTGAAATCGCTCAATGGTCAATATAACTATAATGTGTAAGGGGCCTTTGCTGGTAACAAGGAACAAAACTACAGAAGTCAACTAATCTACATTTTGGGGGTTTTAAATAAAGATAAAATGATGGATAAAATCTTTAAAATAGAAGAACATGAACGAAAGTTCTTAATATCCAGACATGCATATCAATAATGAGTGTTCATTAACCTAACCACAACTACAACAAGATACAATCCACAGAATAAATCATACAACTACATACATCCATAGTGTTAATTCAATACCATCACTATTCACTAAACTTTACTTCAAAACAAATCATTCACTCAACATTAAACATAGATCAAATAGACATAACAATAACTTCATTCATAGATAACCCAATGAGATAATCTTTAAATCCAATTTCCTCTATTGATTTTCATCAAATAGAAAACATTTAGGCACAACAAATCACTGGCATAAGGATTGATCATGCAACATTAAATTTACCATATAGGTCCAAACTTGATAACATAAAAACTTGTATAAAACTGTAAAAATTGTAACTAAGTTCAACTAAAATTCTTAAAAGTATCTCTACTAATAACAATGAAATCCTAGAACTAATCACTATTCGTTATCATCAGGTGGCTTATCTTCCTTCAATTAGTCGACCTTTACAAAATATGACCAAATAGTACATATAGATGCTACATGCACAAATTCCTCACAATTTAGAATCCAAATCCACAAATTAAGGAAGAGGAACTGTTGATGAAACTGAACTACTAATCTCTTGAGTTAGAAGACTAGAGCAAAATGTTGCACAAATTCTAACTTCCCAAAGAAAAAGGTGAAACTGAGAAAGGGAACCAAAGTTGAGCCCACATTAAGGTCTTGGATAAGAGGAGAGAAGGAGATGTTGTGTCCAATGAAGAGAGCCAACTCACTTCTACGTTGCATGCTCAAGGATGTACTCATCATAATTGGAAAACATTTGTTGAAGAGTATCCGCATGAGGTCCATCCAACCAATCATCCTCAAACTTAATCCCCTTTAATTTTGTTGCAACCAATTTTTGTACCTCCTTATGTTTACATCTCAGAGTATAGGGGAGTTGCTCCACCTTCATCTTCTTTGGTTTGGCTCCCTTCCTAGAAGTCTTTGTTGGTTGGCTTCTTTGAGAAGCCTCTTTCGATGCCCCTGAAATTCCTTAAACTCTGCAATAAACTCCTGTATTAGATGATCAACACATAGAAATCAATACATCAGTCAAATTTTTCTTTCATCGGAAGCGAAACCATAGAAGGATTGGGAATAGGAAACACATTTTAAACACTGGCGGGGTCGGAACCGAAACAAGACTAGAATGGGAACTGAGAGAATATCAGAATTGGGATTGGAATGGGAACCGAAAGAAGATCATAATCGGGACTGGAATGGGAACCAAAGTAGAAACTAATTGTTAGTTCCAAAGTTCAATATCCATTCTAACTCTGATTCTTCCAATTCAATATGCAAAACAAAGCGTGTTTTCCAAAGACAGTCATATGCATTTTAAAACCTGGGTCACATGAGCTTATGAAGAAAACCAAATAAAAGGGGCCTAAACCCTACCTTTCAATTGTACAATGACCAAATGAAACCTAAGGCTGTTGCATTGTAAAGTTTTATCGAGCAAACCCTAGTTTGCTTGATACGTCAATTTAATCACTTAGGTCAACACAAATCCACCATAGAATGCATCTAAAGGACACAAGATCAGGATGAAGTAGTGTTTTAAACATCTAAAGTATGAGCAACCCTAGCAAATGGAATCCCTAATTATAAATTAGGGCATGGAAACGAACCACCTATCGTGAAAGTGACAACAAACAAAAAGGACAAACATAAAAGAAGGAAAACAAAAAAAAAAGCAAAGAAGAAAAGACAAAAAAAACAAAAAGAAACAAAAAGGAAGGCAAAAATTCATAGGAGCAAAATCCATGAACATGCCAAAACACAACAAACAAAACAACACAAAGCAAGAAGAAGAAGAGCCCTACCTTGAAACGCTCTTTGGAAATTGATTGAAATCTAACCAAGATTTTCTCTACAACTCGCCTCCACAATCAAATCAATCCTCTCGAAGCTTTTTTGGCTCTAGTTTACTCCAAAAAATTGAATAACAATGATAATGAGCTAGTTAAACATGATTAGGAATTTAAAATTAATCTATGTGTGCGAAGAGGCTGTAATTAATGCCATAACTGCGGTAGGTCGGAGGCAGAGCAAACAACATGAACAGACAGTTAAGTCTCATGAACACCTAGAGCACGACAATGCAGACCCAGGTCGAAGACAACATAAAGAACCTTGTACAAAGTCCCCTACCCAGTTTCCAACCCAGCTCGGGTCCCAAAACAAACACGACGATGAAGGAAAAGAAACAACGAGGCGGAAACAGAAATGAAACTAAACTCAAAACATTGGAAAATTTCAAAGTTATTTTTCGATCCCGGTTCCACTCCCAACCAAGAAAAAAGAAAAGAAACAAGGACAAACAAAAATGAAGTGAAGCAGGATCAAAACAAAAACCGGACCCGGCCCAAACACCAACAAAGAAAAACACAAAGAAAACGAGCAAAGTCGGAATCAAAATGAGAATGAAAACTGGAAATTTAGAAAATTCCAAGTTAGGTTCCAATTTCGGTTCCACTTCCGACCAGGAAAAAACAAGATGAAAGGAAAACGACAAACAACCCCAGGGAGAAAACAGACCCAAGAGTGGAAAGCAAACTGACAAACAACGAAGAGAACCAAGGAAGGAAGGAGAAATTGGAATCAGAACGAAACCCAAACTAGGAACCTTGGTTAAAGTTCAAAGTCCAGTTTTAGTTCCAGATCCACTTCTGAAAAAATGAAAGAAAGAAAGACTCTGGAGCAAAACAAACAACTCCTAAGACCCAAACCAAAACTAAAGACAAAACAAAAATAAGGGGGACCCATTTTGTTCCAAAATAAAATGGGGTGGTTATGCAAGGCATAACAAATGGTGACTTGGCTAGGAAAATGGTTTACCCATTTTTAAGATACTGAAGAATTCAGTCACCCAAAAACCTTTGATTTATGAAACATGTTAACTTAAGTATGATCAAAATATTTAAGTAAAGTTGCGCTGGAATCTCAAATGTAAACCAACATAAACTACTCTTGAATCTGAGTGTGTGCATGTATATGGTCCATCCTTCTTTATTTGAACTTTCTCCACACCTAAACAACTATATCTAAGATCCAAGCTACATAGGTTGAGTCCTTTAACTATCATGTAATGAAATCCTGGGCATTGCTCCGCTGCCAGTCAAGCATCCATAGCTCTGACGTAGATACCTCTAGTTCTCTCAAAGCATTGCTTTACTTCCAGTCAGGCATCCATATCCCCGATATAGATACTTGAATTACCCATGTAGTATTGAGTTTTCCTTTATTTCAATAGCTTTTCTTTCTCTTTCTTTTATAGGCTTCACTTGTGGAAATTCTTTTAATAAGTTTCTCAATACTCAAACATTACTAGTCTGAAATATGGGTTGAGAACTACAGTGGACCCTATGACAGCTTTGGGAATCAATTTTTTCACTTGAATCAGAGATATAATCACCCTGAGATGAATAGGCCCCTTTATAGTCAGATGTTTTATCTATTTTGTGATAGATTTCAATCATAGTTCATGAGGTTATCTATAGTATACCTTACTCTTAATAGGCTTTCAAACTAATACTAAAATGACCATAAGACATAAGTTTTAGAATGAAATATCTCAACAAATATGCCTGAAAATGCCTAAATCAATTTCTCTCCTAGTGCCTATGGCATACTCCGAATAACAACCCCTATATTTCAAAATAGAAAGAAAAGAGAGTCCCAAAAGAAGAAGAAGACAAAAACAAACACAAAACAACAAAGAAACAAAGAGAGAGAACAAACAGACAAACAACCAACAGAAACAAAGAACAGATAATTACACATGATACATATATACAATTAATTCAGAAATCAGACCCTTATAGGCTAAAGTAATGCTTGAGAAACTGTCCATTGACTGGAAATGGAACAGGTTCTCCTATTAAGGTGGTCAAGCGAAAAGCATTCTCACCAAAGATCTCTGCTATTTGATACGGACCCAACCAAAGTCTATCAAATTTTTGGTGATCACCCTTTTTCTCTTTTGCCTTATCCCACAGCAACACTAGATCTGAAATCCTGAATGCCTTAATCTTAGCTCTCTTGTCGAAAAAACACTTGACAATAGCCTGATGTTTGAAGAACTGTTGTAGAGCAGCGTCTCTCTTTTCTTCCATGTTTAAAAGATTGTTTATCCTTACCTCAATCTGATCATCCTTCAAATAAAACTCCTACATAAACCTAAGAATAGGTATCTACAAATGTATGGGGAAAACTGGCTCTTGGCCATAGACTAATTTAAACAGAGAATTTCCTAGAGAAACCTTAATACAAGTTCAATCTTCCCATAAGGAAAATTTCAACTAGGTATGCCAGTCTCTAGGATTGTTTACTAACAATTTATTTATTACCTCCAACAGGTTCTTATTGGTAGACTCTACTACCCCATTTCCCTATGGGTAATAATTGGATGAATACTTCAAAATGATTTTATGCTCATAGGTCCATTGTATAAATTCAGCAGATGAGAAAGCAGGGCCATTATCACACACCAGGGCAAAGGGTACTCCAAACCTAGTGATAATGTTATCATTAAGAAATTTAATAACCACCTCTATGGTGTTGTTCTTACATGGTTGAGCCTTAGCCCAGCGAGTGCAGTAGTTCATAATTGTTAAGATAAAATTGTGCCCTACAAAATCTAGAGCCCACTGGGCGAATGGTCTTACCTCATAAACGAGTTGTAATGGCATTGTTGGATTACGTTATTTTGGTGCAGAGATCTGACAGGTATGACATGTCCTAAAATTTTTATTTGTATCCCTGAAAATGTGAGGCCAATAGTATCCTAACCCGATAATTTGATGAGACAAGGAATTTGCAGATCCATGTCTTGTACCATATCTCCCATGAAATTCAGCAATAGCATGCTTAACTTCTTGCTAATCTAAACATCTTAGATAAACTCCTTCATAATTTTTTTGATATAAGGCACCTCCTTTGAGCATGAAATGAGCCTTCTTCATCCTAAGTGCTCTCCTTTGAGTTTCATTCATTCCTTCCGGGCATCTGTTGTTGAGTAGAAGGAAAATCAAATCCGTGTACCATGGATCCTTTGTGAAAGAGTGCACGGTATACTGCTGACAAGTGATATTCCCATCAACATCTGCCATAGCTTTTGACAAACCCTATCCTCAGACAAGCTTCATTGGATGGATCTCTAGATCAAATTCTTGCAAAATAGCCATCCATTTTCCTCTTCTCTCTCCTAACTCACTCTGCATAAGTAAAGATTTGACAGTTGGGTCAAGAACTATGGCAACAACCTGGCTCCTGAGAATGTAATGTTTGAATTTCTTTATTGCTCGAACCAATGCAAAGACCTGCTTCTCAAGAGGTGGGTACCTGACCTCTGCATTTTTTAATAGGGAGCTCATGAAAGAAATTGGCCTTTCATCTCCCTCTCCTCTTCTTTGAGTTAAGACAGCTACACACGAATGGTCAGATGCAAAGGAATAAATATAGAAAGGCTTTAAATAATCTAGGCTAGTCAAGACTAGTGCCTTAGATATTGATTGTTTAATCTATGTAAAAGAAAATTTAGCCTCGTTGCTCCATTCCACTTTTGCATCTTTCTTCATCATCTCATTTAGTGGCTTCACAATTTCCGCAAATCTTGTTATAAACTTTCTTACAAAATTAATCGTTCCAAAGAAGGATCTCATCTCCTTTTTACTGCCTGGCATGGTCAGTTTCAAGATAGCCTCAAGTCTATTAGGTTGTATGGATATTCCTCTTTCTGATATCACATTCCCTAAAAGTTTCCTTCAAAAACTCCAAAGACACATTTCTTGGGATTTAGGGATACTCCATAGCTGATACATCTCTTAAGGACTTTTGCTAAATTAGAAACATGGTCCTTCTTGTTTTTAGAGAAAATAGTTAAGTCATCTACATAGATTATGATACACTTACCTATCAAATCCTTGAATGTTATGTCCATTTCACGCTGGAATGTAGCTCCAACGTTGATTAGTCCAAATGGAATTTTGCGATAGGAAAATTTCCCCCACTTAGTACTGAAGGTAGTCTTCATTTTGTCCTCATGGCTGAACAACACTTGGTTATACTCAGAATAGCCATCCAAGAATGACATCATCTAAGATCCATTGATAGTTTGTAATACCTCATCAAGAGAAGGAAGTGGATAGTTATCCTTCTCAGAGGCTTTGTTTAGGTTCCTGAATTCAACACACAGTCTAATCTCTCCACTCTTCTTACGTACTGGAACTAAATTGGTGACCCAAGTGGAGTGTTGTACTAGGAAGATGATTCTTGCTGAAAAAATCTTTTGCACTTCCTTTTGTATTAATGGCTCGATCAAAGCATTCACCAGGCACTGCTTTTGATGGAAGGGATTCACTTCTGGCTTTAGAGGTATTGTGTGCGTGATCACATAGGTGTCAAAAGTCTTTAAATCTTCATAACTCTAGGAAATGGCTGCAATGTCTTCTTTTAACACCTTAACTATTTCATTTTTTATCTCCTTAGGGAAAGTATTTCCTATGAAAACATTTCTTTCAGTACCTAAATCAACCAAATTAATTGATTCATACTTCCCTCCATCACTTTGAGTTGGCACTCTCTCACGAGCCTAAGGATCAGAGTCAATTATTCTTTCTAAAGCTACCATCCCCTTGGGAATGTTGTTACTTTTCAAATTCATTACTCCTCCAGTATCACAACCTTCAGGGTCCCATTCTCCCTGATCTCTATCCAATTCATCTATGATTTGTCCTTCGAAGACATCAGAGCTTGCCAAGAAGGTGAGTATGTGTTGGTCATCATCGAAGACCTAAAATTTTGGACATTATCTGGGATGGCTAGGATTGAGACTAGTTCAACTAAAAAAAATAAACTTGGAGTCCTGCATAGGCTCCAGAGTACTAGCAGTGACTACCAAGGCATCTGCAATCTGATTTTGTTCCCTAGGAATCAAAGTGATTCCAAAAGCATCAAAGTCCTCAATCAGATTTCAAACTCTATTGTTGTAGACAACCAATCTTTTATTATGACAAGTATATTGGCTACAGATCTGCTTGATAATTACTTCAGAATCTCCCATAACCATGAGAGATGTGACTTTTTTCTGATGAGAAAACATCAGACCTCGAGCAAGTGCTTCATACTCGGCCACATTGTTTGTGCAACCAAACTATAACCTGTAAGAAGAAAAGTAAGTCTTCCCCTTTGGGTTAGTTAACTCTATCCCTGCTTCACTTCTTGTCTTGGACTTAGATCCATCAAGCTTTAGACTCCATAATTGATTTGGAGCTGGGATCTCTTTCTTCTTTAAGGCCACAGGTATTTGCTTGCTAGAAGCACATGGCAGCTTGGACTGGTGTTGTTCATCAAGATTTAAAGGTAATTGGAGACATGGTTCAACTTGATTCTTGAACCTCCTCTTAGGTCAGATCGTGATTTAACAGATTATTGACCAATGCCTTGGGCATTGAAAGGGTATCTGGGGTAGGTGTAATTGGCAAAGACTAAGATTCCTCTTTGTAGTTCAGAGCATAGAGCCTGAGTCTGCTCGAATTGAGAAGATAATTCTTTTTTAGCAAGACTGGATCTCGTAAGGACGGTTGCATCCTTTGCTTCAAATGGAAATTTATTGGTGGAAGTTTGGGGTTGACATTCACAAGTTTCTTCTATGTGGGAGACATGTTTTAAGATATCTACATAGTGTTGACAAGTTAACTCGCAATGATTCTGGTAATGGAGCTTACACCAGTTGGGAAGCAACAAACTCCACATATCAGCCTCTTTTCCCAGCACCAACCTATCCTCTTGCAACTTTTTTATTAAGACTTGTTGGTTAACTATAGTCATGGGTTTGTTTTTTCTAGAGGCAAAAGATCATCAAATTGAGACATAGAAAAATTCATGATTTCCTCCTACTTGTAAACTCCTATCTTGGTCTCGAAATAGGCTACCTCATTAGGGGAATCATACTCGGTGATCATGTGTTTGAGCCTAGGCTCACTTTCAATTCTGATCTGGGTTGCTATCCCTTCCCAGGGTAGCCACATGTGTGAGAAATCCAAGGACAAATATTCCCCAAGACTTTTCATTAGGTCTCTGCTCAAGAGCATACCATAGGTTTTTGGGATATCTGCAACATGGATATCCACATAGGTTTGGATCCTTGGATCATATCCAATTTGTACATGGATATTTTTAAGCTCTCATACCACATTAACTTTTGTTTTATCTAATTGAATAACTTTTTTGTTAGTCTGGAGTGGACTCAGACCTAACTTCTTACAAATTGAAAAGGGCATGACATTTCTCGACACCCCAGAATCTTATAGACAGTTATGTAGATTCTTTCCAAAAATTCTTAAACTCAAAAGGAAAGGTGGGGTACCAGTCTTACCTTTATAGAGTGTTGCATTCATCTCATTAGTGGGAGTCGCCTTTCCTTTCCCTTTTGACCTATCTGCCTCCTCCAAGGCTTTCAACAAAATTTACTTTTGAGCAGGGCACCACTTCATAATGTCAAAGAATGATACTGAAGTTTTTTGCCTCTACATCTCTGCAATGAAATCAAATTTTGAATCATTCTTAACTTGATACTTAGGAAACAAAGGTGGATTACCTTTGTTCTATGAATCTAATGGTCCCTTTCGTGGTGGTGGGTTATTATCTGTGTTCTGATTCAATGGGACCATGTTATTAGGAGGGGAAGAGGTGTTGAATGGCCCTCTATTCTGATTTCTAAGGAAATGGCCTCCCTTGGTTTGGAAAGCCTAGGAATTGTATACATCTTCCACTATTTCATTCTCTTCCTAGTTGGGGAATAGAAGTTCCTCCTCAAAGATGTCGTAGGCCATGGCAGCATCAGTAGATCTGCCAAGTTTACTAGAAGCACCTTGTAATGGAGCATCAACTTGGGCTATCTTAACCATCTTCTCCATCTCTGAGCAATTCACCTCAGAATGGGCCGCAGTATCATGTAGCCTACACCAATTAGTCATGAAGTTGAGGTCTGCTACGTTAGCATTGTGTTGCTTCTCATCACCTACCTGGTAATTATGGGAGACTCCCCCATTATTAGGCCCAGTGTTCCACTGTCTATTATTATTAGACCTTTGATTGTATCCTCTATTCTAATTTTGATAGTTTGGGTTAGAGGAATTTTTATTTTGATGGTCCTTCTGATTCTGATTAGTGTTGTAGTTCTGGTTGGAGTTCTGGTTATAGTAACCCCCTTGATTTGAGTATCCTCCCTGATTTTGAAAGTTTTGATTTTGATTTTGAGGAGGGTTTTGTCTCAATTGATCCATATCGTTAGACATCTGAGATAGAGTCTTTTTAAGAGTCTTCATCTCATTAGTCAATTGCAAGGTCTTTTCACTTTCTCTAGTCTTCACTGCAGAGGGCTGATTAACAGGATTTGATCCTCCAGCTTGATTTTGGTAATTTTGAGTTTACTGGGAGGAATCTTGGGGACCATTGGTGAAGAATGGTAAGGGAGGTGAAGCTTGGAATTCAGACATAGGTATATATTGGGAGTAGGACATCCCTAGGACCATATTGTATAAAGGGGGTGGATTGGGCATTTGGTATCCTATAGGAGGAAGAACTCCTCCTAGACTCCCAGATTGCAAACTTATTTGTTGTTGCAACTAGATGGCCAGGTGATATAATTTAGCCAAAGAATCAATTTCGGGTGGATGATATGTCCTCTTCAAGAATAGACCAATCAAAGGATCCACAACCCTTAAGTACACTAAAATGGCAATGTTCTCAGAGACCAGGTAAGGATCTTGTCACCTTCGGTACATTCTTTGGAATCTTGTATTGAATAAGGGTAGTGGTTCATGATTCTCCTTTCTTATTGTGGCAAATTGGTGGTAGAGAATAGCAGGATCTGCATAAACCTTGAACTGATTGATAAAGGCATTTTCCAAGTCTGTCCAACTTAGAATAGACCCTTGACGTAAGTTTAGGTACCAATTGTATGCCATGTCGCCCAAAGAATAGGGGAAGAACCTGCACACAACGTCATAATGATCCACCTGAGCATGAGTACAGGCATCCTTAAATGCTTGTTTGTGCTCCTCGGCACTTCTTGATTCTCCATGCATGTACTTCGAACAGAACCTTTATGGGTTCTTGGGGAGATCATGGATCCCTCCAGTAATAGTCCCCAATAGTGAGGGATTATTGACAAAGAAATCCATGGGTTGTGGTGGTGGTGGAATAGGTGGATTTGGTGGAAAACCAGATGGAGTAAGCGGTGGTGACAATGGTGGGATCATGACTCTATGAACCTAGGGTCTATACCTGATAGGGGTTTGGATTTCAATCAACCGTTCAAGATCCTGGGAAGATTTAAGAACTCTCTCGTACCTATCCGGTGAAAATGACCCACTTCAAGCCAACTTGTTCCTTAGGCCCTCCTTCTAGCGCCAGATCTGTTGAGGGTCAAAACAACACAACATTAAATAGAATATTACTATTTTATTTCTCTTGAAAAAGAAAGACAACACATGGTAATCTAACTCCCAAGGTCCTGGTAATTGGTTCTCAATTATGTTGATATCGCTCAATAGTCAATATAACTGTAATGTGCAAGGGGCCTTTGTTGGTAACAAGGAACAAAACTACATGAAGCCAACTAATCTATGTTGTGGGGGTTTTAAATAAAGATAAAAAGATAGATAAAAGCTTTAAAATAGAAGAACATGAACGAAAGTTCTTAATATCCATACATGCATATCAATAATGAGTGTTCATTAACCTAACCACAACTACAGCAAGATACAATCCACAAAATAAACCATACAACTGCATACATCCATCGTGCTAGTTCAATACCATCACTATTCACTAAACTTTACTTCAAAATAGATCATTCACTCATCATTAAACACATATCAAATAGACATAACAATAACTTCATTCATAGATAACCCAATGACATAATCTTTAAATCTAGTTTCCTCTATTTATTCTCATCAAATAGAAAAAATTTAGGCATAGAAAATCACTGGCATACAGATTGATCATGCATCATTAACCTTATCATATAGGTCCAAACTTGATAACATAAAAACTTGTATATAAAACTATAAAAATTGTATTTAAGTTCAATTGAACTTCTTAAAAGTATCTCTACTAATAACAATGAAATCCTAGAACTAATCACTATTCGCTACCATCTGGTGGCTTATCTTCCTTCAATTAGCCGACCTTTACAAAATAGGACCAAATAGTACATATAGATGCTACATGCACAAATTCCTCCCAATTTAGAATCCAGATCCACAAATTAAGGAATAAGAACTGCTGATGAAACTAAACTGTTGATCTCTTAAGTTAGAAGGCTGGAGCAAACTATTGCACAAATTCTAACTTCCCAAAGAAAAAGGTGAAACTGAGAAAGGGAACCGAAGTTGAGCCCACATTAAGGTCCTGGATAAGAGGAGAGAAGGAGATGTTGTATCCAGTGAAGAGAGTCAGCTCACTTCTACGTTGCATGCTCAAGGATGTACTCATCATAATTGGAACACATTTGTTGGAGAGAATCTGCATTAGGTCCATCCAACCAATCATCCTCAAACTTAATCCCCTTTAATTATGTTGCAACCAATTTTTGTACCTCCTTATGTTTACATCTCAAAGTATAGGGGAGCTACTCCACCTTCATCTTCTTTGGTTTGGCTACCTGCCTAGAAGTCTCTGCTAGTTGGCTTCTTTGAGAAGCCTCTTTTGATGCCCCTGACATTTCTCAAAATCTACAATAAAATCCTATATTAGATGATCAACACAGAAATAAATACATCAGTCAAATTTGTCTTTCATCAAAAGTGGAACCATAGAAGGATCGGGAATAGGAAACACATTTTAAACACTGGCAGGGTTGGAACTAGAACAAGACCAAAATGGGAACCGAGAGAATATCATAACCGGGACCAGAATGGGAATCGAAGGAAGATTGGAGTCGAGACCAAAATGGGAACCGAAGGAATATCATAACCAGGACTAGAATGGGAACCAAAGTAGAAACTAATTCTTAGTTCCAAAGTTTGATACCCATTCTGACTCTGATTCCACCAATTCAATATGCAAAATAGAGCATTTTTTCCAAAGACAGTCATATGCATTTTAAAACCTGGGTCACATGAGCTTATGAGGAAAACCAAATAAAAGGGTCCTAACCCCTACCTTTCAATCGTACAATGACCAAATGAAACCTAAGGCTGCTACATTGTAAAGTTTTATCAAGCAAACCCTAGTTTCCTCGATACATCAATTTAATCACTTAGGTCAACACAAATCTGCCATAGAACATATCTAAAGGACACCGGATCAGGATGAAGCATGGTTTCAAAGATATTTCAAACATCTAAAGTATGGGAAACCCTAGAAAATGGAAGCCCTAATTAGAGATTAGGGCACGGAAATGAACCACCTGTCGTGAAAGCGACAACAAACAGAAAAGGACAAACAAAATAGAAAAGCAAAGAAGAAAAGACAAAACAAAAAGGATGGAAAAAATTCATAGGAGTGAAATCCGTGAACGTGCCAAAACACAACAAATAAAACAACACAAAGCAGGAAGAAGGAGAAGAGCCCTACCTTGAAATGCTCTCTGGGAAATGATCGAAATTTGACCAAGATTTTCTCAGCAACTCGCCTATGCAATCAAATCGATCCTCTCGAAGCTTTTCTAGCTCTGGTTCACTCAAACATTTTTGAATAACAAAGATAATGAGCCAGTTAAACATGACTATGAATTTAAACTTAATTCGTGTAAGTGAAGAGGCTACAATTAATGCCATAAATGCAGTAGGTCAGAGGCGAAGCAAACAACGTGAACAAACAATTAAGTCTCGTGAACATCGAGAGTGGGGTGAACGCAGACCCAGGTCAGACACAACATAAAGAACATTGTACAAAGTCCCCTACCCAATTTCCAACCCAGCTCCAATGCCGCAACAAAGACGATGATGAAGGAAAAGAAACAACAGGGCCGAAACGGAAATGAAATTGAACTCGGAACATTGGAAAAGTTCAAAGTTTGTTTCTGATCCCGGTTCTGCTCCTAACCAAGAAATAATAAATGAAACAAGGAAAAACAAAAATGAAGGGAAGCGGAATTGGAACAAAAATCGGACCTAGCCCAAACACCAACACAGAAAAAAACAAAGCAAATGAGCAGAGTCAGAATCAGAATGGGAAAGAAAACTGGAAATTTAGAAAATTCCAAGTTAGGTTCCAATTTCGGTTCCACTTCTGACCGGGAAAAAACAAGACACAAGGAAAACGACAAACAATCCAATGGAGAAAACAGACCTGAGAGTGGAAAAAAAACCAACAAACAACAAAGAGAACCAAGGAAGGAAGGCGGAACCGGAATTGGAACAAAACCTAAACTAGGAACCTTGGTAAAAGTTCAGAGTCCAGTTTCAGTTCCGAATCCGCTTCTAATAGAATGAAAGAAAGAAAGACTTAGGAGCAAAAAAAACAACTCCTAAGACCCAAACCAAAACCAAAGACAAAACAAAAACAAGGGGGACCCATTTTGTTCCAAAATAAAATGGGGTGGTTATGCAAGGCATAACAGTACCTTGGATGAACAAGAAATTGTAGCTAAAGTGCTCAAATCATTGCCTCCCTCTTACAAATCAAAGGCTCATGCTATTGAAGAGCTCATAATAGTGAAAAATGTGACAAGAGATATGTTGATTGGTAAACTTGTTGCATTTGAGTTGAGTGAATTTGGTGATTCTGCCCCCAAGATTGAATCTGCATTTAAGGCCTCTGTATCTAGAAGAAACAAGCAAAGATATGATCTGAGAGAGAGTTCTAGAAAGACATTCAAGTATGAGGAAGAGATGAAACAACTTGAAGATGAAGAAAGAGAGGTAGAAGAGCTAGAAGCACTGATTGTAAAGAAAGAAGGTAGAGGAAAAGGTAAGTATAAAGGAAATTTGTGTATTAAATGTTTCTCTTGCAGTAAAATAGGTCATTTTGCTTCAAGGTGTCCTGAAAGAGTTCCTAGTTCTAAGCCTAACAAACCTAGATTTCAAAAGAAATTTTATTATGTTGAAGAAGGTGTGACTGATGAAGAATCTAATAAAGAAAATGGAAATGAAGATGAATGGGTTTTCATTGCTATCAAGGAAAATGGTCCAATGGCTACTGAATCTGCTAAAGTTGAGAAAGCTCTTGCAGCTCGAATTGAAGAAAAGGATGAGTGGGTTATTTAAAATAGATGCTCACATCATATGACTGGTGACAAAAGCAAATTTGTAAGTCTAGAGAAATATGACGGTGGGGTTGTAAGATTCAGAGATAACAATGTCGATGTGATTCGTGGTAGAGGATCTATTTGTCTTGGTGGTAAACATAACACTGATTATGTCCTTTATGTTGAAGGCTTGAAGCATAATTTTTTGAGTGTTGGACAGATGGTGGACAAGGGTTATGATCCTTATTTCAAATATGGAAGATGCAGAATACTTGGAAGCTCTAGAAATATGATTACTTTAGGTACAAAGACAAAAGGTAATATTTTTCACCTGAGTGTTGCTAATGTAAGTTGTTTAATTGCTCAAGTAGATGAAAGTTGGTTATGGCATAGGAGGTTGTGTCATGCGAATTTTGATAACATTATCAAGGTAAGCTCCGCTCAAGCAGTAAGAGATCTACCTAAGCTAGTGAAGCCTACTAACACAATATGCAAGGAATGTCAGATGGGAAAGCAGACTAGAGTTTCTTTTCAGAGCAAACAACATCATTCTAATGGAATACTAGAGCTGGGGCATATTGATCTATGTGGTCCCTCCAGAATTAGAAGTCTAAAAGGAGAAAGGTACTTTATGTTGCTTATCAATGATTACTCTAGGATGATATGGGTTGCTTTCTTAAGAGAAAAATGTGAAGCATTGGAGAAGTTCAAAAGTTTCAAAGCTATGGTAGAGAATGAGATAGGTCTGAAAATCAAATTCCTAAGGTTAGATAGAGGTGGCAAGTTCACCTCCCGGGAGTTCAATTATTTCTATGAAGAGCATGGAATTAGAAGATAGTTATCTACTCCCCGAACCCCTCAACAGAATGCAGTTGTGGAGAGAAAGAACAAAAAAATTCTGGATGTTTCTAGAACAATGATGATAGAAGGAAATGTGCCTCACATCTATTGGAGAGAATTTGTAAACACTACTGTGTACACTCTAAATCGGGTAAATGTCAATGGTGTTTTTGGTAAGACTCCTTTTGAGCTATGGTTTGGTTATAAGCCTACTATTAAATATTTCAAGATCTTTGGAAGCAAGTGTTATATTAAGAGAGATGAGGACATAGGAAAGTTTGATGCAAGGAGCGATGAAGGAAATTTTCTAGGTTACTCTACTAAAAGCAAGGCTTACCGGTGCTATAATAGAAAATTAAGAAAAATGGTTGAAAGTGAAAATGTCAGAGTTGATAAGGACTCTGCTAGGTCATCCAGATACTGTGGATATGATTCAGATGACCAACAAGATAGTACAAACAAAGGGAAGACACATAATCAAGTTCATATTATTCTGGTAAATCAAGAAAGTCAGGAAGGAGAGACAAGTGGAAGTGCAAAAGAAAGAACAAAAGAACCAGAAGTGCAAGAGAATCCTAATATTCTGAGGTATGTAAAGTTGAATCATTCTAAAAATAAAATTATAGGAGATAAGAATAAAGGTGTGCAGACTAGAAGAAGGATTGGAAAATAATATTGTATGATTTTCAAGACTGAGCCTAACAATGTCAATGAAGCTTGTAATGATGAACACTGGATGGAAGCTATGAAGGAAGAATTGATACAAATTGAAAAGAATGATACATGGATTTGTGTTCCCAGACCTAAAGATAAAAATGTGATTGGTAGTAAATGGGTCTTTCAGAATAAGCTGAATGAACAAGGTGAAGTGGTTCGAAATAAAGCAAGACTGGTATGTAAAGGGTATTCACAAATGGAAGGTATTGATTTTGAAGAAACCTTTTCCCCTGTTGCCAGAATTGAAGCTATAAGATTATTTCTTGCTTATGTTGCATATAAGAACTACAAATTATATCAAATGGATGTGAAGTCAGCCTTTCTGAATGGCAAGTTAGAAGAAGAGTCATATGTTGAATAACCAGATGGATTTTAACTGACTGATAAGGAAGACATGGTTTGTCAATTGAAGAAAGCTCTGTATGGACTCAAGCAAGCCCCCAGAGCCTAGTATGCTAGACTAGATAAATACTTACTAAAGCTTGGATTCAATAAAGGTATTGTTGAAAACAACTTGTATTTTAAGTTGGATCATGATAAAGATTTGATTATTGAATTTTTTGTTGATGAAATTATTTTTGGAGGTGATGATGATCTATGTATGAAGTTTGTTGATGAAATGAAAAGTGAATTTGAAATGAGTATGATTGGAAAGATGAAGTTATTTCTGGGATTGCAAGTCACTCAGTTAGACAATGGGATTTTGATATCTCAGTCCAAATATGTGAGAGAGTTGTTGAAGAAGCTTGGCATGGAAGACTCAAAGCCTATTCGTACACCCATGGTAACTGGATGCAAGTTAACACAAAATGATGACTCTCCTAAGGCAAATCAAACAAGATATAGGTCAATGATTGGTGGATTGATCTACTTAATTCAGACCAAACCAGACATCATGAATGTTGTGTGTATGGTTGCTAGATATCAAGCTAATCTGAAAGAATCTCATGTGACTATTGTAAAGAGAATTTTCAGATACCTAAAAGGAATAGTTGATTTTGGGCTTTGGTATCCTAAAGATGATGATCTTACATTGAGTGCCTATATTGATGCGGATTGGGTAGGAGATGTAGATGACAAGAAAATTACAAGTGGTGGTGCCTTCTTCCTAGGGAAGAAGCTGGTGTCTTGGTTGAGTAAAAAGCAAAATTCCATATCCCTATCTACTGATGAGGCAGAGTATATTGCTGCTACAAATCATTGTACTCAAGTGTTGTGGATGAAATAGATGTTGAAAGATATCAAAGTAGTATATGATGAGCCTATTTCCATATATTGTGACAACTCAAGTGCAATAAACATATCAAAGAATCTAGTGCTAAACTCTAATACCAAGCATATATCAATCAAGTTTCACTTTCTGAGGGAGAAAGTGAGTGAGAAAGAAGTCAGACTGAAGTATGTGCCTACCAAAGAATAGATTGCAAACATTTTCACCAAGTTGTTGCCAAAGGATACTTTTGAGTATCTTAGAGGGATGCTAGGGGTGATTACCCCTCCTGATATGAACTAGAGATGCATTTACTTGCATCAATCTATGTGTTTCATAGCTATATTATAATCCAGATTCATTTTTTCGTGGCTGCTACTAAGGGGGAGTAGTCAGATGTGCAGATATGTGGTTCAGAGCTTGTATGTGGAAAGATAATGCTTATCTTTTCCATTGATGTCAAAGGGGGAGAAGATTCATGTGAAAAACTATGAATTATCTGGGGAGAAGAGCCTTGTGGGGAGAAGATCATGTAGAAGGAGTTGAGGAGAAGAGTCAGAATCTAAGGGGGAGTAAGTGTTGTTTAAGAGTTGCGTTGATGGTTTTTTTCAAAGCATGTGTTGCCATCAATTCCAAAAGGGGAGATTGTTGGATTTTTTGGTTGTGTTGATGATATGTGGTTGTCATTGATGTCAACACTATTAGCATTGATGTATTGTAGGTTGTATATGTCAAGGATATTGAGAAAATTCTTAAAGAAAGAGTTGCAAGTTGAAAGTGGAATAGTGAAGGTCATGAAGGTGTCTTGCTCAGTACATTGATGATCAATCATTGTGGACTAAAGGATTTATTGCTAAGTGTATCTAGTTTATCCATCAAAAGTTTTAGAGGTCTGCGTGAAGATTTAATCATGTTATGAACAGTTGTGTTCTAACAGTTTTTTTGTGGCTTCAGTTAGTGCTCCTGATTGAAATTGATGTGATTCTAGTAATTTCAATTGTTGTGGATACTTCTCTAATGATTCTTGGTGCTTGTGGATGCTTCTATGTCATGCTCTATCTTTGTTGCACATCCACATTGATCGGTGTGCTCATGGTCGGTGATTTTTCTCTTGTGTGTTTGGGTTTTTATGTTCTTGGCTGACATGGTGGTTGTAACGTGTTGTGGATCCCTGGAGATTAAAATTTGAATTTTTAGCGCACTCGAGGATATTTTTTTAAGTCTTCATTTTATTATGGCTAACAGTGTTTGATTCACATTGAAATTTACTTGTAAATTTTGGTCGACATTGTGTATATGTTTTATATTTTGGCCGACGAAGTTGTTGATGTAAATCCATGTTGCGGATATATAAGAACATTTTTTTGTGAAAATTTAAAATGTGTGAGTGATCAGAGGAAGAGAAAATGTGTGAATAGTGATCTAATCATTCGATTGCAGAGCAGAGTGTGAAGAAGTTTGAACGAAGTGTGAAGGAGTGTTTATGTGCTTAACCAAAACTGTAATCAGGCTTTTGTAGAAGCTATTTTCTTAGTTCATACCCTGCGGATCTAATCCGAATTTTTGTAAGATAGTGTGTCTTCTTTGGGCAATGAGCTCTAGGCAGTGTTCCTGAATGCATGTGCATTCCCATTATTCTTCTTTATACTTTTAACAGGGTATAATATTGTGGACTGACATCCACCATGGTTTTTCCCCTAACAGGGTTTCCATGTAAAAAATATTGGTGTTCTCTGTGTTTTTGATGTGTTGATTGTCTATGGTTTATTGTTAATTCATCAGATTTGAGATTAAGTAAAGTTAAGTTTGAAAAGTTTAAAATATTCTGTGACAACTGATTCAGCCCCTCCCTCTCAATTGTTTGTCCTTTTTTTTACCAACATGATGGTTTCTCTGGTTATAACCAAGTTGTGGTTAAGGATTCTAAGCAGTACAAGACTATATTTACTACTCCTTGGGACACTTATGTTTATGTCAGGATGCCTTTTGGCCTAACAAATGTAGGTGCTACTTTTCAAAGGGTTATAGATGTGGCCTTTTCTGATTTTATTGATGTCTTCTTAGCAATGTACCAAGATAATTTAACTACATACAATAAGAAGGAAGAAGATCATTGTATGCATCTAGAGAAAGTATTCAAGAAGGCACTAGAATATGGCATATCTTTGAATCCCAAGAAGTGTGTGTATGGGGTAAAAGAAGGGAAGTTTTTGGGCCATATTATGTCAAAAGAAGGAATAAGAATTGATCCTAAAAGAGTGGTTACAATGGACAAAATTCCACATCCAAATAATGTCAAAGGCATCCAATCATTCTTTGATCAAATCAATTTCTTAAGAAGATTTGTAACTAACTTTTCAAAAATTACCTGCCCTCTTTCGAAGATGCTCAAGAAAGGAGAGAAGGTAGTTTGGAGTGATGAACCATGTTAGGCATTTAAAAGTATTAAACAAGCCATAAAGGAGGCTCCTATGCTAAAATCTCTAGATTTTTCATAGCCCATGCATATTTTCTCCTTTGCATCTTTTCATACAATCGTTGTTGTGTTGCTATAGAAAAATGATGAGGGTTTTGAGAAACCCATTGCATTTTTTAGCAAATATTTACATGCTACAGAGCTCAAGTATGATATGAATGAGAAATAGACCTACACATTAGTCAAGGCTATAAATAATTTTAGAACATATTTAATGGGATCCACATTAATAGCATATGTTCCAAGTGTTGCAGTGAAAGATATTTTCACTCAACAAGAGGTCATAGGTAGAAGATGCAGATGGATCAATAGGATTTAGGAATTTAACATTGATGTTCAAATTACTAAGTTGGTGAGAGGGAAAGGTTTAGCTAAGTTGATGGTTGAGACCAACTTCGAGGCCAACCAAATAAATCAAGTTGAATGTGTAGATATTTCACCTATATGTGACATGCAGACTTGTGGTTGGTATAGACAGATTGTTCAATATTTGCAAACCATGCAATGTCCTGAAGGTATGGCTGACAATGAAAGAAGAACCTTGAAGTTACAAGCTATTAATTATGTGATTATTGATAATGAGCTTTGGTGGAGAAGCCCAAAAGGTGTCCTGCTTAAGTGTGTTGATTGAAAACAAGCATTGGAACTTTTAAAGGAAATGCATAGTGGGGTATGTGGAGGCCATTACATGGAAAAGAAAAATTCTCACAAGATTTTGAGACCAGGCTTTTGGTGGCCTTTTGTATTCAAAGATGCCCAGAAGTTTTTCAAAGCTTGTGATGCTTTCCAAATATTCTCAAGAAAGTTGAGGTTCTCAGGGAACTTGCCACTTAGGCCCATCTCAGTCCAAGCCCCTTTTCAACAATGGGGTATTGATTTCATTGGTGAAATATCTAAAAAAATATAGTGGAGGGCAGTCTTGGATTCTTGTTGCCACTGATTATTTTGTAAAGTGAGTGGAAGAAATCCCCACAAAGAAAGCAACAAGCAAGGTTGTGATTTATTTTTTGATGAATGACATCTTGATCATATTTTGAGTCCCAAAAAAAGATCATTTCTAATAATGCTATGTGCTTTAGATCAGATGAGTTTAGATTTTTTTGGTGATAAAAATGGGATTTGGATATATTATTCTTCCCCTTATCACCCTTAGGGAAATGGTCAGGCAGAATCAAGTAACAAGAGTTTGATGAAGATCATCAAAAGGGTTATTGAGAAAAATAAGAAGGCTTGGGACTCAAAGTTGAGGCTTGCACTCTAGGCAGATAAAGTTACTGTCAAGAAAGCTACTAGAAATTCCCCATTTGGTCTAGTTTATGGTTTAGATGCTAGAATTCCTCAGAATAATTTTCTAAAAAATGTACAAGTTTGTACAAGAATATGATGGTGACATATGTGATGTAATGTAGCATAGGGTCGATGCTCTCATAGAGCTTGATGAAACTAGAAGAGAAACTCGTGATTAAAATGCTAAGATGCAATTACAAGTCAAGCATCTATATGATAAGAAGGCTTCTCCAAGGAAGTTTGAAATAGAAAGCATGGTAATAATGTGGAATGCTAGATCTCAAGATAAGAGCAAGAATGGGAAGTTTGATGCATTATGGTTAGGCCCTTATTTGATATCCAATACTCAAGGAGAAGACTCTTATTATCTGCAAAGTTTGACAAGTGAAATTCTTAAACTACTAGTACATGGACAACTTTTGAAGGCATATTTCTCTTGAGATATGCTTCTTTTCCATGTACATTGTATTTTTATGTATATCTGTATATAGGTTTGGTTTGGTGTGTTTGCTTTGGTTGGTCTGGTTTTCCTTGTTTGGGTTGTCCCTAGTTTTGGTTCTTTGGTTTGGTCTGCTTCAACCTCGAGATTATGAGATCTCGCTCTATTCTAGAAGAACAGACGCCCCCGACTAGAGCCACTGGTGGAACCCCTCAAAAATTTCTATGTTCCACTAATATCACTACAAATTTGGCTATTTTTCCTAGTTTGGAATCGGTCTTATGGCTTAGGGTTTTGATTTTACTTATGTTCTAGGGTTTATGTGTGTCTTAAACCCCTTGAAAAACCCTCAGTGTCAATCCCTTTGCATACGTCTATTTCATTGTTGAATAGTTATCACCAATTCTCATTTTCTTAAGTTTCCACTTGAGCCATCAAGTCTATTTATTTGTTGGCCCCTTGAGCCTAGTCTTCCCAATTGTCGCCCGTTGAGTCATTACAAATCATGTTTTATGTTATGTAGGTTCAAAATATTTTAATATTTACCAGGGTCCCTATGTCCGAGTTTAATTTTTCATCATTGGTCTAAACTCTTGGCCTTAGGTTATGTCCTCATCTCTCGTTGACCTAGTCGAGCCCCTTTTTTAAGTTTCTAACATTGTGCACGTGTGGATTAAAGTTTTTAATATGGGTGGTTGGATATACATGATTACATCTTGACCATTCTCCACTACCCTATTGTGTTTCAATATCCATTAAAATATTCCAATGGGTTGGCGGGTGGGTGCCACATGTCTTATCAGTCAACGAGGTCCATTATCATGTGAAGGTAGCGATCACTAAGTCTTGTGAGATCAACGATGGTGATTGAGACTGTAAGATACATCGGGGAGATGACACCATGTTGGTAGGAGATGTTTTAGAGTCCCTCCAATGAAGTGATAAAACACCATCGAAGGAAATGTATCATGTCGGTGGGAGCTACTAAGATTCCCTTTGACATAGAGATGATGCTTGATAAATGGTTGTGATCAAGCCTTGGTGATTGGATGGTGCTTGCTACAGAGTCAGGTGGGATTGGATAGTGAGGAGGGTGATGTCATGTGGATGCATGGCTACAATTTATCAAGGAGACAGATGAACATTGGTGAGACTTATTGATTGGTCCCTTCAACATACCAATAAGCACTTCATTGAAGAGACAGTGGAATCTCGGTGTGATAGTCTCAAGAGCCTCTTTGACATGTCGATAGGGTGGGACCAAATGATGGTGAAGGTTAACTTGATTTTAATAGTCGAGCTACTAAAGGGCCTATTTAGGCACATGGTAAATTGCAATGCAAGATGTTTAAATCATGTCCATTTGTCAGGACTGAAAGATATGCACCAAGGTAGAATGCACGCAAGTTGAGGGCCCCAGATTTAATCTAGGTCATTCATCGCCTCCCCATTTCCATGAGATGTACATAGGTTAAACCTAGAGGGTAATCAAGGAGATGGAATGCAGCCATCTTCAAATCTTGAGGAAATTATGGAGCCCGCAGGATGACAAAGACAAATCCACATGTTGTATTTTGATTGGTTAATAGCAGGGGTCCTCTACGATCAAATTTTCAAACTTGTTTGACTCAAGCTAAGCCGTTCATCAGGCCATCTCATTGTTGGATCAATGGTTGGAGTTTGTGGTTCAAATTTGGGGCCTGGAGTGTGTGGAATGAATTTTGTTGCTCATAAAGGGAGTATCTGCAACAACAATGGGCCTTTTGGAAGGTGGGAGAATCTTCAACAACAAATAGAAATGAGTTTCGTCTTATGTGAAATTCTCCCTCATATTTGGGAAAATATAGCTTCCTTTTGATATAATGTGAATTTCAAATGAATCCCTGACATGTGTACAATTTGGCTTGAAGCTTGTTTTTCTCCCTTGCTCTTATAAAATGGAATTCCAGGCCATTTGTATGGGGTTGCTAGCTAATTGATTCTAGAGAGAATTTTTGTAACAAGTTTGGTTAATAAAATTAAGACTTGTCTTAGGTTCTATGAGTCTTCTAAATTTTGTAATGATGAATACATGGCAGAACTATTATCTTTTGGCATAACAATGGCAATATATTCGAGACCAGTGTTCCCCACTATAAACATTGCATGAATTTTAAATAGAAGTGATCAAATATTTTTTTTATTCATCTTCTTGTATTTCCTTGAATGTTTGTTCAATGTTACTACTCTTATTCAAAGAATAAGTTAAACTGTATTAACATGAATGAAGGTTTATGCAATTGTGTACATGGATTATTAAGTATTACTAGTTGAGTCTCTAGTATTAATGGTGTAAGACATCATTGATAGGAATTGTAGTGACAAGATCAATACTGTTGTATGGCTTCAATTATAAGTTTAGGATTCTCCACCCAATGGATAAGGTACTAGTTGTTTAGTGTTGCAATCTCCTAGATCTTTCATAGCAGTTGCATTCAAAAACAAATTTAAATTCTATTTTCAATACGAATGTATGTCGTTCTTAATGTATAGAATGTTCTCATGTTTAATTAAGATAATGCCATGAAGATTTTCCAAATCTTTATGGTCTTTTATCAGAGTTAAATAATTAAAGGAAATTATCTGTTTGAATCACAATGTATGTGATAATTGGCACAAGAGTATCATAAGATACATTGTAGGGATCACCCTCCTAGGTCTTGCAGAGCCTGAAGTGCAGAGGGAAATCCTAGCAAGCTTACCTATTCTTTGGCCAATCCCTTCAAGCAACTAACCATTGGAATTGGAAATTTCATAAGCTTCTTTGAAGATTAGCTTGGTTCTTAAAAAATAACCAACATGTTGGATGCTTCCCTATAGCAATTTATATTCATATTTCTCATTATAATTTTCATGTATCTTTCTCTAAGATAGTGAGTCTCATCAGGTCCTTTGTATCTTTCCCTAAGGTTGTGCACCTTAGTCTACAAGTCTATAGGTAGTGAGCCTTAAACAATAATGTAATCTTTGTAAGTAGTGAGCTTTATATTGTGAGTTAACTCTCATCATAGTTTTTCCCTCATTGGGGTTTCCACATAAAAATCTTGGTGTCATTGTATGGTGTATGTTTTCCTTTTTATTCTTCTTTCAATTTATGTGATGTGATGTTTAGTCTACAAGTGAGAATGGTTAAGTTTTAATATATGTTGATTCACCCCCCTTCTCAGCACTACATTGTGTTCAATAGTATTCTCTTATTTTGTGCCTAGTGTGATCTGGATAATCATAAATCTAAAATAGAGGGTTGTAATAAGGCAATATTATGTATAAAGCATGTTGTAATACCTTGAAATTAATAGCAATTGTTTTCTATATTTTTAAAATATTTTTTGTCATTGCATCAATACTTAATTCTTAGTCTAGATAACTAAGAATGTATTTTATACTCTACTGACACAAAAATATCATTCTATTAGGATTGTCCCTATTCATTGAAATGGTTAATATTTCATATTTTCATAGTATATATTATGACCTATTCACAAACTTCATCTATTATTCTATTAATCTATTGTTATTCTATTAGAATCTACTATTCTACATATCTAAGAATGAATTTTCTAAAATATCATTCTATTAGGATTGCTACAAAAATATGGACTATACATTATACCTTTATTATAATGGGAACTGGCAAGAAGCACAAATAAACTGGATAGCTCAATGGAAAAAAATTTCCCAAGAAAATATTGATGACATTGTTGTTGATTTGAAAAATAATATGAGTATTAGTAATTTTGTAAATAGTAGAGTTAGTAAGATTTCAAACAAACTTCATTTTCTATTCTATATGATACTTTTGTTGTCAGTCATTAGATAAAAAGCATAAATACTACATGTAGTTCAATATACAATAGCCATTCCAAAGCTTAATCATATATTAACCAAATATATGATAATAAACACAATTATGAGAAGAAAAAGGAAAATGATTTAACTGATACTAAGGTACTTCTTTATTTTTTCTCAAGGAAAATAGATAGGGTCAAATCATATGTTAAAAAGATAATAGTGTCCTAGGCTAAGCATGACAACTCAGAAGAGTAAAAATAAAAGAAAACAATCCCTCAAAAATAAAAGAAAAAGATTATAGTTCAAAGAAGAAAAGAATTATTTTATGATGAACCTGAGCCTTTAGCACCAATTCCTCCAAAACCAGTTCTTGTAGAAATAAAAGAACACACTCATGTAGTTGTAGAAAAATATTGGACGACTGAAGTAGGAACCATTGAAGAAAACAATGAACTTACCTTTGCTGAAGAACATGTATGTGCACAAAAAGAACCAAATGATTATGAGTATCAGTCTTCTATTAGTTTAGAGATTGATTCAGATAGTCCTTTTGTAAATAGTTTTGTACAAAGTTTGATTTAGATGAATTACAAGATTTTGAAGAATGGGAAAAGCATGCCATGGTTAAAATTGAGTCTAAGTATGAGCATAAAGAACCTCAAAAAATGCTAGACCTAAGCAATAAAGCCCTGATGCTACATTTGGCTACATTCTAAATACTGACCACCTTGTAGATTTGAAAACCCTAAATGACTACTCAATGTTATATAAAGGAGGTGATTAGCATTGTAAGTAAATGCATTGTGTATGATATTGCATTTGGAATATCTTAAAGATATAGCATGGATTGAATTACTCCATAAGGAGTATTGTATAGTGTTATTCTAGTTTAAGGGTTTATTCTATTTCTACATATATTTGATATTAGAGATTATTGGCCCTAATAAATATATTGTATAGTGTGAGATATATTCTAAATTTAATTATCATAATTATTATATATTTGGATCTTATAAAGTGGCATCAAAGCTACAATTTGGGCAAAGGTAAGGACAAAACCCTATTTTTTAAGATTATCATATATCTTTCAAATAGCTATAATTTTTTTCTTCAATTTTTTGTTAAATTTGGAGGATTATCTAAGAAATATATAGTTAAAAATAAGGTTTATATAGTCATGTTGACATTTTAAGGATTAGCCAACAAGTATTATTTTTTGAAGTAATACAAATATATAGGCTCAAAGTATATTAATATAGCATTGGATTAACCTTGAGATTTGAAGGATTAACCAAGAGATACTCATTATTTTGAATATTGTATTCAGGACTATTTTATATTACTTCAATAAATAATACATGTTGGTTAATCCTTAAAATGTCAGCATGATTATATATAAACCTTTTTTTTTTAAATATATTTCTAGATAATCCTCCAACTTTTAAAAAAAATTGAATGAAAAAATAAGCTATTTGAAAGGTATATGAGAATATTAAAAATGGTTACAAGTAATTGATATTATTTATTTGCACTTCATAAGGTAATTATAATATTAAAAATGGGAGATGCTTGTTTTTTAATTTTGTAGACTATTCAAAATGAAAGTAATGAATTTGTAGATTTTTAGAAATGTAATCTAGAGAAGTCCCTTCAAGAGAACCAAGAGATACTCATTACCTTTAAGACCAATGATAATGGATAATCCTTTCATACCCCACTACTTCATTATAATCCAACTAATTCTCAATAGGATTTTGTGTGCAATAGTCTTAGCCATAAAATGACTAATATATTTTAGTTTTCCAAAGAAATTTTGACATGTTTCACAACTTATAACCATATGATGAGTATCGAAAAACAATGATGGCCACCAATATCTATTTATAAGGATTTTTTGTGCAACAGTCTTAGCCATAAAATGACCTCCACATACCCCATTATGCATTTCACTTAACAACCTAATGGCTTGGTCTTCATCTAAAAGTCTCAGTAAAACACCATCTTTGTTCCTCCAGTATAACTCAATCCTCCTAGTATATCATGTTTCAACTATGAAATGACACCCTTTCCTCAACACTAATCACCTCCTGGGTCAACGCAGGATCATGGGGGTCCAAAATAGGCCCTTAAGTGGCAATGATAATTCAAAAAAATAGACTTAGTCAACTTGACGTAAAAATTTGAAGAAGTTATTAACATAATTTGAAAATAATGTAAGAACAAAATTTGTATCAAATTGAATTTAGTTTCTAAGATATTATTCCTTTTTTTGGGGAAAAAAGTAAATCTATTTGGTGAAAATTTGAAATTTCAATGTAGTACTACTAAATTTTCAGGAAAAAATAAAAAGCAGGTGTATGTCGTACCAACCTAAGTACAAGAAAAAAAGTAATATATTTATTTGAAACTTTAAATATAAGTAGGGGACACATGCCCGTATGTGCCACATTTTTTTTGTAATTTTTTTGCAAGTAAATAATTAGTTATGAAAATTTTATTAAAACTTTTTACAAATATTAAAACTTGTTTGTCTGACAACCATAACTTGGTCTAAAATTCATGAAATTCAATTTTTATTGTTTAAATCCTATAGTATGGGAAGCATAGAATGTGCTACATCTTTCATATTCAAAAGATGTGAAATTGTTTAAGAATTATAGATTTTTTCAATTAGCCTATCAATTAGGACTTTAGTCAAAATGTATGTATAAAATCAATAATTATTATTTATTTAATTGCAAATAAGGCTTATCTTATATTTTTGGAAATTTGAAAATTTTCTCAATAAACCCTTTTTGTTTCATCAAATTTGGATAAAAATAAAGTCGTCAGCCATTTTTGGTCATATTGCCACTTTTTGGACCCCCATGATCCTGCACTCACCCTCCTATGAAATATCTATGTTCCTATTTTAAATGAACTAAGAATGTTCAAGCTTCATCTTCATATTACACCCAAGAGAAACAAGGAGTATCGTAACTCAATGGGTAACACCAATGCTATATTAAAAATGTTGTAGAGATTTACTTTTATAGATAACCCTTATGAAAGGTTATGCATAAATAGAATGGGACAATTATCTAGGTCATATCCTATTCAAAGTATAGAACTAGGTTCTGTAAATATAAACTCCACTAATGGGACCCCAAGTTATGTAGTAGGCCCCAATTTTGTAATCAAAACCTTAAATTAATCCATCATTTATAATTCTTTGGATTGTGTGAGATACTATTACAATGACATTGAATATGAAAGGTTACAAAAGGAGGTCAAATATTTAGAGTTATGCAACATCTTTCTCAAGATAGTCTATGACAATGCAATTATTGCACTCATGGAACACCTATAAATGGAAAAGTAGGATTAATGACATCATATGAAAAATATTCAATGTGTCAATGTCTAAGATGATTTACTTTATATCTTGGATACTACTCTCATAAAGTGGGTAGTGAGAATGTTTACCATCATATTTGAGACCGTGTCTAGGCCCATGGTATTGTTTTATGGTGGATTTTTAAGCCTCCTTTAGGCTATATATTGATGGTTTAGTATGAAGGAGGTATGGTTATTTGCAAGTACTCTCACAGTACTAGAATGCCATCAAACTAAAGACTATTGCATATTTTTTATTGATGTAGTTATTTCTACTTGATTGATACAAGCTTTATATCTCTATAGTGATGGATTTTTTTCTTAAAAGGATATTTCCATGAATATCTACTAGTGTCGTATGGTTTCTTAATTTATTTATTTTATTTCGCATGCTTATCTATGTTTTATTTTAGTTTTAATGATTAATCACATATTTTTAATAAGGTAAATCATATTTGCATACTTTTTGTTTATATTATCACTAGTGTTGTTCAACAATTTTCTCAACTCACTACTATTGTTCAACAATGAGGCAAAAACATTAAGTGTGAAAATTTGATTATAAGTCTTGTGGGTTAAACCAAAATAATAAATGATAAAAAATTTGGACTTCTCCCTAAAGGAAAACTCAAATTGAATTTCAATATAGAAATAAGGGGTAATCCAAGCCCCTCTAGTGCATGATACATCATAAGGGATAGCAATTAGAAAATGATATGGTATTTCTCCAAAAATCTATCCTCGAAGGGTAATAATGAAGCAAAAACATAAGAACTCATACATAGTTTACTATTTTAGAAAAGTTCATTGATTTTGGCCAATATTTTCTAAAAGGGGGTAGGTGTATGAAGAATAAGAATTTATTCTTCACAAACTAGATAAATTTTCCAATTACATGGTAGGGCTAGTCAAAAAATAGAAAAAAATGAATTTGTAGATTTTTCTTGAGCTAGGAAAATGGGGGGTGCCTATTTTTGAGAAATGTAATCTAGAGAAGTTAATAGAGGTTTTTTTCATTGGATTCCCTTTTGTTGAGAGTGACATAAGCAAGGTGATTGGTAACAAATTACTAATCAAGGTATTATATCACAAATGCCACAGCAACATTATGTCTAATTCCATGTTAAATCTAATAAATTTGTTGTGGAAGAAGGGGATGGTAGTGACTTTGTCTCACATACAATTTTAGGAAGTGTATATTCTAGAGAGTAAGCTAAATGTTGTAATTAATAGCTATGACATTGAGGTAGGGAAGGATGACATTAGGGGATTTCTCCCAACACATCTTGTTATTTTAAGGGAAGTAAGTAGAGTTCTAAATGTGGGTAAAAGTGCTTTAGTGGATGATGAGTTGAATAATTTTAATTATGTGTTGAATGAATAAAGCTTGACCATGGGAGGGGATTCAAAAGAAAAGACCAAGAATATTGTGCATGTAGTGTATGCAATTCTCAATATAATGATAGAAAAAGAAATAAGAGGAGATAAAGGAAGATATAATATGTACATAATTTCAAGCAACAATGACTAGCCTATGAAATATAGTCTATACCTAGAAATATACACACACCTATATGAGATATTGTCATGCTTTCTGAATTGACTATCAATTTTCAAATTAATAATAGATAAACATATTTTGTACTTATTTCCAATATATATACAAATGGATTGACCCACTTTTTCATGTCTACTAACTAAATATGTGTGTGTACATACACACATATATATTTAGTGCACAAGTAGGGGCCAATTGTGACCAGTTTTTTACATAAGAAAGTATAATAATGTGTAGTAATTGTTATATGGAAAGAGTGTTGTTATCCTCCAATATTTAGATAATAATGTAGCAAGTGGCAAGACTAAATAGTAGCTTACAAGCACAAAAATATATTCAATGAATTCCAATTGATGCAATTTATATTAAACCTACAAAAATTAAACAACTCTAATAAGGAGAGAGCTTGTACAAGCATTATTCCCCAAAACCTATTCAATAAATTTCATTATATGTAGCCTAATGTAGAATATAACCTATTATTTACTAGGAAATAATGATAATAATTTTATTTTTTAACAAATAGATTATTTTTTAAAGTAATAAGCACACACAACCATAATTTTTATATAAAACAAGAACTAATTATGCAAATTTGACATATAAATAGTTGTAAATTTTATGCTTCAACAACCTATTCAACAAATCACACCTAGTCAACAAAAGTATTTGGATCACATTCTAGTACATAACAGTTCCACCAAACAAAAAACAACACATCAGGGAAAACTTTAGTGACGAATCTTCACCAATTGGAAAATTCTAGGAATCGGCCAAGTTGAAATTGGCGAATTTCTCACACCCAACAAGGTGTCCAAATCGCCTAAATTTTACGAACTATAGGTCCAATGCATGTCCATTCGCCAATGAGTTTTTTTATGAGGCATATTTAAGCAACAAATTTTCCATTGTCAAACTACGCGTTTCAATTGGACTGACAAATATTTTCGCCTAGAATCCTTAAAGAATTTAATAAAACACCTACATATTCGCCAATACTATTAAAACAACATTGTATAAGGACCCATTTCACCAATTAAAATTTACAAATAGTTTCTTGTGAAGACCCATTTTGCCAATTAAAATTTATAAATAGTTGCTCATGAGGACCTATTTCACCAATAACATTAAAAAATAATTACATTTGAGGACACATTTCAACTTGAAAATTACAACGTATCGTTGTATAAGCACATGGGATTCGCCAAATTTTTAATATACCATTTAAAAATCCCATAAAATTCGCCAAATATGGAATCATGGATTGATATAAATATAATCGAAAGTGTCATTTATTTTTACACATTTTGTTCAGTTCTGAGGTTCTACTTCTCCATTCAAAAGTCAGGGAAAGCATAAAATGTAGACTTAAAAGGTGAGTAATCATTTCTTCATAGTGTTATTAGTTATAATAATAAGTTTTCTTTATCTCTTTTCCATTCTTGCTTCAACAAAGTGAACCTTAGAAGTTAGAACCAAACTCTGAAGTTTCAAAGTTTTTGAAACCTCTGACCCACTGAATAGAAAGATGACCAAGAAAGACTTGCAACTCAACAAAGTGATACATCAACCAAGTCGGGGAATCGTAAATTTATGAAAATTTAGAACTCCACGACAAGGTTATATAACTCTAAGGACTAGCAACTAAGTTTAGGAAAAACCAAAAAAATTATATTGTATTCCATGGTATTAAATTTGATATGTGATTCTGCACCATTTTTAAAGACAACACTTATCACACTACTTATAAATTCCTATTGCATTTCCATTCAAACAATCTTTGATAAATCACTAAAAGGAATATTATTAATCCATTCCTTGATCAGAAATAAATACAATCAAAAGTGTCATTTATTTGAAAGTCAGCCAAAGCTAAAAACGTAGACTTAAAGGTGAGTGGTCATTTCTTCATAGTGTTATTAGTTATAATAATACATTTTCTTTATCTCTTTTCCATTCTTGCTTTAGTCTTAAAGATGATATTGAGTAGGGAATGGGATCTATATTATTATTCTCTATCCTTAAACAAGAAGACATTTTTTTCTAGTTTTTATTCAAAGTGGGAGATGAGTATGTCGAGCAAATCATAGATCAATATTTCAAGTGACTCAAGCAGTAAGGGTAAGGCTCCTACCACTCCTTAGGGTGGTGAAGAGACTCTTGTCGCTTCTCAGACTCCTTACACTCCTTAGGGTGGTAAGGCTCATGCTGCTCCTCAGGGTGGTGAAGAGACTCCTACCACTCCTCAAGCTCCTTAGGGTGGTGAAGAGACTCATGTCGCTCCTCAGGCTCCTAAGGGTGGTGAAGAGACTGGGAGGCCATCAAAACACAAGAAACTTAGGCATACCATACAGTCTTACTTTGGAATTTCCAAAGCTTCTGATCCATCAAGTCAAGATGGAGCTACATCATCAACTCTTCCACCAAATATTGGTAGCATTCCCAATACCTCACCACCACCGGAAGGTCAAGTTGAGATTGTCATTGATTTAAATCAAAATGTATCAAATCAGGATAGCAATACCACAGAAGATGTTCCAAGTGATACCCTGGGCCTGGTTAGCCATAATGAGATAATTGACTTGGATAAGGATGATGATGTTGGTAGCATGAAAATGAAAAATAAACCAAAAAGGGGGTGCAAATGGGAAATGACAAGGAGTTTTCAACTTGGTTGGTTGTCAAAGTACCCATTCATTGAACCAGTGGGGAAATCAAACGATATTGAAAATGAAACAATTCCCAACTATATGATTTGTACTTGGAAATGTGGAAGAGACAAGACATTGCAGCTAAAGATTGACACTATAGAAAAGCATATTGGTAAAGTTTATGAAAAACAAATCATAGATGGAAAGGAACAATTAGTTGTACGATGGAAATAAAAGGAAGAATGTCTTCATGTTAGGTATGTCATGGATTATGAAGTGCATCACCAAAAAATTTTGAAGCTTGGTGCATGTAAAGGTACACTTGAGGCTCAATTTGGGAAAGCAATGGAAGCAGCAAATCTGTCAAAAACTGTTCAGATGCCTATTGTTTTTCATATTTTGTCCAAAGGGCATCCTATGATAGAATACCTAGAATATTATGGTTTATTATCTTATTTGAATTTTCCTCACTATCCCTACTCACATTGGTCAGTAAACGTTGGATGGGAATGGGAAAATTGTCTTGTTGCAGTGGAAAAGGAAGATTTAAAGGTTAAAGTAAAAGAGTCAAATTTCATTGCATTATCTTTAGATGAAGTTACTGTAGTAGACAATACTTCTTGGGTCTGTATGCATTTGTATATTTTACAACAACATGTTCACCAAGCTCATCTTCTCTATGTTCATAAAATGAAGGATAGTTCAACATCACAAAATATATTTGAACTAGTCAAGAAATCTTTGAATGAAATTATAGGTATGGATGAGTTGACAATTGCCAAAAAGTTGGTGTGTGTAGGAGCTAATGGAGTTGCAGTGATGCAAGGTCAAAGGATCGGTGTTTGCACAAAGTTACAAACTACTTGTGCACCATACATGCTTGGCATTCACTGCATGACCCACATAATAAATTTAGCATTCAAAATTGTAAGCAAGTTTCCTACAATATCAAAAGTTGAAAATCTAGTCCGCAAGATCCACGCATACTTATGTCGAAGTCCTAAATGTTTCACAGAATTTCAAAATTTTGTTGAGGGAATAACACCAGGAAAAAAGCTTCTCAAGGATGTTGATACTAGATGGATCTCCCTGCATGGACCAGCGCAACGAGTTCTTTCATAATATCAATCCTTGATTGGAGTGATGTACAAGCATCGCAACACAGTAGACAAAGCTCCTAACCTCTTACATAGGTTAAGAGATATAGAGACACTCTTGAATTTAACTAATCTTCTCCCCATGTTGTATGTGATGAATAAGCTTGTGAAGAAATCCCAAGATAGAACTATGTATATTAATGAATATTCCAATCTATGTAAACATACATGCTTGGCCCTCGATCATCTATATCTAGATCTAATACAAGATGGCCCAAATTATTTCATGTGGCAAAAAATTAATGATTTGAATGATCCTGATAATTATTTATAGTTTAATGCAAGCGAGCACTTTTGCATCTTTGTACGTGGATATGAGATACAATTGTACCAATGTAAGACAACCAGGTGCTCTAGCAGAGAAGTAGTTGTTAATGAGGAAGATTTTCAAGGCATTGTTAAATTTGTTGGTGATAATTTCAAGGAAATTGCAAAATCTCTTTCCTCAGAGATTCATGAAAGATTCCCTCAACATGAAATACTTGAAGCCATGAGTATTGTGTATCCTCAATTTTGGGGAAATCGAGATAACCCAACATATTTTCATGCTCAGGTAAAAATCTTGATCAAACAATTTTTGAAAACTGTAATATACAATGAGAAGAAAATAGAAGGAATTTTAGATGAAGCTAAGCTTAGAAAATAATGTAGGAATTTTGCAATAGCTATGAAGGACCAGTATAAATCCATGGGCAAGGACAAGGCCTTTGAACCGGGATCAATAAAAAAGGTTTGGACAAACTTTGATTAGAGTGAAATATTATGTGGTTCGATATCAGAATATTTCAAACTTGTTGATTTATGTCAGACAATGATATTGGGGTCGATGGAGGATGAGAGAGTTTTTAGTACATTGGGGTTTTTGAAATCAAAGTTAAGAAACAAACTAGCCAAGAATTTGGAAAATTGCTTGAGGATGAAAGGAACTGCGTATAATGTAAGAAATTTTCCTTTTGAAAGGGCACTCACAATCTAGAGGTCCACATGTGAAAGAAGAGGGACCGAGTTGTGCAACACTCCAATTCCAAAGGGTGGTACTGGTGGCAATGGGACTCAGACATATGACATTGACAAAAATGACACAATGAATGTTGAATTTAAGACACAGTCAGAAGAAAATGAAGAGTGGACTTGGAATCAAATTTAAGACGACTCTTTTACTTTATCTGATGATGAACGTCAGTTTGAGGACCCTAATGCCATTTGGGAAATGGAAGAGAATTAGAAGCTTTTAGGTATTTATACTGCACTTCCTGGATTAGTTTCCATTGTTCCATACTGTAGTTGATGATATTTTATATTGTATTCAATGAAATTGTGAATCATTGCACTTCATGATATTTTATTTTATATTGCACTTCATGAATCATATTCCAAATTCAAATTGTAGTTGATGATATTTTATGTTGTATTCCATGAGGTGTCAGATGACAGCACCTTTGAAATGCAAGATAATTCAATAATGTCGCATGGTCGCTGAAACTTGGAACCTTAGAACCAAAGTCTAAAGTTTCAAAGTTTTTGAAACCTTCGACCCAATGACCCACTGAATATAAATATGACCAAGAAAGACTTGCAACTCAACAAAATGAACCATCAACCAAGTCGGGGAATCGGGAAGTTATGACAATTTAGAAATCCGTGACAAGGTTATAAAACTCTGAGGACTAGTGACTAAGCCTATTTTGCTCCCTTATTTTGAGTCTATCGTCTCTCCAGCTGTAACATTTTACATGAATTATTAATGAAATTTGATCAATTATCTTTCATTAATCTCCTTTGTCATTAATATTATGCAATATGCATTGATGTATGTTTTAATTTTGGATTTGGTTTAATGAACCAGTGAAAGTACCTTGATTAAATCATTAAAGCATGAATTCATATAAATGTTTAGTGGATCTTCTAAGTAGTCATGGGATTGAGTATTGATGTGTGAATAGTATTAGTAGCATATTAACAATAGTATTAGTATCATATACAACAATGAACATCAACAATCGTTTAAAGTGTATCTAGAAGTTGAAACCACTACAGACTTTTTCTTCAAATGATATAATAAATAATACAGATAATTGAACATCAACACATTACTGAAGTCTGAATTTGAGCTTTTAAATTGATTATCACATGAAGGAATACATAGAGGCATTGGCAATGCAAAATCTTGCTCAAAGACAACTCTGCACAGAGCTGAGTTGGAACTTGGAAACTCATATTATCAAAAATTAAATCACTGCATCACCTTTTCTAGCAACTTCTACTCTTCAAGTGTTGGAATTGTCATTTGTTCTAACTGATGTTGTTTAACTTGAAGATTTGTTAACAATTCATGATTCAAATTGGAACCTGTCTTGGATTCTTCAATCAATTTTGCATTTAGGGTTAGGAATGGTTTGATGGAATCCAAATAGGTCACCACATCTGGGTTCTAAGGAAACTAGTCCAAATCAATCTTCCTTGCATCCTCCATCTTCTTTTTGAAAACATTCTTTCCAATGAATCGCTCATTTGTGTCAAAAGCCTCTGAAAAACCAAGCTCTATGAAGTTCCTTACCTTTTCATCCACCTTCTTCATCTTGTCTTCAATCAAATGCAAATATTTCTCTGTTTCACGCATTCTCAAACACTTTTCAATGACATATGACAATGTCATTGATGTAGCAAGCCGATTAGTAATCCCTTTTGATTTCAAAACATTGTCACTAGCTTTGTAGACTGTTTGTTGAATTTGATTTCCAGATTTCTCTAATGCCAGCACATTTTTGTTCTCCATTAAATATTTGTTGAACTTATTATGATGTTGTCTGATAGCATCAATCAATTGAAACATGTCACACAAATGATCAAATCCCCTGCATTATTTCATCCCAGATCTTTTGTTTCATATGCCTCATTGTTTCTCTACAAAATGCAGATAACTTATTTTGACTAGACTTAATTTCATTTTTTGCTTCCATCAGCTTTGCCTCCAATCTTTCATTTCTTTCTCTCCTTATCCAGTTTTTGTTCCCACTGTGCATTTCCATTTGCAATGCTTAGTCTTAATTTTTTTGAAGTGAATTTTCCTCATCATATTTCTTGTTGCTCTCATCTAGCCTTTGCTTCAATTCATTCACTGCAGTCTCATTTTGCTTATCCTCTTTGCTTGTTAATGTAGAGGCATATTTTTCAATTATTTTTTTCTAATTCATTGTTGTTGTTATTTGCCACTTTCCTCTTTGCTTTCTCATTTGCTAGGTCTGCCTGTAACTTTTCAATTTGAGTCTGCAACCTTTTTTTCTCTCTATCTTGCTTTAGAAATGATGTGTACACCAATTCATTGTTCTTATTTGATACATTAATTTTGTTAGTATTTTTTATTCCAAGAAAATCCAATTGAAAATTGTTCACCTCGAATTTAGATGGAGCCATCTGATTTGTTGGTTTGTTTTGAACTGTGGGAACAAGAATTGTGTACTCCATGATTTCTTTACTTGTGTCAAATGTGGGTAATACCATGGTTGTTGCAGGCACTAAAGTTAGAGTAGACACACTCTCCATCAGTTGCTTCTTTTCTTTTTTATTCAATTCTGATTTCTTTCTAAACTCTTCAATGTAATCAAAACCCAGGGATGTAGGAACAATGGAATGCTTGAATGGTGAAGGAATAGGAGTACTTGCAATTGCTAATGATGTCATAGCCAGACTAACTGGCATTAGGGGAGTGCCTAGAAATAACTCCTTTGTGGTGGATCCACTGGTAGTGTGACTTGGAGTTGGACTTGTCAAAATCCTTTGCCTCTTCTGTATGCCTTGATCACCTGGTGTTTTTGTGGTATATTGTGTTGTTGTCCTCTTGTGTGTAATTTGTTGTTGTAGCACATGTTGACCACTACTAGTACTACTATGCATACCATCACCACCAGAGGAAGTGCCAATTGCACTAAGCCCTCCACTATGGGCATGTCCTAGTTGTGATTGTGTCTGACAATGAGGACGAGGATTTGAAGCTCTAACAAACTAACATGTATGCCATAGGTCTACTTTTTCACCTCCAACCCCAAGGCCATATTTATCAACTGGTTTTCTATGCTCTACATCTATTACCATCCAAGGGCCTTGTCTTTGGGACCCCAAAGGACTACCTTCATAACCCATTTTTTCAGCTATGGCTGCTCCTAAAGTAAATGCTTCTTTTGTGGCCTCATTTAAACCAAGTTTGAAATTGGCATGGCTTTCTTCTTGCCTATCATCATCACTTTCTTCATCCTCTCGTTCATTCGGATGCTCTATATTCCATAATCTGCAAAACTCAAGATCTTCTTCATTATCTCCATACTCTACAAGAGCTCTTGGATCACCTAGCTCCTTCCTCATAGACCAAAAGTCAGTGATTTTTTATCATGACCATTTTTTTCTATAACTTCCTTCTCTAGAGAATCTGGAATTTTTACTCTACTAGATGGTTTATGACTTTTTTCATAAAAATTGTTGTACCTCCTAATTGTCTTTCTATGCAATATCATAATTTCTGCTAACAATTGTTCAAAATAAATACTATTCTCAGTAGCACTTTTTTGCATTGCTACTTTGACCTCATCCCAGGAATCCTTGTTTCTCAAGTTTTCAAGCAAGGGTTTACTTTGATATTGAATTCTACTTCCATCATTTTTATTGAGCACAATCATTGACTTAATGGTGTCACATGGATCATACTACCAATGACAGATAGCATCAAAATCAAAAATTTCAAAAGATCATGTGCCACACTAAATGCTTTTCTCTCGAATGTGATCCCTCCACATGAAAAAGATAAAGAAGGAAATAAGGTCTTCTTCCCTTGACTGCTAAAGTGTCTTTCATCAGTACTCTCCATCTGCCTTACATATTCCAAAGAAAAAACCATTTTTGTCACATATATTGGAAGTTTGTATGGTTGTACTTATGATCCATAAAA
This sequence comes from Sequoia sempervirens, assembly GCA_007258455.2. Classification (NCBI taxonomy): domain Eukaryota; kingdom Viridiplantae; phylum Streptophyta; class Pinopsida; order Cupressales; family Cupressaceae; genus Sequoia; species Sequoia sempervirens. Next base: position 74,086,226 of record VDFB02193867.1, on the reverse strand, counting down.
TATTAGCACAGTATATTCTTCCATTAGGTACCAATTAGCCAATTGTATTTCTTTTCCTAGTTAAATGCAGTTTCTACATGGCATAGGAAATCTAGGCATTGGAGTATTTGTAATTGCTTGATGCAATGGAGCCAAAAATTAGTCTACAAAATAACTGTAGTTCCTTCGAGAATCATGCAACCTTATAATAGTGGTCCATTCATATACTGGAGTCATTTTATTTTGCTCAATATTACTATTACCATAGGGTTGAATCTAAAGCTTGTTGGTCTGAAACATTCCTATGAATTTGAATAGAAAAAGATAGCACAAGTAGGTTGTGAACCTAAATGTCTCGGTGGAACCTCCTATAATCATTAAAAATTGTTTATGCATGGATTCTACAATGTGCTCAATAAAATTATATTTGGCATGTGGAACACTATAATGGATATTATACAACATTTCAAGGAGGCATGCACCCACTTCCAAATTGCTATCCAGTCCGAGGCAAAATGCTAGCATGGAAATAGTATCCTGAACCCATGGTTTAAAAATATCCAAATCATAAGGAGGCTTATGATCACCTTTCAATTTGTTTCTATCCTGAACTATTCTATTTAAGAAATATTTTTTCTCCATTTAATCCACTGCTTCATAATCACTAGCAAGCTTTTCTAGGTCAATGTGGACATTTCCAAATTCTTCGGTTGTAAACCCGAAGGACAACACTTTTCCAAGTTCTTCTGCATTAATGGATAAAAATTCTTATTTTCTATCTTTATTAACAATTTCTCTTTTGTTATCATCATAATTTAGGGCATAGACCATGATAAATTTTGAGCAAGGGAAAACCTCATGTAACATCATGTGCCCTAATCCAGTTACCCACGGTGCACTAATACTATTAACTTGCAATTGCATTTTCTTTGTAGCCTTATTCTCAGATGAAAATCTAAGTTTTGAGGTACGCCTACCATAGGTTTCAGGATCATAAATATCATGGTATTCATCAGTGAAACTTGGGGTTTTAAGCAATTTTGCATAATGTATTTTTTATCTGACTTTTCTCTAGTGGTATTGGTGGTAGACATGTTGATACAATCAAAAATATGAAATTTGTGAATTCCCTATTAGTCCTTAATTTTTCTTAATTCTTAAGCCTCTTAACCCTAAACCTAAACTTCAAAGTTTGACAAAATAAGGTTTTAAGAAATCTCAAGCAATGAAACGTAGCCACATGACTTCTTTAACTTACCCAGATTTTGAATTTTGATTCTTGAAGTTGAAGCTTGAAACTGGGTTACTGGAATGACTTTGTTGGAAGTGGAACTGTGGAACCCAGAATAGGGTGGTGCACTGCAATGAGAAAACTGAATGACACTGAAATGTCTACTTGTTACTTACGAACTACACAGTACACAATTAGGTAGTACAATGTACATGGCTGACAACATTTAAAACAAGCCATTAAAAATAATGATTTACTCTTGCATTTATAACAAATTCTAAACCATTTATCTCTGTTAATCGAATGGTTATAAGTGTTGAGAAATTATGATCATCTTAGAATGGAACATCTAAGAACAGTAGTGCCTTTGGTAACTTTCAATTTCATTAAATTGCCTCAAAGACACATACAACTGTACCACAAAGTGGAATCAGACATAATGAATTTCCCACATTAATCCTTCTGAGAGAAGCACATGTAAATTCAATTTCAACAACTTGCATAAACAGATTCAAAAAACAAAACCAATAAACATGAAATATGGAGCAAAAGATTAGAACACATAGATTTACATGGGGAAAACCCTTTCAGGTAAAAGCCCCCACACTCCAAAATCCCAGATCATCATTGTATTATTCATGCAATAGAACAGTTACAAATACAACTCAAGCACTAAGCCTTTACAAAGATTACATCATGTTTCATTTTGGAGACAAAATGGCAGCAACTTTGTTCTATTTCCCTCTCTCCCCTTTTACATTTCCTTGATCAACCTCTTTATCCATTACAACCTTTGCACTGTTACAATACTCTCACACAGTATACAGTGCAGATTAATAATGAAAGATCTATCAAGAGAGATTTTGGCAACAAAACCTTGCCTAGAACTTCCTCTCACTTTCTTATTGTAGAATGTTTAATGTTTATACCATTCGTTCTCTACTGACAGGAAACAGTTCAACTTCCTCTGTAGATCAGTTCGTTTTCCTTCTATTGGACCAACCGTCAACCAGTCTTGGACATCGAACAAACTTCTCCAACTCATTTGTGATCCTCCAATGAATATCAACCACATCAAAGGTCAGCTAAGTTAGCATCCTCCAGCCAGCCAAATAAATTTAAATGCCCACCGCTCTATCGCAGCCAAGACACAACACCCTCGTGGTGTGGCAGTGACTAAACCGCACCACCGCAAGCTCCTCCAAGTCCTATCGCGGTGTGGCAGTGACCACACCACGCCACTGTAGGAGGTCTCCAACATAGCCGTGGGGTGGTGGTAATCGCGCTATTGCTAGATAGTTGATAGGCTTTTGCAGTATGGCGGTATACACCACGCTACCATTGAACAACTAGAGGGATCCCGCGGTATGGCGATATACACCACACTACCGCACCTCAGCTAGAAGGCTCCCGCGGTATGGCGGTATACCACACTATCGCTCCTCTCTTACAAACATCCAATGGTACAATGGTACAAGCATGAAAGTAACAGTTATGCAACTTGGCCAAACATCTCAACGGTCACACCAACATTGCTCTCTCAGAGGTTTAGGCTAGTGGGATTGAGGCACACAATTCCAACAATCTCCCACTTGACGAAGATCACACTGGCACCTCCAAAGCACTCAAGAACTGCTGATATTTCAATGACACCACCAGTTCAGACCCTGTTCTATTCAAGTCTCTAATCAACAACATTCAGGACACCCAATCAACAAGTTTCCATAGATAACAGTCTACCAGAAAATCTACAACAAAATAAAGTATCCAACTACAACTAACTATCCAACATTGCAACCAATCACAATCTTCCATGAAACCACATAGATCTCAAACATGCTCTCATGCTCCATCAAGACTTCTACAATAACATCTAAGAAGTCCACCATTCAGGAAACAATCCATGTCATCTTCCAACATGCCACCTATGGAAGAAAGGTACAAGCCAAGGTGAATAAGCACCAGTCCAACGAACATAAGCAAAAATATCCCAGTGATATCAACAACAAGATGCTACCATCACTCCAGAAAATAAGAAAAAGAACATCAGCTAGAACAACAATCAGACTAATTGCTTCTATCCAACTAATAAACCCATGTGACTAAAAATAGCACCCACAAAAAGTGCTAGAACATCCAATCAACCATACCTTAAAGGTATCGAACATTAGTAAACGTATGCCACCAGCATAAACAACCCATGTACTACAAAAGAAAGCCCCATGTGCCAACCAATCGAAGAAGACAAAACACTTCAAGAACTCCCACTGCATGGGTAACGCCAAATCTGAAAGATTGAAAGCATAACAAGTCTACCAATGATAGCACATAGAAAGTATAGCCATGTAGCACCAAAGAAACATCCACACTAATATGCACAAGCTTCACAAAATTCTACAAGGACAATTCTCACCACCAATCTTCACAGCTCTCCCAAGTTCTTCACACACAACACATGAAAGAGATAAAGAACTTCCAAGTTACCACTCAATAACTTGAGTGAAAAACACCAGCTTCGACCAAGTCTCAAACCAATGTGATATGAAATCAAACATTTAGAAAGATAACCAAGAACAAAGAGAGAAGCACTGCACATCAAGAGCCTATAGAAAATCCTCCTACATACACCTCTAAATACCAACCGTGTCAAGTATGATCTCCTTCAAAACATCCTAAAGAGAAAAGCATAACAACACCCAATCGTTCAATTTCCAAGATCAAACACAATATATGAATGTAAGCCTCTCAAAGAAGATCAAACCACTTCATTTCCCATATCAAGAAATCCACCCATAAAACATCTCCTAACTATTTTTATCAATAGAAGATATCACAAAAAAGGTCAAGGATATAAACCATGCTATACATCTTCCACTATGAATCCTCCATAACCATTTAAACAACAATTCAAGATCCATATCATGAAAGGAAGCATAAAACACCTGAGAAAAACAATGGGCAATATCTCTCAAGAGATAAACTACCGAGTAGACCAAGAGTGGGGAAAGAGAATGCTCCTCAAGGATAACCAAGTCATCATGACTTCTTCAAGAGCAATCTCCTCATTGGTCTTTGTTGAACTTGTGTTCAACCAAGGTGTAGGCTACTCAGACTTCCAGCTAAAAAAAACACCTTTCTCATCTCAAAAGAGTTACAACCTCAGCTTATTCTCCATGTATCCATGAGCACCTGCAAATGATCATCCCATGTTGAACTCCAAACTGCATTACTGCACTTAACATGAAGTTCTCAAGCATATGACCAATGTACTCAAAACACAGAGAAACTCTAGACCACTGTTAAAGCTCCAAGCATTTGAAACGGGAACTTATCATGACATCATGATCTTTCCATCCCCCTTGGGAGATACCATGCTCCAACTAAACATACCATGGTCTCAAGTGCAATCCACAATGTCAAAACTTGAGTCCATAAGCAAGAGTATACCATGACATAAAGCAAACAAACTCAAAACCAACATCACCTGCCAAGCACCACCAACACCTCAACCAAAGACTCCAAGATCTCCTTCATGGCTCCAATATGTTGCACATCCTCAAATAATGTCCATGCAAATGCAAAAGAACACTTCTGCAGCAACATGATCAAATAGCTCCTCCTAGTAACATCTGCAACACTAGATAAGACCATCCATCACCTAGTGATGAATCCATAGTCACTGTTAAAACTCCCACTGAACCGTGACACCCGAGCTCTCCAAGCATCATGACCAAACATCTACTAATATAAAAAATCCTTCAAGTCCACACATCAACATGTTCATCAAGTGGCACCAAGATCTCCAAAACAAGCAGAGATTACCATCACTATCAAAAGCTTACACAAAGCAGTGTATCCAAGCTATCCATGACATCGTGATACATGTTATAGGTCCCCATAATGGAATATTCAGGTACTCAACACCATCCATCCTCTCATCCCAAAGCAACCACACCAATGCACAAGTGACCATAGACAAGGCCAGCTAACAAGTCTGCACAAACACTACATCAACCTCATGGATATAGACAATCCACTTTCGAGTTATCTCACTGCAACCAATGGGTAGCTAAACCACCAACCACATAACTCAAAGATCAATCCCATCGAACATGCAAACCCATCATTGCACTAGAAATAGAAACACTAAGATCTCAAAGAGAATAACCACCCAGACAACATGACTCAAACACCAAATCAAGTCCAAATCTGATTTTCCAAACATGTCCACAACTCAAGCACCATAGACTAGGAACCCAACAAGCAACACCACAGGAAATGTTGAGTGACTAATCACATACCAACACTCCCATGCAAAGAAGATATCACATCTCCTCATACCAAGAACAAAGCATGCATGCAGAACTGCAACTATCTCATCCAGCAACACCCCACAAGCCAAGGTCTAGAAAATAGTTTAACAACTCCACAAAACCACAAGTTTTTTCTTGACAATGTAAAACCTACAAAACCATAAAAGAAACATCCAAGTACAATACATCCTTTAAAAGGAAACAACAGTTCAAGAAATCTAGGCCCATACCAAGCCAACTCCAAAACCGCCAACATGCACATGCATCCGAGAAAAAGATAGGCTATTTTAGAAGCTTTCAAATCATCCAATGATTAACTCCATAGCCTTCATGCATTTGAGGTTAACAGAAAACAATGCCATCCAATACCAGGAAACACCACCTAGCATAAGCACTCTCTTCCATGGTTGAGAACAACCCAAGCTTCTCCATATCACTAAGGAGCCTCTCACACAGACACCCAATATGAAATCTTTGCTGCAACACAACCACGAAGTAGAAAAAAAATTCCACCTCATACATTAAGGTTATACTGGTGCCAACTAGGAGACACAGATCACAGCAATTCAACATGACCAACTCCTTTTTCTCCATCTCCACCATCCTTCAAGCTGCGTGTTGTCTCTGAATACCACAAGACTTCTACTCACCAAAGGATCAATACATCAGCCGATTCCTCCAGATTTCCTCAAGCCTAATAGACTAAGAAATCTTCACAGGAGAAATACCCAGAACCAACAACTAGAAGAAGGCTCGGATACCGCTTGTTGAGAAATTATGATCATCTTAGAATGAAACATCTAAGAATAGTAGTGCCTTTGGTAACTTTTAATTTCATTAAATTTCCTCAAAGACACGTACAACTATGCCACAAAGCGGAATCAGACACAGTGCATTTCCCACCTTAATCCTTCTGAGAGAAGCACATGCAAATTCAGTTTCAACAACTTGCATAAACAGATTCAACAAATAGAACCAATAAACATGAAAGATGGAACAAAAGATTAGAACACACAGATTTACGTGGGGAAAACCCTTTCAGGTAAAAAACCCCACACTCCAAAAGCCCAGATCATCACTATATTATTCATGCAACAAAATAGTTACAAATACAACTCAAGCACTAAGCCTTTACAGAGATTACATCATGTTTCATTCTGGAGACAAACTAGCAGTAGCTTTGTTCTATTTCCCTCTCTCCCATTTTACATTTCCTTGATCAACCTCTCTATCTATTACAACCTTCGCACTGTTACAATACTCTCACACATTATACAATGAAAGATCGATTAAGAATTCTATCGAGAGAGATTTCGGTAGCATAACCTTGCCTAGAACTTTCTCTCACTTTCTTATTGCAGAACATTAAATGTTTATACCATTTGTTCTCTACCGACAGGAAACCGTTCAACTTCCTTTGTAGATCAATTCATTTTTCTTTTGTTGGACCAACCATCAACCAGTCTTGGACATTGAATAGACTTCTCCAACTCATTCGTGATCCTCCAATGAACATCAACCACATCGGAGGTCAGCCAAGTCAGCGTCCTCCATCCAACCAAATAAATTCAAATGCTCACCGCTCAACCGCAACCAAGACACAACACCCTCGTGGTGTGGCAGTGACTACACCGCACCACTGCAGGCTCCTCCAAGTCCTATCGCGGTGCGGTGGTGACTACACCGCACCACCGCAGGCTCCTCCAAGTCCTATCGCGGTGTGGTGGTGACTACACCGCACCACCGCAGAAGGTCTCCAACACAGCCATGGGGTGGCGATAACTGTGCTACCGCTAGATAGTTGACAGGCTTCCATGGTATGGCGATATACACCGCGCTACCATTGAACAGCCAGAGGGATCCCGCGGTATGAAAATATACACCGCACTGTTGCACCTCAGCTAGAAGCCTCCTGCGGTATGGCGTTATACTGCGCTACTGCTCCTCTCTTACAAACATCCAACAGTACAGTGGTACAAGCATGAAAGTAATAGTTATGCAACTCGGCCAAACATCTCAGTGGTCACACCAACATTTCTCTCTTAGAGGTTTAGGCCAGTGGGATTGAGTCACACAATTCCAACAATAGGGTGATTCTGGAGGTTTAAGTTCGCAAGTGTAGCACTCTGTGAATTTCATTCTGGAATGCAACTACAACCATACATCAAATGTTCATTGAATGGTTGAGTAATTTATGATATAAATAATAAACATAAAACATGTGTTTTAAATTTGCTTTAAATTTTCTTTAAAACATGTGTTTTAAATTTTCTTTAAAGTTTAATGCGCTAGGATTGACATCAAGGCCAAGGGGCCAGAAACTTAACATTTCAAAGGCCTTAATAAAATGAATTACAAGGTCACATTAATAGCACATTGCACAACCATTAATAGCACTTAACTTGCAAAGGACTTAATAAAATCAATTACAATGTCACATTAATAGCACAACCATTTATTTTATTACAACTGAATTGCAATGTCACATTATTACATTAATACATAGTACAAGTACAAATGTAAGTGCAAGCGCCAAGCTTCTGCTAGACCACTGGTGAAAAGTTGAAAACGTAAATGTGATACATGTATCTCTGAAAATAAATGGAACTTGTCGGGTCAACCATGAGCTCTGAAAATAAACACATGGGACTTGTTGAGTCAACCATGCACTATGAAAATAAATGCATGGGGAAAGGGGGCCAGATCACACTGGGGAAATGGGAGCTGTGAAGATACAAAATGTACTTAGCCCCTTTTAGAACTAGACTGGTGCAGAAGATGAGGGATTGTAAAATTGCTCCCATGTAGAAGATGAGCACTAAAATTAAATGCATGGGAATTGCATGGGCAACCATGCAGATGATGAAGGGTAGTAAAACTACTCCCATCTTCTACTTGCAGCTTCCATGCACTAGGATAGCACTTATCTACATCAGAGCTCCTCATCTTGGTTCAAAACTTGTCTGAGAAGTCAGGTAAACCAAATCAACTTCTTTCCAATTCCACCCATTTTGAACTTGAAGGAAATTGGTTTTTTACTCTGTAACTACATAACTGGAGGCAAGAGAATTTAGAGCATCCCCAATAATACCGCATCATCTTCTTCCTGAGTCCTTATTAAGTTATTAACCCTATAAAATGAAAACCCTTATGACAATTAAACGAATGATTTTAGTTGTGCTCACTATGCTTATTTATGGGCCAAAACTACCACTACTAGCCTAGTCCCTTGTACACCTCACACGTGTCACGTGTGAGGTTGTGTATAGTTACTATTGAGTACTGACTAGTAATAATTGCGATTCGCTCAAACCAAAAATCCAACTTAATCGTTACCTCAAGCTAGCTACATGCAAAGTTGCAAACTGTACCTCATGCTGACAAGCTGTTGATTGTCAAAATCATTGGATTATTGACATCATCATCTATGATTCTACAGTACATTGTATTGTTTTTAATATAAAGATATCCAATCAATCACTTCGGCTATTCATATGGCATTAATCCGCACTGTTTCCCAGTACCACAACCAAATTGAGAATTTCAATAGAATAAATGAAAGGTAGAGTACTTCGGCGCATTGAAAAGAGAGAATTAAATGTCTCGTTTTACCTTAATCATTATCAATGTCCTAATAAGTCACAATAAATTTTGCTTACTTATGATCATAACTATATGCTGATTTCTGAAACCAATAATTAATAAAATCTCAACTATTGATTTCTGAAAATCTAACAATTCAAGTGTTATTCTGGAGGTTACAGTTCACAAGTCTAGTGCTTCAAGGATTTACTTCCAGAATACATCTATAGTTGTCCAACAAAAATTCATCGAACGATCCCTCTTTTAAAACAAACTTTATGCACGTGCATAATTTCAAATGGGGACATCGCTAGGTTGACGAGACTCGACCCTCAGGATTAAAGAATTAAGATTTAAGGCTTTATCATAAAATATTTTGGTCTGACTTAGGCAATATTAAACAATAAATAAGAGTACCAATATTTAACAGTTCTAGTGTAATTCTGGAAGTTTCAATTCACAAATCTAGTGCTTGAGAGATATACTTCTAGAATGCAACTACAACCATCCATCGAAAATTCATCAAACAGTCATGGTCCATAATGTCGCATGGTCGCTGAAATTTGGAACCTTAGAACTAAAGTCTAAAGTTTCAAAGTTTTCGAAACCTTCGACCCACTGACTACAAACTACAAAGATGACCAAGAAAGACTTGCAACTAAGGTTAGGAAAAGCACCAAAACCCCGACTTTGGTGAATTAAGATATGAAAGGTGGCAACTAAGGTTAGGAAAAACACCAAAACCCCGACTTTGGTGAATTAATATAGGAAAGGTGGCAAGGACGGTGCATTTATGAAGTGAAGATTGTAGGCAGATTTTAGCAAGTGGACATGACTAAAGGATCGATGGGTAATTAAGATCAGTACGTGCAGAGTTTGGAAAATTATTATCTCTCAACCCTCGATTAGTGAAGTTAATAATAGAGTTTGGCATGGAGAAGAAGGCACACAAAAATTATGAAAGAGTGGTAGTGGTGGCGGTGTAGCTGCAACAGTTTTCAAATGGAGGCCAACTTCACTCTACATTCGAGGAGGCAATTAAACCCGTTTTATGGTGAAGCTTTTGACAAAAGATTAATAGGTATGTTTTTATTCACTAATGAGAGGTTGGTACAAAGTGTGCGGATGATTTTGGGGAAATCCTTTGGAAATCTAAGGCATAGATATAGGACTAACATGGATGTATACTCTTTGATTATAGCATGTGGTTTGGTCTTGGGGGAATCGACAAGCACAGTGAGAGAAGTGATGGAGATGATTGTGCATAGAGATTTCTTGGAAGAATTAGAATCAATACTTGAATGGGAAATTCTAGGTGAAGGTTTCAACATCTGGGAAGGCTTTGAAAATGTGGAACTGGAAGGGGTAGAAGGATGTAGCCCTTTCATGCATTGGCCAGAGGATGAGATTAAAAATCAATGCAGGAAAGAAGCAAGGTTAGGCTGGGAGGCATTGAAGCTCTTTATAGAGCTGATGAAGGTGGAAGCACATGCGAAATCAAAGGAAAAGTGTATGAAAGAAAAAGGACAAAATGCGAGGAAGCAAAGATGAATCAACACAATTTTTGCAGAATTTGTAGTTTTTTGTAGGGTTTTTGCAAAATTAATGCAAGACTAGTACTAAATTTTTGGCTTGTTAAAATATGTAAGGTAGATACAGATAGTTGTGGAATTGGTTTTAGTTGGGCAGGGTTACTTTTTTTGTTATGAAGCATGTTAAGATGCTTTTTAAAAAAAACTATTATAGCTATAGGTGATTTTTGGATGGTTGATGAAAACAATGAGGCAAATAATCTTTATTTTCATGCATTTTTTTTATTAGTTTGATATTATGTTTAATTCGCCAATGTTTTTTTCTTAATCATTTGAAAATAGGTTTAATTCGCCAATGAATTTTATTTTTTAGTTTGAAAAAAAAGTTTTAATCGCCAACAAAATTAATTTTTGGTTTGAAAAAGGTTTAATTCACCAATCAAAATATTTTATTTGTTTGAAAATAGATTTTAATCACTAATGGAAAAAATTTAGTGCTTTTAAAAATTTTGCATTTCGCCAGGATTTTCCACAAACTTCTAGCGATTAGAAAAGATTCGCCAATGAACTTTTTTTTTTCATGAAAAACAAAAAAATTGCCACTAAAATTAATATTTTTATCGGGAAGTATGAAAGATTCACCAAGATTTTACACCTTTGCCAAGGGGGGGTTTCTTAAAGTTTTCCCTACAACACATAATGAATAAAAACTAAAGCATATGAATGAATACCTTCATGGGGTAAAGGACCTCACCTTATTTAGAAGCCAAAAAATTATAGTTTTGTGACCAATCTTGTAATGGTTTGTTGTCATTACACAAAACCATTAAACAAATGTATTGGGTAAACATGTGAAATGTTTATAGTATATTGAATTCAAAGGGAATATTATTTGATAGATAATTAATGTGTTAAAAATATATTAAATATTACACACAATTTTATCCATTCACACAACCATATGAAGAACAAATTTGATTTAATTGATGTCATTCAAAAATTTTGCATTTACAAATTAAAAACCATATAAATTAGTTAGATATTGAAAGAACCCCCAATATGTTATATGCCAATTATATAAAATAATATTTAATTATAAAGATGCTTCAAAACTTGAGCTTGGTAAATTATCTATTGGCTATTGCACATTAACATTAAAAAACAAGGTTGTCCCAATGCCACTATTTAAAAATAACTTTCATCAATTGTAATTTCTAAGAGGAATACATTTCAAAATTACTTAAGAGTGAAGTAGTGAGTTTTTTAGATGCCTTTATAAGATTATGGTTTACATATAATGCCTAAGTGCCTTGGAACTTCTTGTTAACATTTTTGCACTTGTATCAACTTTACATTAAGAGATGCCTCTATAAGATTATGGTTTACACATAATGCCTAAGTGCCTTGAATCTTCTTGTTAACATTTTTGCACTTGCATCAACTTTACATTAAGAGGAAAGCTCTACTATAGCTAGAAAGTTTCTCTAGTCCCCTACAAGACTTCTAATCCTCCAATTAAGTCTCCCAACGCTTCACAAGCCATTCACAAATCTATTAAGGAATGTTCCATCAACCCTCAACTTCAACTATTAGAAGTACTCTAGACCCAAATAAAGATAGAAAGCTCCCTATAGGTCCTTAACTCATTCTTTATTATAGAAGTAATATAAAACCTTGCCCTCTTATAAAGGACCAATCAAAATAGTAGCAAATACAAATTTTAATGATTTTGAAGCATTACAATGCTAGGACAATAAGACATGACCATAGATTCATCACCATTGACTTGATTAAGAAACTCTTGTATTGGGATTACACGAGGCTCACACGAAAGATAGATTGATATAATATATTATTTTTGGAGTTAAAATTATTTATTCTCAAAACCCTTTCCACTCTTGCAAGGGTTTTACTTCATCACCATGACAATAGCCAAAAGGGAAAATAAGAAAAAAAACAAAAAAAAAGCTAAAAGAATAAGATCAATGGTAAGAGATTTGAGGTTCAAATCACAACACACCACTAGTAGTGACAATATGATATATCTATAGTTGGTACAAGTTTTCCACAATCCATGAAGTTGCATGCAAGCTTTTGGATTCAACTATGTTTATTTTTCAACGACCTATATGATGTATCTCTTTCGACCCACTAATGTACACCTAATAGTAATGATAATATGACAATATACTCGTGTCTTCTACTTTGATAGCATATATAATTATGAATATCATAACCTAATATTTTCTATCCACTCTATTAGATCTCATCACATGATTATGCATATAATTAGCTGATAGGCTTTCCTTGTGGACTTGCAAGTCCAAAATTGATCGGTAAAACTGTCTCATGCTTGAAAACAAGATTTACTCACCGTTAAACCATTGTCGAGCAGTCGAAAAACAAGTTTTAATTACTAGTAAATCAGCTAAAAATCCTCCAAAATATCATGTGAAATCCTCAAAAAACCAACATCAAATAATACCCAATTTCTATTAAGGAAAAATCTATGGACGTAATCCTTGAACCTCTTTTAGATGCAAGTGCTAGTTTATTATATGACAAATATTAGATCTCATACCATGGTGTCAAAATTTAGATATATTATATAACACATTTTATAAATCTACATGCAAAACTTGTTAAAGAGAACCATCTTGGAGAGACAAATATTATAAACAAATAGAAACATATTTTAAAAACAACAATTTTATAGGTTTTAGCTCGCTCGGGTAGCAGAGTTGGCTTGGGCTGTGGGTTTGCTCCCCATAGGTCTCGGGTTCAACCCCCCGCTCTCATGGTTGACCGGTGGGCCTATATGCGGGCTATGGCATCCACCCGTAGCAGGCTAGCCTCACCTCAGCTCACCCCAGATACCCAAGATATGGGTTGTTGGACCGTTCGACTGAGTCGCAAGGACACCCCTATCACAATTTAAAACAAAAACAAAAACAACAATTTTATAGGTTCTAGAAGATTTACCTAGAGCTTTGCCAAAGAGAAGCACATTTGCCAAGCAAACTATTAATGAGAATGAGGTTCGAACCACGTTTGTATATATTTTCCATTGCATGTGATCACCCACCTTTGTACTTGCTTTTTACCTTGTAATTGGAAATTGATGAACCCCATAAATAAATTAGGGCAATAACTACTCATTTAACAAAATGCTCATGCTTTTCAAGGAGGTTTGAATCGTCATAATGAAAGCCAATAAAGTTTACTTACACCAACGCAAAACAAAGATTTTGTTATTTTTGGAAATTGGGAATTGCATGCAAAAGATATTCCAACTAAATAATAGCTGTAAATCAATCCTCCATCGTAAAAGCTAAAGATATTTGTTAAGGGAATCATCACTCATTTGGTCTCCTTCCAAGGAATAGCTTAAAGATTTTGTACCATCATTCACTTGGTCAAAAGTTCATATTTTTTATTTCCCATAACAATGACTAGGAATAATCTTCATATGGTCTTGTAAAGAAAGGTACATCTATTTTTATGTAGGAGGTGTATATAGCCACACTAATATTTTAGTTATGTTGGAGGTGTATATAGACAAATGAATACTATTCATTTTTTATTTGAATAGTAAATTTGAATATTTATTTAAATTATTATTTGTTTTTTTGATAAATTTTAAAATGTTTAGTTTGAATGTATGTTAGTATACTATTAATTTAAGAAATAAAAGTATATTATTCACAAAAAAGATGGGTGGATATAAAATTATGTTTTTGAGAGTCAAAGATGTAATAGTTCAAAAGGGATTTGAATCTTGATGGGTTCGTCAACATGTTACATTTTTAAGCATCACACTATACCTTTACTTAAAAAAATAATTTTATTAAGCATAGATTTTAACCTTATTATATTTTATTTACATCATCCACTTTATTTTTACTTGAATTATTTTTTAATAATATTTTTATTTTACTTTTGTTTTCAAAAGATAGTTTGTATTTTGTATTTATATGTAACTTTTGACTCTATTTTAGAAGAACCAACATTTATTAGGTATTTTGGTAATTCTTTTGTTTTATTCTCACTTTCAAAAGTGTAGTACATATTGTATATTTATGTGACTTTTTAATAGTTTCATTTGTGGGCATTAATATATATTTTAAAATTATGATTTTGAAAGATAGCTCGTATTTTGTATTTATATGTAACTTTTGGCTCTATTTTAGAAGAACCAACATTTATTATTTTGGTAATTCTTTTGTTATATTCTCACTTTCAAAAGTGTAGTAAATATTTTATATTTAAATGTAACTTTTTAATAGTTTCATTTGTAGGCATTAATATATATTTTAAAATTAAATTATGATTTCAAAAGATAGCTTGTATTTTGTATTTTTATGTAACTTTTGGCTCTATATTAGAAGAACCAACATTTATTATTTTGGTATTTCTTTCGTTTTATTTTCACTTTCAAAAGTGTAGTAAACATTGTATATTTATATGTAGCTATTTAATATTTATATGTAACTTTAAATAGTTTCATTTGTGGACATTAATATATATTTTAAAATTATGATTTCAAAAGATAGTTTGTATTTTGTATTTATATGTAACTTTTGGCTTTATTTTAGAAGAACCAATGTTTATTATTTTGGCAATTCTTTTGTTTTATTTCACTTTCAAAAATGTAATAAATATTGTATATTTATATGCAACTTTTTAATAGTTTCATTTGTGGACATTAATATATATTTTAAAATTATGATGTTTTCATAATAAAAAAATATATACACTTAAATAGTACACTCTACCCCTTAATGCTACTATAGATTACACTTCTCAATATAGTAAAATAATATAGATTTTTATAATTATAAATATAATTAACTATTTTTCTATGTCATAAAGGCTAAAGGATTGGTGAAAACAAACTTATACTATTATATTTAGGAGAAGCACATAGGTTGTTTGAATTGTGCCCTAGAGGTTGCAAACATCTTTTTAAAAAGGAATTTCTAACAATAGATAAATAATGTAGAAGATTGGTTTCAATGGGGTCATTCAAGAAATTGGTGGCTTAATTTATTGTCCTAATAAGAAAATTTGAAAAGACACAAAGTCATATGATGAGAAACAAAGATGACTATTCTCTAGATTTTAATATGACCAAGCTCTCAATAACTTTCATATTTTACCATAATAAAAATAATTACATATTCAAACAAAATATAACAAACAATTCAAAAATTGATTATACTTACCATGTATATATCATAATTAGAACTTGTTCCCCATTTACATTTGAAATGAAATGAAATATTTTAATAACGTCCATGAGGCCACAAACCCTAAACAGATTGAGATCTTCGTTCGAGGTCAGCCCTACGACTGAATTTTGATGATGTAGTTTGTCGATTGGACTAACCTTTCCTCCTCAAACAAAGTATTTAAGTTATCAACTTGTAAGATATCCTCATAACTTGAATTGATGTAGTTTTTTTGTTATACTCAAAGAAAACTTTTGTAAGTACCACCACTATAATTCCCCTAATTTCTAAGTAGCCATCTGTCATAATTTAAGGCAAGAATCTCATTTTAAAAGTTACTCCGCTTAACTAACAGCCATAATTGGAGCTAGCTATTTTTATTCCAAGAAGATTTTGACTTGCCCTATACCAAGGTAACAATATTTAGTCCCACACGACTAATACACATGGTTTCGCACAGATCTTATCCTTGGAAACCTTTTTACTCTTGAAAAAGTAAGAGTGGTCATAAAACTTTCATTTTCCCCATTTTTCGGTGGCTGAGAGCGACGTCATTTTGATCAAAGTGAATGTTGATGTATTGCCCATTTGATTTTTTATTTTTTTTTAAATTGTTTTTTTTGGTTTTTTTTTAAATTAAAGTTTCTGGGTTAAGCCTAGTTGATGAGGTTATATATGGAAGAATTGCATGTTTATTTTAAATTAATTAATTAAATTTTTATTTTTATTTTCAATATGTTTTTTCAAATTTAGATTAAATATTTAGGTAGCACATTTAATCTTTTATAATTTTTAGTACATCTATTAAAATGATTTTTTATCTATTAAAATTAATTTTCATATATTTACATATATTATAAGATTGATATACTTTTAATTTTTTTTCATATGTGAATATAAATTATAAGAAATTCATTTCTCAAAATAAGACTAAAATATTTATGCAACACACTGAATATGGTAATTATTAGTGCATTCATAAAAAAACTATTCAGTTTCATCTATTAAAACCACTTTTGACATGTGAATATCTATTCCAAGACAATTAGACTCTTAAAATCTAAAAGTTAATATTTAAATAACACATTTAATATAGTAATTATCAATGCACTTATTAAAACTATCCTTCACACACACGTGATACAAAACTATCACTCCAATCAAATCCACAAGTAGCAAAATTGATACCCTTCACACTGGCACACAATCAAATCCACAAACAACAAAATTGATACATTTCCCACATGTAAAATATTTACTTGATACATTGAATAGAATAATTATCAATATACTTATTAAAACCATCTTTTACACATGAACATAAATTACAAGACACACCCTCAAATCTAAATTAAAGTATTTATTTAATACCTTTATTATCAATACATTTATTTAAACTACTTATTTATATTAAAACCTTCTTTTTTGTTTATATGTGGATATCCTCTAACCCAAATCAAATATTTGTGTAATATATTTTTTTATTAGAAAATTTTATATCATTTTCAAATAATTTTTAGCTATTGGAATCAAGGACTCGGGGGTAGCACATTGCACTCAAACTTGATGAGTAGTGAGCTCATTTATAACCATTCAACTTCACCGTCATACCAAGGACCCATTAATATTGTATAGTACATTGAACATGATAACAACCAATATATATATATTAAATTACATGACATAGACACTCTTAAACCTCATCCAAAATATTTATGTGATATCATATCTATGTTAAATAGCATTTCCATGTGATATTCAACTATTCTTTGAAAAATATTTATATGATAGAAAATTAATAACGGGTAAAATTCTAGTGACATTTTCATGTAATAAAAACTATCCTTTTCAATAGGCAACGTCAAATTTAAAGCGGAATATTATATGGTGAAGATATAACATCATTATCAAGTAATAAGCTTACTCTTCACACGCGATTACGTATTATAAATGTATATTTAAACCTAAAACAAATAATATATATGAGATATTTAAACCTAAAACAAATAATATATATGAGATATTTAATAGAATAAAAATATACATGTAATATATTTAATATTTGAAAACCACATTTTACATATAAAACTTATATATCATTTATTTATAATAAAAATAAATATAATAATATTATTGAATATAAAACTTGTAATAATTTTTATGAATTGTGGAAATCTATTATCACTTATTAATACCTCTATC
The DNA here is from genome assembly GCA_007258455.2 of Sequoia sempervirens. Taxonomy (NCBI): domain Eukaryota; kingdom Viridiplantae; phylum Streptophyta; class Pinopsida; order Cupressales; family Cupressaceae; genus Sequoia; species Sequoia sempervirens. Next base: position 74,068,156 of record VDFB02193867.1, on the reverse strand, counting down.
AAAGGGTTATAGTTTAATTGATTGAACATAATTAGTGAGGGTGATGTCATGTTCTTGGATTATGTCACTGGCAAGGTTCAAACCCTTAGAGGTATGATATAAAAGATGAGGCCGCCATCGTAGGTTCAAACCCTTAGAGGTATGATATAAGAGATGAGGTTGCGATCATGCTCTGTACTTTGATAGAATGAATACCCTAAGTGATTTTGGCAGAATGGTATGATATAAGAGATGAGGTCGCGATCGTGCTCTGTACTTTGACAAAACGAATACCCTATGTGACTTTGGCAAAATGGACACCTTGTATGACTTTAGTGGAATGAATACCCTAGATCCCCGACTCTTAACCAAAGAGATATCAACATAAACTTATGCTCCCAAAAAACAAAACAAACCCCTAAACAAAATCAAATCTTCTATAAAAAAAAATAAAAAATATATCTCTTCTGAATATTAACTTAACACTACATACATGCATGCCTGCCGTAATGCTCTTCAAGTATGTCCATGCATTAAAGTAACTTTTAAAATGAGTGTAGATTACAAGCCATACATAACCATTTATGTATGTTACCATATATGGAAAAAATGAGCTGTACTTTTATAAAGCAGTCCTTGGGCAGGTTTGTTTTTTTTGTGGGGAAAGATGTCACCAACTCCCCCATTAATTAGAGGTGAAAACCACCATAGGGGGGATGGGGGTGTGATCGTTATGGGATCTTGGCATGGAGTATGACATATTCCCTGTGTTAGAAGGCCCACCCTAAAGAATAACACCAAGACCCACTTGGAGAGAGAGTTTTATACTCGCAGTTAAAGCTTTGTTCAATGCACTGGCATTTCCAAAGCTGCCATTGGAGAGTGGACTTTTCATGGATCCCCACCTTGACGAGACAGTACCAAACATAAAATGAATATGAATATGAATATGCCCATCAATCAATTAGTTTTGTCCCGTGTGGAAAAATAAAAAGTCAAAAAATATTCATTAGGTAATGTACAAGTCATTTTGGGGCATAAAGCCACTAAAAATAACACTACCCTGTATAAGTAACAAAACGCATGGACAATAATGGCTTGAGATTTTATCAAGGCTGACGTGGGCGGACACGCTGGCAGTGGCGTGTGCAAGCCACGTACCACGCCGTCAACCGGAAAGCTCGTGAGATTGGGACGGATTTGTTTTTCAGTCGAGAAATTTACTTGGTTTCGGGCGAGAAATTGACAGTGTGTATAGGTGTAGAACATTTTAGTTGTGTGTATAGCTGGACTACATTTACATTTATGCTTGTAGTCATGGTCGCGTTTCAGATTCGATCGATTTTCGAATTGTCTGTGTTGGAAATGAAATTCATCTGTCTTTTTCCTACTCCACATTTCATGTTTGCAGAGGGTCATAAAGTAGAGAGTGGGAATTTCTAGTATAAATAGCGCATGCACACCCATAAGAATAACAATAGCAAGAACATCGTCATCGAGAAGAACTGATGAAGTTTTTGAACATTTTTTCAGAGCAGATGTATCCGGAGACAGATTGCCTGTTTCCTTACTCCTTAGATCATATTCAGGAGCGAAACAATCTGCAAGAGGATAGCAAAGAGAATATGAGTCCTGTGAGTATCAGGGTTTTTTGAGGGTTTTTCTGGGTTTGAAAAATTCAACCTTGCGAATTGGTCATGGCATTCGCTTTTAACATTTATTGATTGTGGGTTATCTGATATTACTGAAAAAATTGGTCCTTCTTGTGGGGTTTTGGAATAGCTGTAGGATTTAATGTTTCATTATTGTTTCTATTTTTGGCTTTGTGCCTGATTACAGATGCCTGCTTTGTTTGGTGGATACTTTTGAACGCTCAGTTTACATTTGTGGGTTACTTGGTTTGGTTAAAAAGCACTCGGTTTGGTTTCATCTGTTTCATCTGAAAATAGAAGCTTGTTCGATGAATAATGGATACAGGTTCAACTTGGAAGCATCTTTGATCAATTTTGGCATGTGGGGTTTAACTAGAAAGCCTGTTTTGTTATTTTAAACATGCAGGTTTTAACTATAAAGCCTGTTTGGCATGTTATAGGTTTTATCTAGGAATCCTGCTTAATCAATTTTGGCCTGTTTGTTTTATCAGGAAAAGCCTGTTTGATCAATTTTTGTTTTTAGATTCCTTTCCCAAATAATATTTGTACGTGGGTGTAACTAGGATATCTGTCTGTTCAAATTTGGCATGTAGATTCTTTTCCCACCCATGTGGGTTTCAACTTTTTATATTTGAGTGCGAAAATCATTCAACGATGGAAAGGTAGCTTTGCTTGATTGTATTATTCGGTGTTGGTTCTTGGGCCTAGCTAAGATAATCGTCATATGCAGGAGCAGTTTGTGGATGCTGCAATCATGACACAAATGGAATTCGAGGAGAGTGACCTGTTCAAGGCCCCCATCTTAGCAGACATCTCCAATGAAGGTTGTGCTCAAAGCGAAGATTTGGTGGCAGACGAGATTGCACTCATGCAGGGCGTTAATCTGGATGATGAGCTGATCTTTTACGCCTGTGATAGCGGTCAAGATTTGGGAAGGTCCATAACTGAGTCTAGCCCAAATACCCCTCATATTGTTCCTGCCCAAGTGAACAGCCCTGAAAATAATATAATTAATTTTTCCACTGAGGTAGCAAACACATATGGAGATTTATTGAATTCCAAACCTGTTACCATCTGTCAAAGCCCTGGTTTTCTTTCTGGATCAATGGAAACCGACAATCCCATCAGTCACTCTGTATTATCTTCAGGGGAAAATCTTGTAGTTGGGAATTCGTCTTCTTTCATTTCTACACCAATGCAGAGTTTCTCCGATTTATCCGCAGAGGTGAAAAATACTGTAGACGGTTTTGTGAACTTCGATGCTGTATCCATCTGTCAAAGCCCTGGTTTTCCTTCTAGATCAGTGCAAATCAACGACTCCAATTGCCCTGTATTAGGCTCTGAGGAAAATCTAACAGTTGGGAATTCATCTTCTTTAATTGCTACACCCATGCAGGGTTCATCTAGTTTTTCCACTGAGATGACAAATTCACTGGTAGATTTATTTATTAGCAATTTTACATCCATGTATCCAAGTCCTAGTTTTCCTTCTGGATCAATGAAAATCGACAATTCTGTCAGTCAGCATATTCTGGAGGCAGAGGAAAATTGTGCAGCTGGGAATTTGTCTTCTACTGTTGCTATCCCCATGCAGACTTCCCCTGATTTTTCAACTCAAGAAACAAAGACGGTAGAAGCTTTAAAGTCAAAAGATGTGTTTGCCTCTAAAAGCCTCAATATTTCTCCTACAGCAAAGAGAGCAAGTGACTCCATTAATCATACAATATCAAGCTTGGAGGAAACTCTTGTATCTGGAAATCCATATTCGCCAATTGCCACATACATGCAGAATCTACCTAAGATGCAGAGAAGCTCAAGCAGCCATGAGCTAGGTCAGTTATGTGCCTATCCTCCAGTTAATCGGACTTTTCAGTATCCTCAATCTTCTCCTGTTCATTACACAATAATGGAAGGAAAACCAAACCCTCAATTCTTAGATTTTCAAGGATTGGGTATGAGGCCTACATCCTTGCCAATGAGGCGTGTCCAGAGTACAGGAGACATCAAGGTAAAGAAAATGGTGTGTGCTAAATTAAAATTTGCATAGTTTGCTTATTATAGAAGTGTTAAATTAATCTATTTTATGTATTTCCTGTTAATGTAGTTTCTGATCTCCTGAGAAAGTCTACCAGGTAGCGATGCATGTTTTAGTATCATAGGAAAATAAAGGAAGCATAAATTCCCACCTTGGAGCTATTGCATGTTTTTAATAGTTTTGGGGTCACTTCCATCGATTGTTTAATACCTCTTAAGATAGATTTATAAATGAAATGAGGTTCTACCCCATTCTCCAATCATTTTCTAGAGCATTTTATTCTTGATGCAAGATAAAAAATTTGTCCAGAAATTATAGCAGAGTTAATACATTTTTTCAATTCATCCGTTGCAATTTGTGTAATTTGTTTACTTACACGAGCGGATTCAACAAATACTGACATTTATTTCATTTTATGCATATTGGGTTGCATAGGCAACTTTTTCATTAGCTTTATGGTGGTTGTTTGGAACATTCTAAGAAGGAGTTGCTTGGGTTCCATGCAGTCAGTCCAAGGATCTCCTAGACCTCTGGAATCTACTAACTCAATTTCTGAAGATGGGGAATTTAAGATTGGTCAATACACTGTGGAAGAACGAAAGGAACGGCTCCATAGGTACAGGAAGAAGCGTAGTAATAGGAATTTCAACAAAAAGATCAAGGTAGAATCAGCAACTTCAGCTCGGCTTGTCTATTGTTCAACACACTGTCAATGTTTCGTAGGCCTAAGATTTTGACATCATGCATTTCACTAATTTGTTAAATGTTAATTTGACAGTATGTGTGCCGCAAAAGTTTGGCTGACAATCAACCACGATTCAGAGGAAGGTTTGTACCAAAGACTGAGATCATAGGAAGAACCAATGCAAAGGCAAATGATTGCCTGGAAGAAGACGAGGCAGAAGTGGTATGGATAGACTCTGTATATGTAATTGAACTCAAGTGTTACTGTGGTCTGTCTAAACTTCTGAAAACTCATATATTGAAAGCTGAGACCATAATTATATTGTATTCCCAAATTGTAAAAAGAATTTGGTTATTCAATAACATTTGTCTTAAAACTAGATTAAGTTATTCTTAATCATCCATTTGATCCTACCATAATATAGTTGTAGATTGTACTAGGCAAAGTTGCAAACCCATTTAAGTTAATAGCAGTCTGTGTATGGTACAGATACTTGATAGTCTAGCTTTTCTTGCCATAATTTCTTAAAGTTTGTATCAGACAAACCCATAAAAGGTTAATAACTGTCTTTAGAAAGTACCAACGGTATACAACCTGATTTAAGTTTAATAAGGTATAAACAATAAAGGTTACAGATGATAGCCCCTATTGAAGAATAAGATTAACTTGCAGCTTCTTCTTAGAAAGGAAAAAACATTAACAATTGTTCTGGGATGTCAAAAATCAAAATGGAGTTCTTAAAGCCTCAAAAACTAACAATTTTGCACTCACACACACTATTATTAAATTGTAAGGAGTGGTCCTGTCTGTTCTAAAACTAGCAAATTTCATACACACACAAACAGGTACTAAACTGTAGGGAATTATTCAGTGTTTTCTCCTTGAAACTAAATAAATCCATAAACTATTTTCATGTTCTTTCCTAAAATGCTGCCATGGGTGTACTAGCATAGGGATTTTCTTTCAGCATACAGGTAACAGATGCCTTTTCTCATGTCTTTGTGCCTGTAAGTTTGGTCTGTGCCTTTCTAGAAAATTCATTGGCATAAATTAACAATCAATAAAAGAAATTGTGGCTTAATGAGTTGCAACTTTGAATTCTTTTTTTGGTACTATAAGGTACGCCGGCCCCATTTAATGGCCATGAACTGCAGATTATCAACTAGTCTTCTCTCACTTGAATCTTTTTTACATATTGCTCTATTAACAGGTATGCTATGAATAAGTCCACATTCTGTTTAATCTGATAGGAAAACACATCCTTTTTCCATATAAAAAATCTTAGAACATTTCACTCTATTATTGCCTATGCTTTCTACATGTAATTTGACCATTTACTAGGGAAGTCATTTTTTAATTCATTATTCAATATTTGTTTCTTGTGTGATACTCTCCTGCTTTGTTATCTTGCATATGAACATGACCAAATGACTAATGAATTCAGTGAACTATTATATATGGAGATCACTTTCTCCTAGTTTAACATCAACCTTTAGAAAATGCTAGATATACTTGTTTCTTTTACATGTTTTTAAATGGTAAAAGCAAAAAACTGTAGACATCTTCCATAGCAGATAAAAAAATTAGCCGATTTGTTATGGATAATGATCCTTAGGAACTCTAAATCTAAAATATCTGGGATGAAGACAATATTTGACATGTAATTTGTCCTTGTGCAGGTTTGCCTTTACTAAAAGGTAATTGATGTTTGCATTGACGAGAATTTAATGAGTGGCAATCCCATGGGTGCCCTTAATATGGGATCTTTGGGATGGTGCCTAAAAGTGGAGAAAATTATTCATTATCTGCATTGCAACTTTTTCCCATATTATTTTTCCCGCCCTTCTTTCTGAACTTTCTATGAGGTATTTTTCTTGTTTTGATGCTGGAGCATGTTCAGGACAGGGGACCAAGTTCATGGTGAATTATGTAATTTTGTAGTAAAACTTAGTCCTCTATACCATGGTGAAGTTGAGGTGTTCCTGTCCAAGTGATTGACCACCATTTTGGAACCTTTACCATGTCTTGTATTTTTCTCAAGTTCATAATGTCTGCTGGAATAGCTTTTCAAATTAACAATCTATAGGTTCAGTCCCATCTGTGCATAAGGCCTTAATTTAATTATTATATATCCTACTGCACTCATCAGAATAAGAGCAGAATGTTTAAGGCTCGAGTCTGTTCATAGTTTGCAATTGTGTACTGGGTAATGCAATCAAGTTCAAATATTTACGAGGTGTGTGTATTTTAATCCAGATGTTATCAAATATCATTTTCTCCCCTTATTTATTATGATCAAGATGTGAAAGAAATTGCCATAGAAGTATACAGCTAACATACATGATCCTAAATGACTTGAAGAAAGTGTAATGCTAGAAATAGGAATCTTCACTCTATGCTTGTAGCAGTCACATAATTCCCTGGATTTTACAATAGTTATTTGTAGTACATTTTATAAATGTTGTCACAGAATGAAGTTTACATTTCTATAAGGTGAACTGCATCTATTGAAGAATTCGTATGATAAAAAGCTATCATGCAACATACAACATTTCTATTATGAATATGGATTAAGAACATATACTTGATCAAATATTTGACTTATCTGAAAATAATTAAGTACGTTTTCAAGAACAACTTTGCATGCAACAGTTTGTGTCAATTATTTTATCTTTCAGGAACAATTAATACTTGCTAGTGAAAAAAAAAGAAACAGCTGTTCTTCCCTGTCAAGGTCAGCGCAGTTTACCATTTTTAACAGCACTGAAAAGTTGCTTTTGGTCCATAATGCTATACTAAGGTTGAGTTCATTTTATTGAAAACAGAAAGTAGCAAGAAAGAGTAATGTTTCTTGTAGTAGTTTCTCATTAATAAATTTATCCCACAAGCGGATATGCAACTTTTGTTCACAGCTATCTTCTTTTGATAATATTTGTGGTCCCTCATAGCTCTAGTTATTATAGATTGCAGTTCTGTCTCGGTTTCTTTCTTGATGGATTATATTTTATACTGAAACTCCTTAAAATAACCAACCCAAAGTAAGCATTATATAATAAACAACTTGATTTCAACAATTCCATCCATATATAATACAAGCTGTAAAGTTTCTGATTTTACAACTTTCTGCTTTTGAAATCTTTTCTTCCTGATTAAACAACAAGATTTAAATTGTATACCTTTAATCGTTGAAAATTCTCTTTTCATGTGAAGGTAGTCCCTAATCTAGCACATTCTAATCATGCAAACCATTTGATAGCTACTATGATATTCCAAAGACAACACTTATTCCAACATAACATGCACTAAAGCTTTAACCAACAGTACCTACCAAATATAATTTTAAAATATAATGCAATTCGATGTCATTATTTCCTCATTGAGGATATAATTTAATTCTGTTTAGTAAAACTTGAACTCATCGTCAAGCTAACAAAATTAGACCAATAATAATGGGGGATGCGTTAGAAACAACTTGTTAATATTCTATGTCAACTAATATTTACAGGGATCAATATTGTGCACTAAGTTAATGTAGTATTGTTAATCTCTTGCCATTATTTAATGATAATAAATTTTCACAGTTTATAATATCTAATTTCTCGAAAGTTTTTAGATTTGATTCTGTAAATATTTTTTTTCATAAACATTTCAGATCATATTCTATGATCCATTATACAGATGTAATGAACTAGAAAAGAGAAATATAAAGATTTGCCATAAAATAAGCACCGAGACTTTTGAGCTCAGGGACCTATTTCATCTGGTTACAAGTACCTGCCCACAATCTTTGATGGTGGGCCTAAATTTTTGTAAAAGTGGAAGTAGCATTTTTCTTCTGTTGGTGTTAAAAAGGTCATTTCAGAAGGAATTATATAACTTTTTCAACTGCAATAAGTTCAGTTAACCTGTCCTTGCACTGGCACATGTTTTTGTGGACCTAACCCAGTTAATTGTTCATCACTTTACATGCTTGTGCATATAACGTCACAGCAATTGTGAAACCCAGTACCATAGTTACAAGGGATGTAGGATTCTGGACAGAGAAGCGATTTCCAAATAAGCTAGGAGATTTACTTTATACGGTATAGCTCTTAACATTTAAATAGAATCACAAGGAGATATGGGAACTGGGCCATGCCTGTGTCCAACCCTGAACTTCATATATATACATATGATCCCTATTGATCCAAGGAAACTCCAATGTCATTCTATGCTGTAGAAGTCATATGGAATCCTGATGTTTGCAGGAGATATGGGTACTGGGCCATGCCCTGATATATATATATATATAGACACAAACCCTATTGATCCAAGGAAACTACAATGTCATTCTATGCTGTAGAAGTCACATGGAATCCTGATTTTTGTAGGAGAAGATATGGGTACTGGACCATGCCTGTCTCTAAGCCTGAATTTCATATATATATATATATATATATATATATATATATATATGATCCCTATTGATCCAAGGAAATTACAATGTCATTCTATACTGTAAAAGTCGCATGGAATCCTGATTTTTGTAGGAGAAGATAAGGGTACTTGACCATGCCTGTCTCTAAGCCTGAATTTCATGTATATTTGATCCCTATTGATCCAAGCAAATTACAATGTCATTCTATACTGTAAAAGTTGCATGGAATCCTTGTTGAAGGGTTCTCAATTTTTTTTCATTTCATTAGTCAATTGGCTGTTGGTTAATGTATGAGAATGCTTAGCTTGTTGAGTGTAAAGGCTTAATAGTGTATATGGTAGAGATGAGGTTTAGTTTGAATCCGTCATAAATTTGGTGGAATAGAACTTTAAGCTGTTGGCTAATGTATGAGAATACCTAGCTTGTTGAGTGTAAAGGTTCAATAGTGTATATGGTAGAGATGAGGTTTAGTTTGAATCCGTCATAAATTTGGTGGAATAAAACTTTAAGTTGAAAGAGGTTGATTTTTCTTATCATTAACTTCTCATTAACCAAAAAAATCTTACTTTTGTATGATAGAAAACTTATCAATTAAGATTGTAATTATATACTTAATAAAAAAAGATTAAGACTGTAAGTATATACTTGCAACTTGTGTCTATTTATTTAATATATAATTCTTCCTTATATTGTTTAAATTTTGTACGGTGAGAATCTGATTTGGTTACCAAAAGAGGATCAAAATTCGTCTTGTTATTTGTGATTAAGAGACGTAGCCAATATGCTTTAAAGTTCTCCATCAAAGACAGCTATAAAAAACTATCAATATTTCGTAGTATTACATCAATTGAATTGTTTTTAAAATTCTTTTCTCCTGGAGAATACCAACGAACTTTCAATTTGAAAAGAGTTTGAATTCCTTCTCCACCAACTTTGAACTTTTCAAATGACAATAAGTGGCGGTGGAACATTCTATAAGCGGACAGCGACTAAAAAAAGAAAAAACTTAAAAAAAAAGAAATAATAGTTTAAAGCTCGCTCTTAGCTGATTAAGATCTTGGGTGTGGCATTTCAATGGTCAATTCTCTTTCATTGACTTAAAGGGCCACGAGAAGCTTTTACAAACCTATAAGATTTAAATTAATGTTTAGGGAAATTATTTAGAAAAGGAAATATATTAGGAGAAAGGATTTGATAATTGTTCATAGAATTTAATATTTGTCAATAGTTATTATGTTGTTTAGTAAAGGGTATTTGTTTTTAATTTTTATTTATTAGTTTTGAAGTTAAGGGTTAGTAGTTGTTATCTTTGTATTTACAAAATGCGTAATAAATATATATTTTCACAAGTTAGATTAAAGAAACAACTAATCATATGATGACATATAGGGCATGCAATAATACATGTTTCAATCTAACATTTTTTGAGTGTTTTTGGATAACCTAACAAAGACACATTTGATGTGGCTATATTTTGATATTTAGAATCCTAACCAATATATTTAAACTCTTAAACACGCTCATGAAATGTGCTAATTTTTTTTACAAAAAAAATGGCGTATCATTTAGAAACTTGAAAGTGTGAAGTTAAAATACATGGCTACTAAGTCCTCTTTCTTATAACAATCTCTCTATATAAAGTTTTTTTCTTACATTTACTTGAAGAAACATATAGACAAGTGACAAACAACTTCTAATGTTCATATATTTAGTTTGAGTATTAATCTTTCAACATGATGTGTATATATTTTGTACTTCTTTGCTTTAGACGACTATTATGGTGTGGTGCTTAACACTCACTTTAGTATAATACTATATTTAGGTTCTTAAAAATTATGCCATTCATCTAAGTATTTACTCTTTTAGTTGTACTTTTCTCTAGGTATATAACGATGTGCACAACCCTACACTCATGGATAATGTATGCACATTTAATATATTTTACTTTGGACAATTAGTTATAATGTGGTGTATAACACATTTTTTTATCTCTTTTTACCATGATATAATATTTTAGGTTTTTAAAAAGCATGTCATTCGTCAGTATTTGGTTTTTAGTTGTATTTTCTCTAGGTATATGATATGATATGCAACCCTGCAACCCTTCACTTATGGTGATATAAACCTATGCCTATCTTCATAAAACATATATACTTTTACTATCAAGAAAATGAAGATTTTTTTTAGTTGGTCTAGACTCAAATTCACAAGGAAACATTTGAGGTGGGGATTGAAAAGCTAAGATTGAAGTCAACAAAGAAAAGGATGTGACAAAAGGATGGAAAATAGATATATAATATAATTAAAAGATAAGGGATTAGATTTTAATTTGCACTGATCTACAAACCATAAAGATTAGAGTCAACATGCTTACAATCCCTTATCGAAAAAAGAAAAAAAACTAATAAGAAATTAGGAGAGGGTTGATGAAGAAGCTCTTATAACTCTTTATAGAATTATCAAGCATACCAAACCTTATAGCAAATACATCAACAAATGTGATTTGACAAGCTCAATGGATAATTTATTGTGGATTTCAAACTAAAATTCCTCTAACTCAAGTGTATTCTCAAGCTGGGCAACATCTTGTGAATCCTCAATTTCATCTAAACCTTGCAACCCATAATTATCACAAATGCTAATACACCCGTCCATAATTGAATCATATGCCCTACTCAAACCCACACCCATACCATCAGCACAAGAGTTAGAAGTGGGGTGCTTTATGTGAAGAACCATAGTATTCAAATTTCCTCTTTGTTTTGTGTTCTTAATTATAACCTATTGGGGTAATGCATTGCTATAATTTTAGTAGTAATATTATCCTTCCTTTTTCACATTTACATGGATAGCCTCCATTTGCAACTCATTTGCACCACAATTGGATTGAGAATACTATATACCTTACACCATAGAGATAGGTTATCATATGCATCCACATGATTGTCACCCTCACTATCCTTAAATGCAAGTTTTCCAAATAAAAATAATAATTGTAGCACTACCATGAATATCAACAAACCTATCCTTACTATCCTTAAGTATAAACATATCCATCTCACCCTTATATGAAAAGAACATGTAGAAGTCCATTAGCATCAACATCACCAATGGAGATAAAGCATGGGTGTACATCAAGCAAAAAAAGTAGGTTCCCCACTTTGATTGATCATTTATATACACGTCATTAGTACAATCAATCCAATGAATTGTCTTGTAATCTGCATAACCATCACAAGACATACTCTCACATATCATAGGTTGAAAAGAGAACACACATGCAACATAAATTTTTAGAGCACCATTAACACATGTTACACTCCCAAGTTAACCACATGATGTAATCAACAAATCATTGCCAACAATGTCCTCTTCATGAACGAATTCATCATATTGACCATATATTCATACACCTATCTCTTCATTCACATGCATATCACATGATATAGCACACACCTTGGTCACTTATGAGTGTATATTAGTAACAAGGTCATCATGAATGTACCCAAACAAGGCATTATATTAGAATACTCATATAAAATTGTATACTTATTACAACTAACACTTGGAGGTGTAATAAGTTCATAGAATATGATTCTTGCGTGCTACATTTGACCACCCCAAAGTCTAGACCAAACTTGTGAGTTTAAAATCAAGTTGAAAATGGATTTCCCTGAGATGAAAGGCCTCTCAAAATATGTTAATACATTCAATTACACTATGCCTACAATCTTCAAGGATACAAGATAATGGATTTAAAAATCTCCTAACAACATCACATAACACATGAACACCAAGATTTTTATGTGGAAAATCTAAAATGGGAAAAAACATGGTGAAGATTAGCTCACAATATATTATAATCGATTATAGTATATTTACAAAAGTGCTTACTATAGGTGGACTCACTTCCCACTGAGAGAAAAAGAGATAGAAGAGAGTTTGTGGCTCATAGCCTAGATTGAACTATTACAATTGCATCTGTCATAAGCATGAAATACAATTCCAATGAAGCTCAATAAATTGACTTTACACACTTCATTTGATTTTGATGTAACACTCTGCTTTCCTTTGCATTCACATCACTCTAATATTCTACTCAACATTCACAACTTAAATTTGCACTACTCTGATAATGTTCGCTCAATTCACATCATATACATGTCTCACATTCATCAAAACACTGAAAATGATCTAGCATATATATCTTCTTCAAGCATAACATCAATTAGGTTGGCCTAATTAGATGTATCATACAAAATATACAATATATAACTTGTTGGCTCAAATCCTTCCACACACACCTCACACCAAAATTAAATCCTTATAACAATTTGAAATAGGTCAGCATGGACCTATAATAGCTCCCACATAACTTTGCAATACTTATTTAACCTTTGTATATCTTCACACCTATTAGGTCGACACCACAAAAGACCTAATACAAAAATTCTTCAACTGTATACCCATATTCAAACACGCATACCTCAAAACATCATGCTGACTAGAATGCACACTCTATTGACATATGTCAACATCTTCTTAGAATCGCAAACTAGAATTCTATCCGTGGAGAAGTGCAAACTCTCCTACTCATATGCACTCTATAGGAAATGAATATAATTTTCTAGGTCAAACTTTTGTTATCCACAACTTTCAAACCAAAAGACCAAAACAAGATGGAATTATGGAATTAGATGCTTCTATCAACCAACAAAAACATATTAGAAATATAGAGAGAAAAGTTCATTCATGGACCAGTGCGGACCCAAAAACTAGATGCTCTATTGCATAGAATTATCAAAATTGACACTTAGTCAATCTCCATCACAAGTATCTTCACCGGATCAATCCATCTTGCAAAAGTGTCATCCACAAACATCAAGATACAAGCCTTCTAACATCTTTTGGGATGTTAGAGCCAACCAAAATGATCTGCACCAAAGTCTTCATGTCAAGATACAATGTTGACATCAATGACAACACTGCAACACAATATTATACCTTGTGCTTATCCTACATGCTTATGTTACCAACAACATCAATGACAACACTGCAACACATAATAGTATACCTTGTGTTTATCCTACATGCTCATGTTTCCAACAACAACATGAATGACAAAATTCTCATTCTTCCAACAATCTCCCCCTTTGCCATTGATGGAAGCATGCCACAATATATCCAAAGTACCTCCAAAACATTCTCCCCCTTTAACATCAAGGGCCAAGGGCGCCTACAACAACTATTGTAACATATACCAAATCTCCCCTTGAGAAATATATGCATATGTACAAATTGAAAGATTGAATTCTGACTTCCCCTAAGTCATGTACCAGAGCAAAACCAAAAAATTATATTGGAAATCACTCTATATACTCTTCATATATACAAAGAATCTAAAATTGAAAGTTAGAAACACAAAGAATAAGAAATGTTGTCAGCCAAAAGAGGTTAACTCTTGTAGCTTCTGCACATGGGTCTGCCACGCCTGTTTACCTTCTTCCCATGCTTTCTTGGTTGTCCCAAGCAATCTGTATTGTGTTTCAAACTCCATCAATATCGCTTCTCCTTCTTCCGGAGTGCTAGGTATAGGATTCATCTATCTAGATTTGGTAGCACTCAAAAGGGCACTTGAAACAAGTATGAATTTGGAATTCACCAAGTCCCTTATCTCTCCAAACTGCAAAATGATATGCTCCTTTTCGACTTGTAACAGAAAGAATTTCTTATGTAAATCTTCTAGAATACTCCTTATATCTCTAGTCAAGTCAAGCATCAACACAAACTTTTGCATCCTTCAAATTCTTTAATTCACCAAGTCCCTTATCTCTCCAAACTACAAAATGATATGCTCCTTTTCGGCTTGTAATTGAAATAATTTCTTATGTAAATCTTCTATAATATTCCTTATATCTCCAGTCAGGTCAAGCATCCACACAAACTTTTGCATCCTAAAACTTCTCTTGAAAAATTTTATGTGCAAGAGCACATTTTTGAGTAATCTCCATTTTCTTATCACTTATTCTCTTTTCAACTTCATTCTCAATTTGTCCCTTAAGACCGAAGGCATATTCTTTAAAAGAATCCATTGACAATTTCAAATTCTCCATACCAAAAAGTGAAGTATCTATGTTCACGCTATGTATGGCCTCTTGCATTGCCTTTACTACTTCTTCCATTAGCTCTCCACTCTTTTGATGTGTTTCTATGATCTCCTTTCGGGCAGATGGATGGAATGCATCTCCCAACCGTAGCTTGTGGTGGGGGGAAATTTTGTCAAGATCTACATTTCCCTGTTGCATTAGTAGTTGTAGCACTTGTGATGACACTACAGGCTAAAATTTGAGCTGCATACTTAGTAGATTCTTCATGGAATGTTCAGAGGATCTAGAGGATTCACCAAAAGTCTTTGTAGTCTCTGCAACTTTCTCTTTCAATTCCTTCTTATTCTTCCCAAAGTTTATTTTAGTTTCTGTTTTTGCATCTTTGGATGCATCATCATTCTTATCTTCATCTTCCTTCTCATTATTTTCTTGTTCTTCTTCCTTCTCTACATCAACATTCTCTTCATCACCATCCTTACTTATGTTCTCTTCCTCTCCAGGCTTCTCTATGTTAATTGGAGGAGTAATATTTTCTTCAGGTATTGGAGAAGGAGTGGATGTATCTTCCTTTGCTGCCTCCTCACTGATGATTGTCTTTCCATCAACATTCTTCTTTGCTTCATTTTCCTATGCTGATTCTTCCAATTTTAGAGTGGCATTGTCCTGAATATATTCTTTATCTGTTGCATGCTCATGTCAAGCATCAATATCCTATGCTTCTTCACCTGTAGTTACTTCTGGAGCAATGTCTTTTGAAGTCATGCCATATTTCTATGCAATGTCTGACATTTTATCAACTGTCTCCTTTTGTATCCTTTCAAACTCATTCTTATCTCTAACCATAAAGGTAGTTACCCTTTGCTTCACTCTGAATTCTATGCTATATAACTCAACCAATGTGACTTTGTTTTCCTCAAACATAGGATCACCAACCTTCTCTAAAGCATATTCTTTTATATTTCCTTCTTCTTCAATTGCTTCTTTTCTTCTCTTTACCAAGACATTCCATAGCACCATAGGAATTTTATTCTCAATATTTTTCATATCAACCTCTAAATAATAATATACAATGATTGTCTCAACAATGGTGGCCTTATCCACCTCATCTACTTCATTATACAAAGCTACAATTTCTACATGCATATCATGTTGAACCCTTCCATTAACAAGTGCACCTACCTTCAAGGGACTGCGAGCTCTTACCGAAGGTGTTTGATTTTTCTTCTTCATTCCTTCTGGAGACTTCTTTGTTTCTACTCTCTTCTTCTCCGATGACACCTTCTTGGTGTCCTCTTTCTTCTTCTCTCTCATGTGAACTACAAATTTCTTCTTTTCTTCCTTTATTTCTTCTTTGTTGTCTGTATCAATGATGTCAAATCTTTTTCTTTTATCACTTGCTTCACCTTGTGAAGATGCACTTATTCTTTTGCAGAGCAACTGTGGTCCTTCTTCCTCCTCCTCTTCTTCTTCTACATTCATACTTATATTCTTTTCTCTCACTACATTTTTCTTTATTCTTTTCTTGGTAGGGGGTGTAGGTGGTGTTACTATAGCAATCTTTTTCTTTTTAGACCATGTGGTTTGCACAACCGGAGGGGATTTCTCCTTTATCGGAGGACTATCAGTATTTTTCCGCTTCTCACCAGCAAAGAGCTTAGTATCAAAGGACTTTTGGATAGTAGGAGGGGTGGTAGCTGTCCTACCAAATCTTCTTATGCTTCTTGAACCTCCTGCAACACTTGATTCTCCCTTAGCCTTGCTCTTGCTTATTCCACTTGCTCCTTTGTTCCTTTTTGACTTTTTAGTTGTGGTTTTCTCTGCTCCAAATGCACCTCCATAGATTTTTCTTCATATGTTCCTTTTTGAATTTTTAACAAAATATCAACCAAACTAGTAATCTCTTGTTCATTGATCTCATATCCCAATGCAGGGATCCACATTTTCCTTGGTTTCACTACTTCCATGATGTACTCATCTGTTGATACCAATAATGTGATATCATTTTGATACTTTTCTACCATTTTTGTAGGAATTTTGTCTCTTTCATGCATCCTCTTTTGGAAAACTGCAAAGAAAGCAACAAGTGCATCATCTTGTTCCTTCGCATCACCAATACTTCTCATAAAGTCCACAATATGATGAGAAACTAGTCTACCTTGCAACCATACCACACTTTTAGTTCCAGGGAGTTCCTTCAAGAAATAGAAGAGTAAAAACACAACTAAGGTTCCATACTTAAATGAATACTTTTTCTCCTTGGTTTGTTTCAAGTTCTCCATCAACTGGTGTCTTAATAGTTCACAAAGATCATAGTTGATTCCATTTTCAACTATTTCATATGCCATATTGATTGCGGTGGAAGATACAAAGTTTTCTTTGTTTATGATGTAGATTTTATAACCAATTAACATTGTTGCATACCTCACAACTAGATTTCTGATGGGGTTTACAACTAGAGATCTCTTATCATAAGTTATACTTGTGAGTTACATTACTTCATTCTTGATTGATTTCAATATAGAAACAGGTCTAATGGAGCATAGACTTGTAACCTCTCTAATAAGATCTTTTGTTATCATTCCAAGCATGTCAGTCCAAACAAACTTATCATGAATTCTGCTTAATGCAATCCTAACCCATTTGTGATCAAAGAAAAAGTTCAGAAAACATTGCCATACATCAAGTTTCTTCACGACTAGGTTTTGGTATTCTGGTTTTAGGTAAAAATTGTCTCCAATATGTTCTTTCATCCATACATCTCCTAGCTTATCATGATCATATTCCTTTATCTTTCCATGAATATAAATCCTTATATCTTCTATAGGTAAAACTCCATATGGAACATGTAAAAATGCACCTAACAGGTCATCTTCTATAGATTTAGCAGGGTATTTCTTGAACTTAGTTGTGGATTCTTAGTAACCTCAATAACCCTCGGTGTTTCCATTGCAAATGAATTCAAATTGCTTTCAAACAAGGTTCTCTGTGAAACTAGGGCAAAAACTAAGATTCTAAATACCTTTTCTTTCGCTTTCCGAACTAGGGTTTGAACACACCAAATCTCAAATCGCCTTGATCACTCCAAATCACTTCTTCGCTACTCTAATCCTTAATGCTTTTTGTAAATGAATTTGGTTAAGTGAAGTCACTTTATAACTCTTTGAATCTGACCTAATTTTGTATTGAATGCTTCAAACAGTAAAGCTAGTAAACCTTTCACTATGTGCACAGTCACCTTCAAGTGCTTCACAATTTTTTGCATTATCATATTTTCTTTTGCAATCTTCAAAAATAGATCAAGCATATCAATATACATCACATATCTTCGTGCTGAGGCATCAACACCATTTTCTTTGGCAGGGGATAAAAGATGTTCATTAAAGCTCCCCTTGAGCCAAAGCTCTAAACTTAGTTTCTGAAGGAAACATCTGCACCAGATGCTGGTACAAATTCATCCTTAACTTTTGTCTCTTCCTTCTATCTCCAAATATTATCCATCTCCTTCTTTGTTTCTTCTAGATCAATCTTTTGTGTTGGTTCATTCTTCTTTACTGGATTATCCTTCCTCATATTTCTGCTTCTGCAACTATTGGAAATGTGTCCAGACCTATTGCAATTGTAACATATGACATTCTTCTAAACAATATTCCTTCCATTCATTCTAGATTTGCATCAATTAGCTTTATGCCCAAATTAATAGCATTTATAATATTAGCCTTTGAAAGATTGAATCATTCTAACATTACTATAGCCATTCATCATTTGACTTCTGCACTCACTAGCTCTATGACTAAATTTCCTGCATGTAAAACATTGACCAGAAAAAGGTGGAACATTATGATTCATTATGCTTCTACATTTCATAGCCTTATGTCCAAATTTATTGGAAGAATAATAGAAACCATTAAAATATGGGTACCTTTTTGCATTTGGTTGTCTGACCGGTGGTCTTCTAGCTTCATTTCTTTGATTTTGGATCGGGTTTCCATTGTTCTTCTTATCTTCAGCATTTGATGTCTGATCTAATTTTGAACTTTCACCCTTTTCAAATCCTAAACCTTCTTTATCTTTAAAGCCTTTCTAATTTGAAATCATTGTTGGAAGAATGTCATTGATGTTGTTGGCAACATGAGCATGAGAGATACACACAAGGTATATTACTATGTGTTGCAAGTGTTATCATTGATGTCAACATTTCATCTTGATATGCATACTTTTGTGCAAATCATTTTGGTTGGTTCTAACATGTATTAAAATGAATATGGTATACAATTTTGCAAGATGGTTTGATCTAGAGAAGTTAGTTGTGTTGGAAATTGACTAATTATCAATTCTATCAATTCAGTGTGACAGAGCATTCATTTTTGGGTTTGCACTAGTCTACAATTGAATTTTTCACTTTGCACTGCTAACATTATTTTGTTGTTTGTTAGAAGAATTTGATTCCAAAATTTCATCATGTTTTGGATTTTGGTTTGAGAGATCTAAGTAACAGGAGTTCGGTCTAGCGGTTTACAGTTATTTTCTATACAATGCATTTGAGTGGGAGAGTTTTCACTTCTCTATGGATAGGTTTTTAGATTTGCACTTTTTATAAGAAGTTGATAGATGGAAATAGTGTATGAATTACAATTCGTGTCAAGTTTTGAGGTCCATGTGTCCGTATGTGGATACATAGTTGTAGAATTTTGGTATTAGATCTTCTGCGGTACTGACCTAATAAGTTTGAAGGCGTACAAAGTTTAAATAAGTGTTGCGGTCTTATGTGGGATCTATTATAGGTCCATGCCGACCTATTTCAAGTTTTTTTGAGCTTTGAGCCTTGGTGCAAAGCATGTGTGAAAAGGATTAAATCCATCGAGTTATGTTTTGAATATTACATCTAATTAGGACAACCTAATTGATGTTATCCTTGAAGCAAATATATATGCTAGATCTTTTTTGATGTTTTGTGTGAAGAGATGAATATTGCGAGTGTCCTACATGCAAATACTATGAGAGCAGTGTGATTTTAAGTTGTGAATGTTGAGTAAAAGATTAATGTGATGCAAATGTAGAGGAAAGAAGAGTGTTGGATCAGAATCAAATGAAGTATGTAAAGTCAATTTATTGAGCTTCATTGGAACTGTATTCATGCATAAGATAGATGCAATTGTAACAGTTCAAAATGGGTTGTGAGCCACCATCTCTCTTTTATATTTTTCTCTTGGTGGGCAGTGAGTCCACCTACACTGAGCACTTCTGTAAATATACTATAACTAATTATAATATATTGTGATCTAATCCACACCGTGATTTTTCCAATTTTGGGTTTTCCACATAAAAACCTAGTGTTTATGTGTTATGTGGTGTTGATTGATGTTTCATGATTTATTTCTTTATTATAGTTGAATATGCTTTGGTGATTGGATGTTAAATGTTTGAATGTTTTAAGAGAATATTGATGCACCCCTCTTCTCAATATTCTGGGTGTTTGACAATTCATGGTATCAGAGCTTGGTTCCTTGGAAGGAGCTTAACTACTTGGGGAAGATATTGGAGGTTGAACACATGGCTGATAGAAAAATCCTTACTCCTCTGAAATATATTCCTATTTTTGGTAATATAGAAGATCATATGCTTGATAAAGATGGAGAACTCAAAGTTTCCCTTGAAGATCTGGAGAGAAGTAAAGGTTAAAACAGAGACCTGAAAGAAAATGTAAAGGAAGCAAATGAATGCATTAAAAAGTTGAGAGAGCAAATCAAGAAGTTTAGACAAAGGCATAAGGAAGTTAGTGAGAAATTGAAGCAAGCAAATGAAACTATCATTGGTCTAAAAGTGCAAGTTGAAGAAAAGAAAAGAGTTGAGGAATGTTTGAATGCAATGGTGAAAATAAAATTATAGGAATGTACAAGGCTTGAACAAGAAGTTGTGAATCTATGATCATATCTGGAGAAAGCAAGGAGTCATGAAGAAAAATTCAAGATGAGTGCTACAAATCTTGATGAAATGATTGAAAATCATAAAGGCTCTAAAGATAAAGGTGGATTAGGGTTTGAAATAGGAGAAATTTCAAAGTCAGATCAGACATCAAATACTAAAAGGAGATTGAAGAGTAGAATAACAATGGAAAGTGGATCCAGAATCAAAGAAGACCACCAGTTACACAACCAAATTCACAAAGGTACCCATCCTTTAATGGTTTTTTTCATTCTTGCAATAAATTTGGACATAAGGAAATGGAATGTAGAAACTAACTGAATCAAATTGTTTCATCTTTCTCTAGTCAATGCTTTACATGCAAGAAATTTGGTCATAGAGCTAGTGAATGCAGAAGTCAAATGATGAATGGCTATAACAATGGTAGAATGATTCAATCTTTCAAAGGATATTGTTATGCATGCTATGGATTGGTGCAACAACCCTGGTGTTCTACTCAGTAAATTTCCAATGGTTTCACCTCAAGTGAATAAACTGTGATGCCAAAACATAGCAACAAAAAAAAATTCTTTTCATAATGTAAATTACATGCACATTTGAAATAACACTATTTCCAAACTTCCATTGCATTCCATTGTAATTTCACAAATCTTTCCATAACATAGATGTCATATTGAATGAACTCAAGTATATCATTCATGATTACATCCTTTCATATAGATGGGTACATGATACATACATAGCTCCTCTGAGCTTCATATGACAATAGATATACAAACAAGTCCCGATGCTATTGCAATGGCACATATATTCTGGATGTCCCCACTCCCTAGTGCATACACTCTAGTTGTACCCAATGCTAGCGCAAATATCCACAAACCTTGGCCACCAATTGATGAGGAGAAGCATCACTCAAGTACTTTTCTACCAACCACAAACTCAAATGCGGTCCCCCACACATTTTTCACACATGACAAGATGGCCCTACCCTTCGACGAAGAGATTGGTTGGTAAACCTCATAACAATGGCCTATTAGAGCTTAGTGTTGTGCCCTAAAAACTAGAACCTAATCATACGGTAGCTACACCTACAAGTATGAAAATCCTAAACTAGAATGCATATAAGGAACACAATGAACTGACAGTGTAAACAATAGCTACTTACACTAATTTGGCCAAAGTATTCTTACCCAGTACTTCGAGTGATGATCATCCAATTCACATACACTACCATAGCTACATTTGGTTTATGACTATTCATATACTATGCTTAGGTAATTTTCTCCCATAGGTAATTCCCTTACCTTAGAAATAACCTATTCCTCTTTCCCCAAAACACTATGGCATCTCTACCAATAAGCCTAAGCACTAGTTACCCATTCAATGGTTATTCCTATCCCAGGTATAACATATGAGCTTTATCTTTGCATAAACAAGCTATTCTCTTCAAAAGAGAATCTAGTCCCAAGTATAACTTTATAATCTAGAGTATAGCTACATAAGCCTCATCATAATCATAGATTAAATAACTGACACCATTCAGTAAAATAACACATAATAAGTGATACTCATTAAGAGTATAACCTTATCAATGAATGACCTCAATTGAAGATTCATCATAACAATAGATGACTCTATAATCTCCTTAATTAAAAGGATTTAAGCAATGAATCTACTCTTGTAAATACTATAACTTTGTATTTAAGAGTGCAATGCCACTAATCTAGTAGCAGCTCTAACTCACTAGGTTTCAGTATACTTCTCAACCCAAATAGGTTATTCTAAACCTATGGTTTCTTTCGAGAATATAATATGGTCAAGTGTTCATACAAGTAAAGATATTTGATGTGGCTATCATAACGCCACATCATATCTTTTATACCCTCACTTTTGTAATGCTAACCTATCAATCCCAAGGTTCCCTAGCATAATAAGCTACAAGGACAAGTCACTTCATGATGTTAATACATTTCACAATATACATGTAGTACTTCTACCTATGTATAACAACACTATCTAAATCCCTGTATAGGGTAAATAGGATTATGAAGATACTACTCTTAATCATATTTCATCATTTTGGGTATATAATACCACTGATAAGCAAACACTCCTAATATGGAATAAATACAAGCACTTTCATAGAAAAGCATAAATCAACTTCTTTTCCCTTTCCAAAGCAAATGCTATAACTTCCTAATGTAGATATTCCCAAGCAGTAACACACAAAGCATTCAAATCTCATTATTTCAAAAATAAAGACAAATAAGAGAAGACTATATCCCCATGCCTGTGATACGCTTAACCCCTTGACTTGATTGGTTGCATAGCCTCCAACAATAGCTCTCAAGTTTCCACTAATCCTCACTAAGCAAGACTCCTTCTCATAAGTTGATAATATTCTCTTACAATTAAACTCTCACGAAATAGATCCTCACAATTCTCAAGGATCTCACAAAATAGATCCTCACAATTCTCAAGGCTCTCACAAAATAAAATGGTATAAAATTGCAAAGTAAAGCAAAATAGTGTAGACTAAAAAGCGTCCCAAATAAGAGAGATAGCCTCTTTATTTATACAAAAAAAGGGATATATTACAGTCTACATAAAAGGCATGTAAAATGACAGCTTATTTCATGCAAGTCGACCCACTTCACTCAGCCAAAAGGTGGAAGCAAACTAAACACAATCTCAACACAAAAAGCTATAGTTCAACTTCTATGTTTTGACAGCAGCTTAAGACTTTCAATCTGCATATGATACAATCAAATTATTTCCAGAATAAACTTCTACATATTTAAGGGCTTCTAAATGATGGCGCCAAGTACCAATAACTTCCCTATTCTTTAGGTTACTATTTAAAAGATTAAGTCTTTGTTCCATTTATGCATTGAAGATAGATTGACTTGGTCATAGATTATTCACCTAACAAGTAAAGATGAATCGAATCCATATTTTAAGCGCATAGCACTATCATTAAGTATTTAACAAATATTACTTTATGCGCTCAAAATATATGCAGCTACCATTCACTATGCTTTACCATTGTCAATGCTTTGTATGCTTGATTCAAATGCATTTCATTAGTATCTAATCGCAATGCTTATTCGCTTTGCATTCAAGGTCACACATTATCCTACATGCATTACATGGTATTGCCTAATAATCCTATGCATGGAATACTTATGCACAGTAGATTCAAATGCACCATATTATCCTCTTGAACACCTAATACAAAGTGTGCAATAACCCTCTTTTATCGACCCAAACATAGGGTTAAGTGGATCGACCTCAACTCTTTGTATAATATATATACAAATCGGTCAAGGTGTATATATATTGTGCTATGTATATATATAGAGCAACGTTTAAAAATAAAGTAATCATTTAATCATGTGTTGTATATATACTATATATATAATATAATATATCCTTATATTATATTACATATATATATATATATTATATATAGCCCGATCTGGAGTTCACATAACTGATTTCCACCAATTTGGGGACATTTTAGACATGAAAAGGATTTCAAAATTGTTAACTTCACTCAACTGGGCCTAGTTTGACTTTAGGCATCCAAGTTGAGGAGTTGAACACTTTTTCATTCTTTTTTTGTCATGAAATGCCTCCTTTTGATCTTTGATTTTGGTTTCCTAGTTAATCCTGAAGTGTTGTTGATAGATCCATTGCTGAGATGAAACAACTCTAAAGAAGTGTGCTTGGGATCTGCAAAGCTCAAAACCTAAGTCTAATGCCTCTAATTCTTGGGTGCCTTTTCTCAAGAAGGTGCATTTTTCACCAGACTTAGTCAATTTCTTGAGTGTTCTTCAATTTCTCCATTTTGAACCTTAGTGTCCTAATCTGAGATCACTAATGACTGATGATTCTAGTGAATGTGTTGAGATATGGAAGGGGTAACTAGTTCAGTACCAGAAAGAATGGTTGTCCTTGCAAGTCATGAAAGTCATTTTAGAGGTCCCAAAAGTTTGGGTGCCCCTGGCTTGCAAGGGCACCATTGACCTTTTATGTTGTCATTTTCAGTTTGCAACCTTTCATGAAAAACCCCAGTTTGATCTTTTTCATCAGATGTTTGATTTGTTTGTTGAGTTTGTTGACAGTGTCGTTGTTGAGATTGATCAAGATGAAGAAGGACTTCTTGAAGGTTATGAAGCTTGAAGACTGCATCTGATTGCTCAAAAATTAGGGTGCCTATTTCTATGAAGGTGCATTTTCTTTAACACTTTATCCAATTCTTCATGTTCTTCATCTTGCCTTCACCTTTAGTGTTTTCTACTTGATCTTCATCTGTGAATTCTTGATAGGTCTTGTGAGTGTGCAACTAGATTGATCACAAAGCTAAAAGGATGTTGAGCAGATTCCTTGTAGAAAATAGTTGTTGAAAACTTCATTTGGTTGCCCAAAATGATGGGCGCCCTTGGTCAGAAATGGCTCTTTTTCCTTGATATCCATTAGTTTACCCTTTGTTTTACGTGGTCAAATGATCAATAACTGTTGTCGTTTGATGTGTCTCATAGAATGGCGAATAGGTTCATTGTAAAGCTAAGCTGATGTTGGGGAGATCACTTGGAGATAAGTTTACTCAAAAACTAACATTTAGATAGTCTCATTCTTGGCCACCCCTAAGCTACAAGGGCACTTTTTTATATGTTTTAACTGCTATCTGATGATACCTGCTTTCAACATCTCTTGACTTCACTTTTGTTTGCCGGTGACTAATGAATCAAGTGAACCTACTTGATGATGTGTTGGAATGCCAAAAAAATTACGAAGGAGATGATTGTCTTGGAAAAACTTGATGACTTCCTTTGATCTTTTGAATTCATGGATGCCCCTGGCCAACAGGGATGCTTTTGGTTGTAGTTTCATCATTTCCTTGAAATTTCTCACCTCTTCACGCTTCGTGTTCATCGTTGTAGCTCGACTGACTTGATCATCGTTGTCGACGACGTGAATGTGTTCACTGTAGAAATTTATTTCATCATGTTGTGTGTGTGGGTGATTGAAAAATGGCTAAGGCATGGACTGCATAACCTCTTCCTTGTAGCAAGGCGCGCATCTTCCAGACTTAGTCAATTTTCAACATTTTTCACTTTTGAAAATCCCCTCCGTTGTAGAGCATCTTCTTGAGCATATTTCACCATGGATTCTTTGTTGAAGTTTTTGAGGCATAGATTTTGATACCTGGTACTGGCCATCTGCCATTAATGGCTACAGAGGTCCTAGCTTTTCTCCTAAAAAAATGTAGACCCACCAAAGTAAAACAAAAAATTTAGTGATTTTGACTTGACCAGTGTGATCGTGAAGTCAAATTATCCTATCAAAATCATTTTCAACTAATTCTAGAAAGGTCCTATTTTTAGGAGTTTCCCTAAAAACTGAGGTACAAAACCCTAATTTTCAAATTTTTAGAGTTTTGCAAGTATCTTCCTTGACATAAACCCACAAAAGCCACAAAAGCCTATGTTTTGTTTGACCTAAAATGGGCTTTTGACAACAATTTTACATGATTTAGACCATTTTGATCAAAATGCTTTATTGAAGCAAAAATTTATTTTGGGTACAACATTAGGCTCCATCTAGTGACCATGTCGGATACTTACGACATAGGAGAACCGAGAATCTCTAGTTTTTTTAGACCAGTATTCTTATCAGTTGGGCATTAGATTCAAGACTTATTTCCTAACTCACCTAACAATTGGAGTTCTTCTAAAAACCTAATAACAAGATTATCTAAGAATTCACCTAAAACACGACAATACTTTAGGTAACGGGGAAATACTTTACTAAATAACGATTAAGCAAAAAGAAAATTATTTACAAAGATTCACTCCTCCCCCGAAGAGATGTTCTTTGGATATTATCTGCTTCATGGCAATGGAAAGAGCTTCCAATCGATGTTGCTTCTTCCTGAAAGGCTTTACTTCTCTTATGATGGGAATCGCAGGAGACAACCCCTCTAGGATGAAGATTCTTAGGTATTCATATATCCAAGTTAAGGTACTTTGATAAAAGTCAAAATATGATGAAAATGGGAAAGTTGACTGAGGCATTAGTTTTGTTGTAGTCTATTCTAGGTATGTTGAATTCTTCAAACCAATTGATTGAGTTCCAAACTCGATTTCTATAATTTCGTAGATGATCTTTACTGACCTGAAAATATCCTTTAACCGACTTGTAAATCAACTCTAGATCGCCTTTAACACATAGGAGTTTGATCCCCATGTCTTCAACATCTTTGAGGCCTAACAAAAGCACCTCCTTCTCAGCTTCGATGAATTTCAATTGCACAGATGGGTGCAACTATCCTTTAGGGGAGATGACAATTTCCCCTGCTTCTAAACTTGTATTTGAACAACCTCCATCGAACTATGTTGTCCATGACCTTGTGTCCTTTGCTAGTCTCTTTTTAGAACAAGCAATGTTATGATCTTCAGTTTTTATCTCTGGCAGAGTCACATAATTATTAAGACCCATTTCAGGCTTTGCTCTTGTTGCAACAGATGACTTGAGTAGAGCTTGCTTCTTTACAACATTGAGAATCTGATCTAGTTGTTCTGGATGATCTTGAAGATATTCCAGTTGAGATGTTTGTACCTTGGTCTTCATCATGGAAGCTACAATGTCAAAATTTTCTGAAGACGAGTCTTGAGCAATTGGCATAACATTCTTCTATGAAGACTTGGGATTGGAAGTGGAAGGCACATCTTCACCCTTTTCATTTAATCTTCATCTTTCTTCCTCTTCTTTTTGTGCTTCGAAGTGTTGAACACATGTAGACACAAGCGTTGAAATTTTTTCATGATTCATTGCAAGAGAATACTTACGGTATGCTTCTTTTTCTTCTTTAATAATGGGTTCAATGTATCTCGTTGTGGAGTCACCATCGAAGTTGTCCATCTGTGGTAAGACAACGTTCAAACTTTTTATTGGTACAAAAACAGAACTAGGAGTAGCTTCAACATATCCCATGATTTGGCTCATTCTCAAATTCTCAGAACACGTGGATCCGGTATGTGCATTGGTACCATGGAAATAGAAAAATACTACACTATGTGCAGCTTCAATTGTCGGTCTTGATGGAGATGTTGGCAACCGTGGTTGAAAATTATCTCTTTTTGGCCGGTATGGTTGTTGAGCTAGAGATCTGATAGAATCTATTTGCATCAAGCTGAAAGTGATTATGTCATCCTCTAACTTGATGACATTTTCTTATACACTCTTCAACTCTGTTTCTTTTGTCATCTTGAGAAAGAAGGTTATCTCTGATGGAAGAGCATTTATGAAATAGCTCATCAGAATCTCTGGTGATGCATCAAGTGTAGAAGAAAGTCATGTAACAAGATGATTAAATCTTGCCACAAACTCCCTCAGGTGTTTGTTGTGCTCCATCTTTGAATTTACAAGTTGGGAAAACAACAAATGATTGTCTTCGGTGAGCTTGAATCTCACCAAAAACTTCTCACTCATAGTTTCCTAGCTTGTAATAACGCTTGGCTTCAGGTGATTGAACCAGTCTACAACATTCCCAACAAGAGTCTCCACAAAGAGACGTACCGGGATGTCATGTCCCTGAATTGGAGGTATGGTGATTTAATTAAATTATTTAATTAAGTTATCCAAATTATTGATATTTTATGAGGATAGCTTAATTGATGATTTAATTAAATCAAGAGGTGTTATTAAATTAGTTATTTATTAAGTTATTCCAAAAAATATATATCAAAAGGGATGACTTATTATTTAATTAATTTAATAATAAAAAGTGACTTAAGTGACATGTAATAAAATAATAAAATAATAAAGTCACTTAAGGAATAAAACAAGAATCTTCTAGAAGCCTCTAGGTGATGAGGTTGAAAAAGTATAAAAAGAGGCTTTAGCTATGCATTTGGACATCTTGAGTTGCAAACACTTTTCTACTACACTGTTGAGGTTGAATGCTTAGCTCATTGTTTTCTAGACTTCGTTTGTGAAAGACCAAACCTAGCTGGTTAAGTGTCAATTTCAGTTGTGCAACACCAACCCTAGTTGGAATTGTGGAGGAGTTACTTTAGACTTCTCAATTGGGACTTCATTGGAAAAAAAATTGTGGCTTTCAACCAAATTTTGGGAGATTGAAGGAGAAATTGATTATATCTCAGTTTACAAATTAGTGTTGAAGATTTTCAGTTTTGTATGGGACAACTTGCCTTGGAGAAATTCATTTTTTAAAGACGAACCTTGCAGCCATTTGAAGTTTGATTATTCAGTTCAAGGGCATCTCAAAAGATTTTCAAGGAGGTAACATTTGCTGAGTATGGATAGGCACGAATTTCTAAAGCAAACTATGGCATTTTTTATCATGGTTGGGCACTCCTAGGAGGAACGATTTTAAGGTTAAAAGAATGATAAAAATTAGAAAAAATCACATTTCATTGCTGGGAGATCTACAAACCAGGTGCCACTAGTTTGAGGGTTTTTGCATCACCAAAAGGAAGGATCGAAGTATTTTTTAAAGGTTGCTATATCTTACTAGGTTCATCGATTTCATGTATTTGCATCATATGTTACTTGTATTGTTGATTAGAGGTCTACATTAGTTAGAGATGATCATACTTTAGTTTTATGCATTGTAATCAGTTATTAAGGGCTATCATAAGGAGTTATTAATTTTGCATATGTTCCATGTTTGCCAAGAGTCTTGGTTGATATATATGTACTGCATTTCAATTGTATACAATCAAATACTTTACAATAACAGTTTGGAGATATAAGGATTGCATGCCAAGTGTTTGTAGAAATGTCCCTTGGTTGTAGGTTTACATTTTATATCAGAATTTCATGTTTATGCATTTGAAAAGTACAAAAACATATTGCACATCATCTTAGGGCATTGGTAGATGCTTAGAATCATTTTGAAAGCAATTATATTGCATTTGCATTCATCAAAATCATTTCAAATACAGTCTGAAATCAATTACCAGCAAGTTCAAGGTTGCAAGCAAAGTGTTTGTCAAAATTCCAAAGGCAGAAAATCAGTGTGTTTGGATCAATCTTGGCAAGGCACATGAAAGATGACACAGGCCATTGTGAATGTAGCAAAATTTTCATCTAGGTGTAGACTTCCATCATCGTAAAATTGGGGAAAGTGCTTCCTTGACCCTTTAGGTAACTCATGATTTACCTGAAAAGCCAAAGGTCCAATGTTATTACCCCAAGGTAATGAAGATGGATGTCTCTAGCCAGTATTATTGTTGTTATCATCCATTGCTTCTTATATGGATCATGCAATTGAATGCCAGAAGATTATTCCCATGACATAAAAGCATTAGCTTCTCTTGAAGTTTTATGCCTCATTGCCCCATGGTGGGTGCTAAAAAACTATTGGAATTTCAATTAGCACCTCTAGAGTGCTTATTGGAAACAAACAACTATGCACAGTCTGTAGTAACTGCTCTTCAAATTAGGAGGGGAAGCTCCCTCTTTTTGTTGATGTTTGCATAAAAATTAAATTAAACTAATGTTCCTATCTTTTTACTCAGTGATAGGGCACAAGGGTGTATAAATCACAATGCATTGTAGTTAAGGTTTTCTTTGGTTTTTGCAAATCTTAACTACAACTAAGCTAACTTCTAATCTATCCTATCTCCTCTAAATAAATAAAGCAAGAGGGCATACGATCAAGAATGTGATGGTTGGATCACTTGTGCTGACTGTCTCTCAAAATGCGTCTGAAGGCTCTAAACTTTCAGATCTATGTTGGAATAAGGTCTTATGCAAGAAAACACTTGTACAATAAGTTGAATCTTAGGATTTCCAAGGAGGAGGAACCCCTATCAAATGTGTAGGTGGGGATGCAACTTACTAGAAACAACAAAGAACGATGAACTTGATAATAGGATTCCTAAGGAGGTGATGACACCTATCTGAGGTGTAGGCTGAAATATAGATCATTAAACAACATCAAACAATAACCATTAATCTCCAAATTCCCAAAGAGGTGATGGCACCTGTCCAAGGGGAAGATTGAAACAATAGATTATGAGAACGTACATTGATAGATCTTGAAACTTTGGATCAAATTGTATATGCCTTTTGATTTAATTCTTCAAACTCACTCAATGCTTTACAAAGATTTGGGACAACAAAGGTACAAAATCATACACAATTGCTTATCAAACCAAACAACTCTCATCCAAGAGTGAACAAATATTGACTTGCAAGATTGATGGCACAATGGCACAACAATTTTGTGTAGTAATAAGAGTTATAAAATAATGAGCAAAGGCTCTTATTTATAGAGGCTCAAAGGATTAGGAAACACTAAAATCTCCTTGAGTTAACAATGAGTTCTTGTCAATTTGAAAGATTTATTCCTATGTCTAAAAGTATGTAACCTAACAGTTAACTGGAAATCTACTTTAGTTAACTGAATCTAAACTAAAAGAGAACTCCAAATACAAAAGTGCCTCCAAAATAGACATCCACAATTAGTGGAGATAGACATGCATGATCAGTGGGACAGTGAGTTAACTTGGAAAGAGGCATCAAGTTAACTCATGTTTTTCATAAATATTTTGGAGGGGTAGGACATCCTAACTGGGTGTTTTACACCTCATCACCTCTAGTCAACAATTCCTCTAGCTAGTCATTGACTTCCTCTGCCTCTGGACAATTAATGATTCACAAGATGATGGTGTGTCGTCGCCACATCTCTTCACCACTTGCAATATACTGTTGATATTCAATATTCTTTGTAGTTGCATCATCCAACCTTGTTGACATGACTGCAATCTTACTCAACTTGCAACCAACAGGGTCACTGCAAAAAAATGCCACAGATGATGTCCTAGAACTACGTCTGCACGTCACTGAGACTCGCGTAGTCACCATCTTCACATTCGATACTGGAAAGGAATTTATTGGTAACTTTGGCGGCTCTATAACCAGAGTGATGACCTTTGTTTCTCCCGTAGCTTTGCACTTTTGATGCTTTTCTTGATTCTTCTCAATGAAAGAGTGTTGTATGATGAAACCACTAAGTTTGATTGTGAACACTCTGGCTATGAGAAATGCAAACACACTCGCTGCACACGTAGAGCTCCAATGGTATTCAACCCTCTACATTAGCCTTGGAAGGCTATCAGATATACGAAGTGAAACCAGATGGAACCTATAGACTTTGAGTGCCTATGCCTATCAATCTATCCAAATTGACCTTTGGGTGTACCCGATGCAGATCGGTTTCAACCATTTTTAGGAAGTCATGAAGTAAGACCATTTCGGTCTTGTATTCAACTTGGAAAAACTGTATTCTAAAAAACGTGAAGATTGACTGTGCACACGATACTGTTCAGACAAATTTTTCAACAACTACTAAAAATAGCCTTGCCGAGAAGCACTTTTTATGAAAAATTCTCAGACGTGGGTTTTCTTGGTAATTGTTACCTATTTTTCACTACAGGCTCAAATAGGTAGAGCTGAATGAAATTCATCATTGATAGGTACATAAATTTTGAAGTTTGGTTGATTTAAGTATTCATTGATCATCATGGAAGATCATTTTACATCTGAATCATAGTTTTATTGTGCAAGCATTTAAAACAGAAAATTGAGAAACTTGCATAGTAATGCTTTTTATTCATTTTGTAAAAATGTTGAAATCTCGCACAAGCCACGAGAGTAACTTAATTTGATCTGACAATCAAATGATGAACACAATTATCAAGGAAAAACTACACTATTGAAAATAACATAAGCGTAAAGAAGAGAAGCAATTCATCATTGCCTGTAATGATGAATCACTTTCGTTGGTATCTTTAGTCGTCATGTCTCCAAGCAGCTGTAGCCTCGTTTCCTTGCTCCATGAACCTGCAAAATTGTAAAGGAGTGGTGTTAGAATTATACTCTAAGCAATGATGAATTACATTCTGCCTTATGCCTATGCTACCAACAAGGAATGTAATTTGCATCAAAACAAGCATTCATCAGATGAAAGGCTGACAATCAAGAAAAGCATAACTTAATGGAAGCTTTCAACTTCTTTTATTTTGCTAACATGTTTGTTTCAATGTGCAGGAATAGGTTCATCATGTTTGAGAATTGTTTCATCAGATATGTGGAGTAAAACAGGCTCCCACAAGGGTTGAGCTCAGCATATCAAGGAAGATACACTCTCAGATTACATATGAGAGTTCATTAATGTTTAAATAACAGTCATTAAAAGCATCAATGCTGCTGAAACTGAATGATATAATCATGCAAGCAGCCTTATTTCAAAGAGATTTCAAGTATTTAGCGACATTAATTTCAAAATGTAGTAATCTACTCTTGAAGTAGACAGCCTTTGCAAGGTATGGACCATCAATGCCAGAGTTGTTTTTCATCTCCATTTTAAGTTGAAAGTAATCTTGGTGTTTGAAAGAATAATATAATGGCAGCTTATGAGTTAAGTGACAAATGCATTCCATTCATGGGGAATGATGAAGGTTACAACTGAATCAAAAGTCCAACTTTGAGTATATGCAAGGAGGCATCAAAATATCAATGGAGCAGAAATTATGGCTTAGACAACATTCTACAGGCATGTTTATTTTAAATATCAAATGAGAATATAGAAGACAATTCACAAGGAAAGATGACAATGATATTACAATTATATGAACTTACAACAATTATGATAGCAATAGTGAGTATATCTTAGTCGGTATTGATAATGAATGTAAGTATTTTTGAAGCTGAAAGTACAGTCTTACTGCTGTAACAATGCTCCATGGTTTGATATATAGAAGGATTAAAGAAGCTATTGAGGTCATTACAAGGCTCATAGATGTGAAGTGGAATTACTGTCCTATAGTACCAGCATAAACCACCAAAGTGGGCAGTCAAAATTTGAGTACCAAATGTATTTCTAAGCAAGTTTCTATCATAAGACAACCATCACAATGATAAACATAATCCATGATCAAGACTAATGGACCGTTTCTTTGAAGGAAAGAGTAGACAACCTTGAAGCTTTACTCAACAATATAACTTTCTTCAATTTGATCTGATATATTTTATAGCTTGGTAGGGTTGGGAAGCAAAACATGACAGTCATATCAAGGAGTTTAAAGGCAGCCATGTCAGAATGACAATTATAATGTTGTTTGCTAGTTATAATTCCATGGTTTTGAAGGGCAATAAGACTATTGTCAAAATGTGGCAATGAAGTGACCAAGAGAATATAAAGCCATGGATGGAATCAACTGGTAATCTCCGATAAAAGTTACAGTCACATAGTGATAGGACAGTTATGCTGGGTGACTAAGATTTCATCATAGATGAGCACAATCAAAAGAATATTTGTTGAAGTTCATTTTTAAAGCTCAACACAACTTCTTGGAAGTAAAGAATTCAACCATTTAGTGACTATCCATAGATGCCACAAAAGCATATATACAGATTTCTTAGATACGGATACCCAAAAATTCCATGGCAGCCTGTAATGACAAAGGAAACCCATGACAATGTTTATTCTCAAAAAGAATGGAGATTGTGAATTTATGTTTTAACACACAAATTAAAGAGGTCGAGCCTTTATCTTCATGTACAAGGAGAAAGCAAATAAATATCTTCCATGGCAGATGTTACATAATTTTTACTAATGTTTCAATACTATTAAGAAATGTTCTTATGGCAGAAAAGATGCAAATATCTTTTTACCCATGAAAGGATTTTATTCTAAAATGCAAAAATGCAACAAATTGTAAAGACCCAAATGGGGTTATCATAAGCCACGGCCAAGTACAGAGTATGTTAAAAAATTTGAGCTATAAATGTAAAAATCTCTTGGTGCGCAGCAAAGGATTCAGGGAAATACTTTCATGGCAATCACAGCAAGAGGAGTAAACGAAAAAAGTCAATAATAATAGACAAGCTGCATTGTGAAGACATTACATAGATTTATGTTTTGAGAGGGCGTCTATCTTTGTTTTCTTCTTCTTAAATCACAATGAAATTCTTCAGAAGCAGCAAAAGATAGTTCCAGATAAAAGTCAAGAGCTCGAATCCATTATGATAGCCTGATAAAGGCTGGAAATGTACACAAGAAGGGAAAGTATCAAGCTTACCAACGCTGTCATGGTGTCATGCTTCCAGAAAATCTTGGTGAATTATGTTTACCAGTGCAAAACATGCTCTTTCCAACTCTCATGGCGGCCACAGTTAAACAAAGTACCAAGAAAATACAAAGAACAAAGGAAGTAATAGAATATATCAGAAAGAATGTTCAATATTGTGCATAGCCGTGCCTTTAAAGCTTCGTAAAATGCTTCATGATGGAGTCAAACTGATAAAAATGAACTTACCATATGAAAATCAACAAGATTCAGCTCAGGAAGTGTTGAAAAGTGCAGATTCGAATCATTTCATGATGAGTTTGAGCTGAAACCCTACTCCATGGCGGCGGTCGACGGCTTCTTCATGAAGCTTCTCAAAGTGTGGTCGAATGGTAATGATTTAGGGTTCGATGATTTTTTTTGTCCATTCGCCCTAACTCATTTTTGGTATTTTTGTGAATGATTTTCAATAATCATTATGTTCCTTATTCTCCCCATGGCCATGACTTTTAAGTCAATGTGCCTAACAACGTGGTCGGCCTTATCAATGATGGAGTTTTGTGCTAAAATATTATGGCAGAACATTTAAATCATTGCCAAATATATATGCCAAGTGTGGTCAACTCTAGGAATAAGTATGGTGGTCTTCAATAGTGTTTAATGAACAATGTATATTTTCAAATATATGCTAAGTATAGTGTATAAAGCTATGAGGGGAGAATAATACTTTCAAATTTAGCAAGTGAATTATTCTTATTTATTTATTTGCATTGTATCATGTAAGGTAATTAATTAAATGATATGTTATAAATCATTTAGTTAATTTAGCATTTTAAAATGCAAATAAACAAATGTTATGTGAAACTATGGGTGCCTTCAAGTTTACCTTTATTCCTCATGTTTATTCGCATTAAATAATGTAAATGAATTAATTAAATGATGCATTATAAATCATTTAATAAATTCATCATCTTAAAATGTGGATAAAGATGTTATGTAAAGCTAAATCACAATTTACTTCAGTTACACATTAGTTTTAACTAAAGATTTAAACGTGAAGATGGAGTTCCAATGTGCATGGGCGAATTGGTAAGAACGAGGCAATTTTGCATGCTTTAGCCCAACTTTTCAGGGATTTCAGTTCAGTTTGAGTTGCAGATCAGTTACATGCTTTATGATTGCAGGTTCGAGACTGAGTTCACTCATTTTTGCATGAGTTTGAACCACATTTTCAGGGATTTTTACTTATGCTCAGATTTCACTTTGGAATTGTCACTTTATCACTGAAATTGACTTTCAGTTGCTTATTCATGCACTTTGAAGTGCATTCATATTGTATATATTGAAAAAGTTTATCTTTTTCATTTCGGTTCTTGTTATTCAGCCTTTGCATTATGCAAAGCGAATTTTCTTGTAACTTAGTTTTCAAAGTTTAATAGATATTTTAGCAATTTTTACAGGTTATCTTGGAGTATCATTTGCAGAACGTTCCTTCATTTGTCATTGCAAGTTAAAAATTATCCTTCTTAGATTTAGGTGTCTTATTTTGTGAATGTTTGGATACAAGTTTAATGTCTTTTCTATCAGAACCTTTAAATTTTTGTCAACATTCGTGAATGCATGTACATGAAGAAGCAATCTTAGTTGCAGGTCATAAATTGTGTCTCAAGTATATCTATTTCTTTAAGTTGTGAAAATAAGTTCTTCCTTCATAAAGAATGAATTATCAGGCTTGTTTGTGAGTCATTAATGCAGTTAAATTGTTCAATCTGAGTTGTGAAAGTAAGCTTCATGATAAATCAGTTGTGAGTTAGTCTGCTCATAAATATCAATTAGGTGCATCACCGAGGTTTTAATTTCAGTTTCATGCATTTAGCAATAGTTCTTCTATCCCTTTTCTCAAAGAAAATCATTCAAGTACCTAATTGATCATCAAATAGGAAGTCGGCCTAGAATTCGGAGGTTCAATCTCGTTATAGGTCACCCACAACCTGAGTTTGATGCAATGTTTCAACAGATTGTTGAATTTAATTATTCAAGCGTTCAGGTGCAATCTATTTGACAATAGTTTTTGGCACGCCCGGTGGGACTTTGAATAACTTTTCATAGCAATATTTTTACAGTTCAAGCTGTTGTTTGGTATATACAGTAGTATTTCAGCCTTTCAAAGGATTGTTTTCATATACCTAGTGACTTTGTTTCTCAATTTCTAGTAGATCAAGTGCAAACAGCTTATGAGAAATATTCAGACACAAAGTTATTCTTCGTTTGAGTACTTACAGCTGTATTCGCCAAAGAGAATAGGAAGGACAGACAAGCGAACATCCGGTAAGCCTTCAAGAAAGCAATAATTTTCTCTGATTAAAAGAGTAGAACCATTAGTTTACACATCAAGAAGGAGAGGCAGATCGTTAACAAGGGAGCCAATTTCATTTTCAGCTTTGCCAAGTTACAGAGTACCGGTTCAGCCTGTACCAATTATACAAGCTGTAAATCCCAGAATACCAGCAGCTCCGATGGCTAGAGCGCATGTTTTTGTTCCATTTAATGGGGGAATCCCATTAGATTTGGCTTTGCATGATGATATACCAGTAGCAACACTCAAAACTCTACCCTTCTTTACTGGTGAAGATCAGACTACGCCCATTGAGCATATTATAGACGTAGCCTTGCTATGTGGAGTTCACCATGTGATTCAGGAGAACATAGCTTTGAGGTTGTTAGCATTTTCATTCAAGGGGAAAGCATCTCAGTGGTTTCGCGGCTTACCAGTTCATAGCGTCCCGACATGGGATATTTTAGGAGACAAGTTGACAAAGCAATTTTCAGATAAGTCCTATCATTTATCTCTAGTTGAACAAATGACGACTATAAAGAGAGCGCCACAAGAACAAATGATGGACTTTAATTTCAAAGGACATGGGATCGAATTTCAGTAACGGTAAGGCCAACTCCTGACCACGCTTTTTTGTATTACCTTAGATCATTGCATAGTGATATTGTCTTAATGATACAGTTTATGGGTGGGTTAACATTACCAGCAGCATATGGCATCGCCATTAGAGCTGAAAACAGCCTTATACAAGCTGGTAAACTTGCCCAAAGACCCCCTATGCCAATTTTCCCAGAGGTACAACCATATATGCCCATTCAAATTCCTCCAATAGCCGCTATACCTATTGTTCCAGCCTTAGGTTTCCAAGCAGCAATACAAAATAATGTTGTTCCAGCAAATTTTGATTTACAAAGTCTTAAAAATACCCAATAACAGCTAATAAATGACCAATAGCAAATAGCCAAGTTACTACAAACTATGAGTAACAACTTGGTAAGTCTTAGTCAAAATTTTAGGCCTAATCAATCATCATTTCAAGCAAATAGGCCTGCTTATCAAGCTGATTACCAAGGACAGAAGAGGAATTTTAACTTTAAGCCTAATCAGCCATTTAACCCAACTGCTGCTATCTCTTCAAAAGAGTTGATGCCAATACAGAACTTAGTGCAAGATTATATATGGTGTTATCCCTGCAATCAGCCTCATAATTAGGCTACTTGCATGAATGAGGTGATTAATCAAGCACTTATGGTGCAAAATAGTTATGCTGCTTCTGAATAGACAAGTAAGGAGGACAATAATCAGTAGGATGAACAAACGCAAAGTGACCTTGGCATTGCCATGATGAACTAGCAAGGAAGTGAATTTTGTGGAGTTAATCACGTGCAAAGTAAAAATCAATCAACCACTTCTATTGCAACCAATACTAGGGCCAAGAAATGAGCATTTGATCTGATATAGCAAGCTGTTCCTGATAAACAACAGGCAGAAAAGGACAAACAGCCTGCTATTCAACAGAAAAATCAAGATTTTATAGCCCAACAGGGGCAAGTTCAGCCTTCAACAGCTCAGAATGTTCATATTTTACCAAGACAACAAGTTGGACCATCAAAGGAGCAACCTAAAGTTCAGTCCTAGCCTCAAGCAGCTCAAACAGACGTTGTTGTTCAAAAGGTGCAGTCAAAGGTTGGTGCTTCTTCTTTCAATATCATTGAACATATGAAAAAAACAACTGTTGGCATTACCATGTTAGATGCATTATGCTTGCTTGGGAAAAAAGAAAGTTTGCAGGAGGTTTTGGCTAAAATATCAATTTCTGACAAAACAAATACAAAACAGCCAAGAGTTCTTACGAATAGTTCAAATCAAAAGCAGGGACAGCCAGCTAAAGAGGTAAAACCACCCCCTTTTTATGTCAGCTTAATAATTGGTGATAACTTAGTGCATAATTGCATAATCGACAATGGAGCAAGCAGTTCAATTATGCCTAAACAGTTGGTAGACAAGTTAGGACTTGATTATGAACCATTGTCAAAAGGGGTAGTTCAGTTGGATGGTACAGTTGTTAAGTCTGTAGGAGTTATTAAAAATCTGCCTCTTACGTTGCATGCCTGTCCCAATTTTCAAATTTCACAGGACATATATATCATTAATCTCCCACCTTATTTTGCCATTTTCCTATCTAGAGACTTTACTACAAAATTAGGTGGTTATTTGTCATCAGACTGGTCACATATGTTTTTCAAGACCAGGTATGGTACTAGAGTCACGATTATGTTAGAATCATTAGCTAAAGACCATAATGAATGTTATGTTCTGAACCCCATAAATGAAAACCTAACTTTCCATGATCAGGAGGATCAATCCATGACCCTCGACCCCAATGTACCTATAGAAGGAATACCTGACATAAATCTAGATGAGTGGGCAGTTGAGAATCACGAAGTTGATTCATTCAATCTCATAGACGAAGTAGGTTTGGGAATTTATATGATTCGAGAACCTTATGCACTTATTCCAAATCTAGTTAAGGAAGAAAAATAGCAAGTATAGCAGATTGATCGGGTTTGGAAGCTATTTTTTGAGGGTTCTAGGAGTAAAATTGGTGCTGGTGGAGGAGCTATTCTGATTTCACTTGAAGGAGACAGGTATTATTCAGCTTTTAGATTTTCTTTCAACTATTCTAATAATGTTGTTGAATAAGAAGCCTTAATACATGGCTTAGAATGGGCCAGAAAAAGAAATATTAAGTGCTTACAGGTGTATGGTAATTCAAAATTAATAGCAAATCAAGTTAGAAATCTGAATTTAACAAAGAATGATTTGTTGAAATTGTATAAGCATCATGTTTGGGACTTAATTGAGGAGTTTGATGCATTTAATCTACAATCAGTGCCTAGACTTCAGAATAAGCAAGCTGATAAACTTGTTGCTCTAGGGTCACAGTTTGACATTCTGACTGAAATTCATAATGTGGAGGTACAGCAGTACATGAATGTAGTTGTCAGACCTTTTAGTACCTGATAATAATGTAAGTTGGAAGATTTTTTATAGTGATGAACAGATAGTTCATTTTCTGATGGAAGAAGCAGAGTTTTCTGCTAGAAATCAACAAAAATTTGATCAACAATATGGTGATCAGATCATGCAACTTAAGACTAACAAGCTGCCAAAGGGTTTGGTGACCCTTGAATCCATCTTCAACACTGATGACCAGGTTAGAAGAGATAAATCAGGCATTACAGTGAAGCAGGAGCATTACGAATCAATAGAAATTTTCAAGGACAAGCTGCTTAAGCTTGGAAAAGTCTGTACAAAGGTAGAACAACAAGCATTTATCTTGCTTTGTCAAGAATTCAGCGACATATTCGCTTGGCAGTATGGAAATTTGAAGGGTTTCAACCCCGAGTTATCTCAGCATACAATTGAGCTTGAACCCAATGCAAAACCGATAAGAGAGAAGCAGAGGCCTCTGAATCCGAAGTTAGAACATCTGATGAAAACATAATTAAACAAGTTGATTGAAGGTAGTATAATATTTCCAATCAAACAAACTTCTTGGGTGTCAAATTTGTTGCCTGTCAGAAAGAAGAGAGGAGAAATAAGGTTGTGCGTTGACTTCTGTGATCTAAACAGAGCTTCACTCAAGGATCATTACCCGCTGCCTTCAATGGAACAAATATTGCAGATTGTTTTAAGATCAGAAAGGTTTTCATTGTTGGATGGGTATTCAGGTTACAACCAAATCTTGGATAAGGAGGAAGATCAGTATAAAACAACCTTTACCACCAAGTGGGGAATAATGGCTTACAGGAAGATGTCGTTTGGATTTTCAAATGTAGGAGCCACCTTTTAGAGAGCGATGGATATGGCTCTCCAAGGTCTGATAAATAAATTTGTTCTTGTTTACCTAGATGATATCACTATTTTCTCACGGAATGTTGATGATCATTTCAGTCATCTTAGACAGATATTCGAGAGGTGCAGAGAATACAAAATCTCTTTGAATCCAAAGAAGAGTATTTTTGTTGTTCACAAAGGTAAGCTTTTGGGTTACGTTGTTTCAAAAGAAGGCATTTCTATTGACCCAAAATGTATTGCAGCCATTCTGGCTTTACTGCTACCCACTCCCAAAAAAGGTTTGCAGAACTTTCTAGGTAGAATAAATTTTGTGAGGAGGTTTATTCCTAATGTTGCAGAATTATTATAGCCATTAATAGCCATGCTAAAGAAAAACATTCAATTCAACTGGTCAAAAGAAGGAAAGAATAGTTTTTGAGCAGATTAAAGAGGCACTTGCAGCAGCCCCTACTCTTATAAATCCTGATTTTGATAAAGATTTCACACTGTACGCATTTGGAGGAGTGGATACCATCTTCGTAATTCTCTATTAGCAAAATAATGAAGGTATGGAGTAGCCCATAGCTTTCTTTAGTCAAGTCTTGCATGATTACGAAACAAGATATTCATTCGTTGAGAAGCATGTACTTATTGTAGTGAGAAGTCTAAAAAAATTCAAACATATACTGTCTAATAATAAGATAAATTTGTTGGTAGCTCACCCAACAGTTAAGGAGTTTCTGTTGAATAAAGACATTAATGACAAGCGAGCAGGCTAGATAACCAAAGTCATGGAATATGACATCAACATAAAGGTTACCAAGCTTATTTGAGGTAAAGGACTGTGTGAACAGCTTGCAAAAAATGAAGAAAACAGCAGTCAAAAGGTTGCTACAGTTCTGAATTATGAAGATGAACCTGCTATTTCAGTTGTTCCAGCTGATTGGATTCATTAGATGATCCATTACTTGCATACTAGAGATTGTCCAGATGGTTTAGACAAGTATAAACGAAGATATTACAGATTACAAGCAATTCCTTATGCAAAAATTGATGGTGTTCTTTATAAGAAGGATTTCAATGGTGTTTTTCTCAAGTGTATTTATCCAGATCAGACTGAAAGAATTCTTGAAGAATTCCATGATGGACTTGCTGGAGGTCATTTTGCACCACGTACTACAACTCTGAAAATTATGAAGGCAGGCTATTATTGGCCAGATCTTTTCAAAGATGCACATACTTATGTCAGAAAATGTGTTGAATGTTCACTTTTTGCAGGAAAACAAAAGTTAGCAGCCCTGCCCCTGAATCCAATTCAGGTTGAGCACCCATTCGAAAAGTGGGGACTCGATTTTATCGGTCCAATCAATCCACCCTCAAGTGCTGGGCACAGATGGATTTTAACTGCCATAGACTACTTTACGAAGTGGACTGAAGCAATCACATTAAGAGATGCAAATGAAACATCAGTTTTAAACTTTTATAAGGATATAGTTTCCAGGTTTGGTACACCTGATTCAATTATTTCTAATAATGCTTTGGCTTTTGTTGGTTTAAGAGTTTCAGATTGGTCAGTAAAGAATAATATTTATCTAAACACCTCGTCCAATTATTACCCCCAGGGTAATGGACAAGGTAAATCAACAAATACGAATCTGATTAAGATCATACAGAAGACTATTGAAGATAATCAGAGGTCATGGCATGACAAGCTCAAGTTAGCCCTGTGGGCTGATAGAGTTACACCAAAACGTTTAACAAGATTTTCACCTTATGTTTTGGTTTATGGGAAAGAAGCCAAACTGCCTATCTCAATTGAATTGCCAACTTTGAGTTACATAAAAGAACTTGAATTACTTGAGGAGTAGCCAATGCAAGTCAGGCTTACTCAATTAAGAGAGTTGGAAGAAACCAGAAAAGAAGCCTAAAGAAAGCTTAAGATTCATCATTCTCAAATGAAGAGGACATTCAATAAGAAAGCAACAACAAGGATATTTAACAAAGGTGATTTAGTTTTCAAGTGGGATGAGCTCAAAAGCAGACCTGATAAACATACGAAGTTTGACGCCATGTGGGATGGCCCGTATGTTATTACAGAAAAGAAAGAAATCAATGCATTTCAGCTTTCAAAGCTGAATGGTGAAGTACTGCCAATCCCTGTCAACGGGATTCATTTGAAAAAGTGTTATTAAGCATCAAGCTTTCAAATGTACATAGTAGAATAGTTTTTAGTTTTAGTAATGCTTTCAATAAGTGCCTGATGGCACGTTTCATTTCATTTTTGTCATGTTTTCAATAAGTGCAGTTGCTGCACCTGGTTTTTCAGATTCTATCTTCAATAGAATTGCTAGTTTCTTTCAAGTTTTCATTTTTTGAAGCTGAGTTACAGTTTTCTGAGATTAACATAATAGAAAATGGACTCCATTCCTAATGGATAAGTTATATACTGGTCAATTGTGTTTAGCAGGAAAACACTCCGCAGAGGTTGCCAATTTGTTACCTATTTTTCACTACAGGCTCAAACAAGTAGAGCTGAATGAAATTCATCATTGATAGGTACAAAAATCTTAAAATTTTGTTCATTTAAGTATTCATTGATCATCATGGAAGATCATTTTACATCTGAATCATAGTTTTATTGCGCAAGCATTTAAAACAGAAAATTGAGAAACTTGCATAGTTATGCTTTTTATTCATTTTGTAAAAAAGCTAAAATCTCGCACA
This sequence comes from Sequoia sempervirens, assembly GCA_007258455.2. Lineage (NCBI taxonomy): Eukaryota > Viridiplantae > Streptophyta > Pinopsida > Cupressales > Cupressaceae > Sequoia > Sequoia sempervirens. Next base: position 74,024,352 of record VDFB02193867.1, on the reverse strand, counting down.
AGCCGCGAGAGTAACTTAATTTGATCTGACAATCAAATGATGAATACAATTATCAAGGACAAACTACAATACTGAAAATAACATAAGTGTAAAGAAGAGAAGAAATTCATCATTGCCTGTAATGATGAATCACTTTTGTTGGTATATTCAGTCGTCGTGTCTCCAAGTAGCTGCAGCCTCGTTTCCTCGCTCCATGAACCTGCAAAATTGTTAAGGAGTGGCATTATAGTTATACTCTAAGCAATGATGAATTACATTCTGCCTTATGCCTATGCTACCAACAGGAATGTAATTTGCATCAAAACAAGCATTCATCAGATGAAAGGCTAACAATCAAGAAAAGCATAACTCAATGGAAGCTTTCAGCTTCTTTTATTTTGCTAACATGTTTGTTTCAATGTACAGGAACAGGTTCATCATGTTCGAGAATTGTTTCATTAGATATGTGGAGTAAAACGGGCTCCCACAAGGGTTGAGCTTGGCATATCAAGGAAGATACACTCTCAGATTACATATGAGAGTTCATTAATGTTTAAATAACAATCATTAAAAGCATCAATGCTACTGAAACTGAATGATATAATCATGCAAGCAGCCTTATTTCAAAGAGATTTCAAGTATTTAGCGACATTAATTTCAAAATGTAGTAATCTACTCTTGAAGTAGACAGCCTTTGCAAGGTATGGACCATCAATGCCAGAGCTGTTTTTCATCTGCATTTTAAGCTGAAAGTAATCTTGGTGTTTGAAAGAATAATATAATGGCAACATATGAGTTCAGCTTATGAGTTAAGTGACAAATGCATTCCAGTCATAGGGAATGATGAAGGCTACAGCTGAATCAAAATTCCAACTTTGAGTATATGCAAGAAGGCATCAAAATATCAATGGAGTAGCAATTATGGCTTAGACAACATTCTACAGGCATGTTTATTTTAAATATTAGATGAGAATATAGAAGAAAATTCACAAGGAAAGATGACAAAGATATTACAATTATATGAACTTACAGCAATTATGATAGTAGTAGTGAGTATATCTTAGTCGGTATTGATAATGAATGTAAGTATTTTCGAAGTTGAAAGTATAGTCTTACTGCTGTAACATCGCTCCATGGTTTGATATATAGGAGTAAAGAAGCTATTGAGGTCATTACAAGGCTCATAGCTGTGAAGTGGAATTACTGTCCTATAGTACCAGCATAAAGCACCAAAGTGAGCAGTCAAAATTTGAGTACCAAATGTATTTCTGAGCAAGTTTCTATCATAAGACAACCATCACAATGATAAACATAATCCATGATCAAGACTAATGGACCGTTTCTTTGAAGGAAAGAGTAGACAAGCTTGAAGCTTTACTCAGCAATATAACTTTCTTCAATTTGATCTGATATATTTTATAGCTTGGTAGGGTTGGGAAGCAAAACATGACAGTCATATCAAGGAGTTTAAAGGCAGCCATGTCAGAATGACAATTATAATGTTGTTTGCTAGTTATAATTCCATGGTTTTGAAGGGCAGTAAGACTATTGTCAAAATGTGGCAATGAAGTGACCAAGAGAATATAAAGCCATGGATGGAATCAACTGGTAATCTCTGATACGAGTTACAGTCACATAGTGATAGGACAGTTATGTTGAGTGACTAAGATTTCATCATAGATGAGCACAATCAAGAGAATATTTGTTGAAGTTCATTTTTAAAGCTCAGCACAGCTTCTTGGAAGTAAAGAATGCAACCATTTAGATACTATCCATAGATGCCACAAAAGCATATATACATATTTCTTAGATACGGATACCCATAAATTCTATGGAAGCCTATAATGACAAAGGAAACCCATGACAATGTTTATTCTAAAAAAGAATAGAGATTGTGAATTTATGTTTTAACACACATATTAAAGAGGCCAAGCCTTTATCTTCATGTACAAGGAGAAAGCAAATAAATGTCTTCCATGGCGGCTGTTACAAAATTTTTTCTAATGTTTCAATACTACTAAGAAATGTTCTTATGGCAGAAAAAATGCAAATATCTTTTTACCCATGAAAGGATTTTATTCTAAAATGCAAAAATACAAAAAATTGTAAAGACCCAAATGGGGTTATCATAAGCCATGACTAGGTACAGAGTATGTTAAAAAATTTGAGCTATAAATGTAAAAATCTCTTGGTGCGCAGCAAATGATTCAGGGAAATACTTTCATGGCAGTCATAGAAAGAGGAGTAAACGAAAAAAGTCAATAATAATAGACAAGCTGCATTGTGAAGACATTACACAAATTTATGTCTTGAGAGGGCATCTATCTCTGTTTTCTTCTTCTTAAATCACAATGAAATTCTTCAGAAGTAGCAAAAGATAGTTCCAGATAAAAGTCAAGAGCTCGAATCCATTATGATAGCCTGATAAAGGCTGGAAATGTACACAAGAAGGGAAAGTATCAAGCTTACCAACGCTGTCATGGTGTCATGCTTCCAGAAAATCTTTTTGACTTATGTTTACCAGTGCAAAACGTGCTCTTTCCAGCTCTCATGGCGGCCACAGTTAAACAGAGTACCACGAAAATACAAAGAACAAAGGAAGTAATAGAATATATTAGAAAGAATGTTCAATATTGTGCACAAGCATGCCTTTAAAGCTTCATAAAATGCTTCATTATGGAGGAAAACTGATAAAAACGAACTTACCATATGAAAATCAACAATATTCAGCTCAGGAAGTGTTGAAAAGTGTAGATTCGAATCATTTCATGATGAGTTCGAGCTGAAACCCTACTCCATAGCGGCAGTCGACGGATTCTTCATGAAGCTTCTCAAAGTGTGGTCGAATGGTAATGATTTAGGGTTAGATGATATTTTTTTTCCATTCGCCCTAACTCATTTTTGGTATTTTTGTGAATGATTTTCAATAATCATTATGTTCCTTATTCTCCCCGTGGCCATGAATTTTAAGTCAATGCGCCTAACAAAGTGGTCGGCCTTATCAATGATGGAGTTTTGTGCTAAAATATTATGGCAGCACATTTAAATCATTGCCAAATATATATGCCAAGTGTGGTCAGCTCTAGGAATAAGTATGGTGGTCTTCAATAGTGTTTAATGAACAATGCATATTTTCAAATATATGCTAAGTATAGTGTATAAAGCTATGAGGGGAGAATAATACTTTCAAATTTTGTAAGTGAATTATTCTTATTTATTTATTTGCATTGTATCATGTAAGCTAATTAATTAATGATATGTTATAAATCATTTAGTTAATTTAGCATTTTAAAATGCAAATAAACAAATGTTATGTGAAACTCTAGGTGCCTTCAAGTTTACCTTTATTCCTCATGTTTATTCGCATTAAATAATGTAAATGAATTAATTAAATGATGCATTATAAATCATTTAATTAATTCATCATCTTAAAATGTGCATAAAGATGTTATGTAAAGCTAAATCACAATTTACTTCAGTTACACATTAGTTTCAACTAAAGACTTAAACGTGAAGATGGAGTTCCAATGTGCATGGGCGAATTGGTTAGAACGAGGCAATTTTGCATGCTTTAGCCCACCTTTTCAGGGATTTCAATTCAGTTTGAGTTGCAGATCAGTTACATGCTTTATGACTGCAGGTTCGAGACGAGTTCACTCATTTTTGCATGAGTTTGAACCACATTTTCAGGGATTTTTACTTATGCTCAGATTTCACTTTGGAATTGTCACTTTATCATTGAAATTGACTTTCAGTTGCTTATTCATGCACTTTGAAGTGCATTCATATTGTATATATTGAAAAAGTTTATCTTTTTAATTTCCATTCTTGTTATTCAGCCTTTACATTATGCAAAGCGAATTGCCTTGTAACTCAGTTTTCAAAGTTTAATAGATATCTCAGCAATTTTTACAGGTTATCTTGGAGTATCATTTGTAGAACGTTCCTTCATTTGTCATTGCAAGTTAAAAATTATCCTTCTTAGATTTAGGTGTCTTATTTTGTGAATGTTTGGATACAAGTTTAATATGTTTTATATCAGAACCTTTAAATTTCTGTCAACATTCGTGAATGCATGTACACGAAGAAGCAATCTTAGTTGCAGGTCATAAATTGTGTCTCAAGTATATCCATTTCTTTAAGTTGTGAAAATAAGTTCTTCCTTCATAAAAAATGAATTATCAGGCCTGTTTGTGAGTCATTAATGCAGTTAAATTGTTCAATCTGAGTTGTGAAAGTAAGCTTCATGATGATTCAGTTGTGAGTTAGTCTGCTCATAAATATCAATTAGGTGCATCACCGAGGTTTTAATTTTAGTTTCATGCATTTAGCAATAGTTCTTCTATCCCTTTTCTCAAAGAAAATCATTCAAGTACCTAATTGATCATCAAATAGGAAGTCGGCCTAGAATCCGGAGGTTCAATCTCGTTATAGGTCACCCACAACCTGATTTTGATCCAATGTTTCAACAGATTGTTGAATTTAATTATTCAAGCATTCGGGTGCAATCTGTTTGACAACAGTAATAATTTTCTAAATGGACCCAAAATGTTAGAAATTTCAAAAAGTTATTTTTCCTTGTACATGTAAGAGCTTTTCAGGGTAGGGGTTTCAGAAGTAGCAGAAGCTTATTTTTCCCAAAAAATATAACACATGGATATTTTAGGTGCTTCAAAGCTTAACAAACCTAGTTTGTTTTTATTTCAAAATCGTATTTTCAGAAAACCATTAAAAAAGGGGCAACAAGGAAACTTTTTCTTGTAAAATATTGCACATGGTTTTTGTTGAAAAAGTTGCGCTAATCATACCCAAAAGGTCAGATTTGTGAGTAACTATTGTTTTCTTAGACATGCAAGAAGACCTAAGACAAGAATGGAGGAAAAAGACAAGAAGTTTGGAAATTATCAACTGCCTCTCAAGATCTTTAGGAAAATTATGCCTAGAAATGTAGACCTTGATGAACTATCCCTATGTGCAACTTTATTCTTGAAATTATGAAGAACATTGAAAAACCCTCAGACAAATCTTCAAAAGACATTGGAGAAGAAAAATATTTGTTCTTGAGCTTCAACCTACAAAGAAAGATGTTGAATTATGATGTCTAGACTTGATTAATAGTGTTTGATGTTGAATGCATCAAGTTTGGGAACCAACACATGATTGAGGAGTCAATTAGCCTGATTTGGTGTTCACAGAATTGATTTCCACCAATTTGGGGGCATTTTAGACATTAAAAGGCTTTCAAAATTGTTAACTTTAGTCAATTGGGCCTAGTTTGACTTTAGGCATCCAAGTTGAGGAGTTGAACACTTTTTCATTCTTTTTCTGTGATGAAATGCCTCCTTTTGATCTATGATTTTGGTTGCTTAGTTGATCATGAAGTGTTGAAGAATGCATCTGACTGCTCAAAAAGTTGGGTGCCTATTTCTAGGAAGGTGCATTTTCTTTAACACTTTAGCCAATTCTTCATGTTCTTCATCTTGCCTTCACCTTCAATTTTTTCTGCTTGATCTTCGTCTATGAATGCTTGACAGGTCCTTTGAGAATGCAACTAGATTCATCATGAAGTTGAAAGGATGTTGAGCAGATGTCTTGTAGAAAACAACTATTGAAAACTTTATTTGGTTGCCTAGAATGATGGACGCCCTTGGTTAGCAAGGGGCTCTTTTTCCTTGATGTCCATCAATTTACCCTTTTTCTTACGTGCTCAAATGACCAACAACTACCATTTTTTTATGCGTCTCAGAGACTGGCGAACATGTTTGTTGTAAAGATGAGCTAACGCTAGGGAGATCACTTGGAGATAAGCTTACTAAAAAATTGACATCTGGTTAGTCTCATTCTTGGGTGCCCTGGTGCAGGTGCACCTAATCACCTAGTTGAACACCTCCATCATTGAAAGTCATGAAGAGTCATTGATGGATGTCTAGGATGGAATAAGAATTTTTTGTGCTTATTTAGGCTTAATAAGGTCTAAAAAGACCAATCACAATGTAATTGGAGGCATCTTGGGTCATTTAGGTTGAAAATGTCAAAAATGCCATCTTGCTCCTAAAGTTGTCTTTGTAGTTTGTAAGCACATTTCTTGAGTTTGTATATGCAATATGGGAATCTTCATGTAACAAGGCTATTTCAAAGCCATCTGAATGATTCTCGGGGTCATAAGGTTTTAGGAGTGAAGAGTTGTTTAAAGGTAGTCATTAAGGGTTGTCATAATGCAGTTTAGGAGTCTTAAAGTTTTAAAAAATAGTTGGAGGCGTTGATGGTTAGTTGGTTTTTTTGAAATTTTCTTTAAAAACCTCTCAAGGGGCCCGAGGATGGTTGGATGTGTTGGAAATTGAAATTTCTATTGAAAAAACAACGTTCTTCCCTAACTTACTGTTTCCCTGTTGTTTTTCCTGAGTTTTCTGTATTTTGTTTACTCTATACAATCTGTACAGGCACTTTTATGGTCTGGAACTTATGGTGAAGTGTGGAATCATGTATTAATTTCCTTTTGGAATATGTTTCAATGCAAACCATTTGGATTTGTGTTGGTTCTCTGCACTACACTGAGACTACTCTGTTTTATTAATATTTAGTGTTGAGAGTCACTTAAAATGGCACCCTGACCCATTCCACTCACTGTCCTTGTTGTACCTCGTGGAATGGGTCCAAAATCATGAAATTTAAGTTTCTCCATGGTTGGGAAGGCTGAAGATTTGTGTTAACTGAGATTGGGTGTTACCCTAGGGTAAAATTTGAATGATTTCCTTATGAAACTAGTGTGTCAATGAAGGATTTCAATAAAACAGTGAATGAGGTGTCTTTGTAATGGATCCTTGAGTCTGTGCAGAGCATATACATGGTGTTTAATTCATTGAATGGGTCTGATAAACCCGGGTGGGTAGTTTTCCAGTAAACCCTAGAGATTTGTATGTAAAGCGAGGGTTTGTAAGTTCGGTGTCAAAATGGTCTTGAATATGAGAAATAACTAGTCAATTGGGTGTTTTGTAACAAGTTTAGAGACTGACCAAAGAGTTTTGAAGAATACAACGTGATTTGAGGGTACTTCATTTGAAAAATAGGCCTAATTCTAGTAGCCTAAAACAAAGATGTTGTATTGAAACTCTTTATTTTTGGGAAGAGGTCACTTGAATCTTTTTGGGAAGTTGTTTTGTATCAGGTTGAGAGTCTTTGTAGATACTTGGTTGGCCATTGTAAGGTCTTGTATAAAAGATAACTCCATTTGTTGGATTTTGAAGACTAGGAGCCTCTTGAGGAGTGTTAAGGGAAAAGTTGTGAATTGTTTGAACCAAGTCATCTTTGTGTTGGGTTTGTGTTTTCTCTTCCTTGGCTCTGCATCATGCCCCTGAGCTACAAGGGCACTATTTTTATATGTTTTGATTACTATCTGATGATACATTCTTTCAACATCTCTTGACTTTGCCTTCGTTTGTTGGTGACTAATGAATCAAGTGAACCTACTTGATGATGTGTTGGAAAGCTAGCAGAATTACGAAGGAGATGGCTATCTTGGAAAAACTTGATGACTACCTTTGATCTTTTGAATTCATTGGCGCCCTTGGCCAGCAGGGGTGCTTTTGGTTGTAGTTTCATCGTTTCCTTGAAATTTCTCACCTCTTCGTGCTTTGGGTTCATCATTGTAGCTCAACTAACTTGATCACCGTTGTCAACAACATGAATGTGTTCACCATAGGAATTTCTTTCACCATATTTCATGTACGGGTGATTGAAAAATGGCTAAGGCATAGACTATGTAGCCTCGTCCTTGTAGCAAGGCATGCATCTTCCAGAATTAGTCAATTTTTAGCATTTTTCACTTTTGAAAATCCCCTCCATCGCACAGTATCTTTCACCATGGATTCTTCATTGAAGCTTTTGAGGCTTAGATTTTGATACCTGGTATTAGCCATCTACCATTAATGGTTGTGGAGGTCCTAGCTTTTCTCTCAAAAAAATGAAGTAGACCCACTAGAGTAAAAAAAAAAAATTGGTGATTTTGACTTGACCAATGTGATCATGAAGTCAAATTATCCTATCAAAATCATTTTCAACTAATTCTGGAAAGATCCTATTTTTAGGGGTTTTCCTAAAAATAGGGGTATGAAACCCTAATTTTCAAATTTTTAGAATTTTGCAAGTATCTTCCTTGACATAAACCCACAAAAATCCTATGTTTTGTTTGACCTAAAATGGGCTTTTGACAAAAAATTTACATGATTTATACCATTTTGATCAAAATGCTTTATTGAAGCAAAAATTTATTTTGGGTACAACATACCACCATCTAGTGCAAATGTTTCCTCTAAAAACTAAGTTAAGAGCTTTCGCTCAAGGGGAGCTTTAATGAACATCTTATATCCCCTTCCAAAGAAGAGGCGTTGATGCCTCAACACGAATATATGAGATAAAGAATGACATGCTTGATCTATTGGTGAAGATTGTGAAAGAAAATATGTCAATGCGGAAGTTTGTGAAGCATTAGAAGTTGATTGTACATACAAACAAGGGTTTACCAGTTTTATTGTTTAAGGCATTCAATGCAAAATTAGGTCAGATCAAAAGGATTAAGTGATTTCTATAAGGAAAACTCATTCATAACAAGCATTGAGGAGGAAAGTAGAAAAGGAGTTAGCAAGGTGATCTGTGATTTGGTGCATCAAAACCCTAGTTCAGCAAGCAAAGGAAAAGGTATTTACGAATCTTGTTTACCCTAGTTTTCAAAAAACCTTGTTTGAAAGTAGTTTGAATCTATTTTGTAATGGCTAAACCAAGGGTAATTGAAGTTACAGAGAAAACACAACCTAAGTTTAAGAAATATCCTACAAAATCTATAGAAGATGACCCGTTAGGTGCTTTTTCACATGTTCCATATAGAGTTTTGTTGATTGAGGATATTATAATCTGTATTCATGGAAAAATGGAAGAATTTGATCACACTAAGCTAGTAGATATATGGATGAAGGAATTTACTGGAGATAATTTTACCCTAAAACCAGAGTTTCAAAACCTAGTCACAAAGAATTAGATGTATGGCAATGGTTTCCAAATTGTTGTTTTGATAGCAAGTGGGTTAGAACAGCATTAAGTAGATTCCATGAAAAATTTGTTTGGACCGACATTCCTAACATGATAAAAAGAGGTGATTAGAGAGGTTACAGGTCTATGCTCCACCAAACCTATTCCCATGTTGAAATCGGTTAAGAATGAAGTGGTAATGGAACTCACAAGTGTAACATATGACAAGAGGGCTTTGGTAGTAAATACCATCAGGAATCCAACTGTGAGGTATGTAGCAGTGTTGATTGGGTACAAAATCTATTTCACTAACAAAGATAATTTTATGTTTTCCACCACAATTAATGTGGCATATGAGATGGTTGAAAAAGGTGTTGATTATGATCTTTGTAAGTTGCTAAGGCAACAATTGACAGAAATTCTAAAGCAAAAAAAAGAAAATAAATATGCATTTAAGTATGGGACTTTGGTTATGTGTTTACTTTTCTATTTTCTAAAAGAACTCATCAAAACCAAAGGAGTGAAATGGTTGCAAGGAAGACCAATTTCTCATTAGATCAAAGATTTCATGAGCAGTCTTGGTGATGGGAATGCATAAGATGAGGCACTTGTTGCCTTCTTTGCAATTTTTCAAAAAAGAATGCATGAGAGAGATAGGATTTCAAGGCAAATGGTAGAGAAATATAAAAATGACATCATATTTTTGGTTAGTACTAATGAATGCATCATGGAGGAAGTTGAACCAAGGACTGTGTGGATCCCTGCATTGGGATATGAGGTCACTGAACAAGAGATAACTAGTCTAGCTAACATTTTTTTGAAAACTACAAAGGATACAACTAAAGAAAGATATGGAACTTATGAAGAGAAATCCATGGAAGTGCACACGGAGCATAAGAAACTAGTAATACAGAAGAAGGTCAAAAAGATGGTTGAAGAGATTATAGAGGAAATGGGCATCTCTAAGGAACAAATGTAGTATGCAAGAGAAAAAACTAAGGGAGAATTTAGTGCTACAGGAGGATCAAAAATCACAAGATTTGATAGGATAACTACCAATCCTTTTATTTAGAAGTCCTCTGGGACTAGGCAACCTACTCGAGAGAAAAGGAAAACAACTGTTAGTCCTTCGATGAAGGAGAAATCTCCTCTAGTTGTGCATATGACAAGGACAGAGAAGAAGAAGGCTACTCTGGTAGCACCACCTACTGCCCCTATAAAGAAGAGACAAAAACAAAAGGTAGTAAGAGAAAATATTGCAAGTGTCAATCTAGTAGAAGAAGAAGAGAAGAAATGGAGGAAGAAGGACCACAATTGGTTTGCAAAAGGAGAAGTGAAGCTTCACAAGGTGAAGCAAGTGCCAATAGAAGAAGATTATCCATAGAAAGTGAAGAGGAAATTCAAGACAATTTATTAATATCTAGATTAATTAATATTCTTATAAGATTTAAATGTAACATTCTATATTTCTCATTAATATATAATATATTTAATTATGTAAATAGAAAAAATATGTGGATATATTTTTAATAAATAAGATTAACAATAGAATATTCTTAAAACTAAAAAATATATCTTATTATTTATTTAGAAAAATACATAGATATCTTTCTAAAAAATTAAGATTGAAAATCTAAAAACAAAAATTTAGTATCTTATCATCTATTTGGAAAAATCTATATACATATTTCTAAAGACTGAAATTTAAAAATCAAAAAGCATAAATCTTAAAACAAAAAATATTGTAATCTAATATGCTTTAAATACAACCCACCTCCCATTAATTCATCACAACAAACAAAGAGTTGATTGATTTTAGCAAGCACAAGAAGATTCAGCATGCACGGAAGGGGATTTGTAGATTTTGAAGACCAAAATCAAGGTATTAAAAACATGTGAATAAATTTCAATTTTTTTAGTCAAAGATTAAAAATAGTAGAAGGATTGAGAAATATTAATGAAAATTACATAAATTTAGCTTTAGAAGGGGGTTTTCAGCTCCATTCTTATATGCATTTTTTAAATGGAGAATTTGAGCTGTTATTATGGAGAATTTAGTAGGGATTCACCCATTTTTTGATCCGTCAAGCTTCAAGTTTTACTTTTTAATCTTTTTTAACAACTATTCCTTATTTTCTTTTTCCCTCTTTTTCTTAATCACATATTTATTCCATATATTGTATTTTTTGAATATATTTTTTTATTTTTGATCCATTGATTATTCCATGTCTCAAGAAATGGATTTTAATGTTTGTTTGATGTTGCTTGACAAACTAGAAAACCCACTTTTGAATGTTTTTTCATTTGGGTTTTAATTGTTCTTTCTTGTACCCCACATAATAGAGTGAAAGATGATGGAATCCACTTAAATGGATATAGCCCACCAATTTTATTTATTTATTTATTTATTTTAACCTTCATACATTCCCTTACACCATCGTTGTTGTTGGTCCTCCTTGAAACCATCAAATCCATGTCTTTTTATGCTCATTTGGGCTTATGAAACTCAAGAAATATCACTTGGGAAATGCAGATGATGGCTAAGGTAGTTAATGCAATCTAAACTATCTTGCAAACTAGACTATCTTGTCATGCTCTATTCTAGTTTTCAAACTGAGATCATGAGGGTATAACACATCGACCATTTACAACAATAAGTGAACAACAAAAACAACCATGTATCATGTCCATTATCTCGACTCATTGGAGGAAAAATAATAAAAACACCGTTACATAGCAAACTGCTCTATTAATGAGCATCACCATAGTTGATTTAAAGAGAGCAAAAGATTATTTAACTAGAAAACAACACCAACTACAATAACACTCCAAAAAGATTCTTGGTTCACTAGAAAAGAATCAATTCAACTACCTTCTTTGATGACAATGTGAGCACAGTAAATAAACTATTCATTATAATCCAAATTAAATCCTTCTTATTACGGATTTCCAGTCTTTCAAAACATAAATTAAGATGGATTTCATCACACACCCATGTGTGAGTGAGAATCAAGAAGTCACATATGTATATGGCAGTCACACATATGCCTTAGCCACACAAAATGTAGCAGATCTCTTATTTATGGAATTGTGTTTATCTCTTTAGCACTTTAATTACCACTCCATTGTAGATGCACCCAACTCCTCTCTTTTTTTCCCTCAATGCTCACTTCACTGCCCACATGACCCTTATATCCTTGCATGCGATGAGGATTCACTCTCCTCTCTCCCCCTTCTTGCACCAACTTCTTTTTTTCCTTCTTCTCACAATTCCCACACATGTCTCTCTTGGTTCTCCCCATTAGAAACTGCTCTAATCGCCTTCCTAACTGTTTCTTGATTTCCAGTTTCCAAGCAAAACTGAAAGTTAAAAATCTCTCATAACTGACTTAAATTTGATTTATCCTCCTTTCCACATGGGTATGTAAACCAAAATTTAGCACCAAAAATAGCAAATAAAAATCAAACCAAAATTTAAAAGCTCCTACCTCAGCAAATCAATGCATATGACTATCAACATAGTAGAGTAGGTATGAATGTTTACAGTAGTAGACAGGGGTTATCATGAATTGATAGTTAGAATCTATTTTCATCATTGTGCATTGTAAAATTTTCAAGAACCATTATTTGGGAATCATTAAATAAATTCATAATTCTCAGTAGCGAGTAACCTAAAATATAAAATATGTTTTGTGTTATCTAATGGCTTCATCTATTACTTGTGTAGGACATGTGTAATCATTTATACAATGAAATTTTTTATTAAAATCTTGGTAAATCATCTCTAGGTGTCATAAAATGAATCTGTAGTCCTTAAAGATTAGTTTGAAAATTTATGTCTTTTTCCAAAAAATATAAATTACAATATAATTCAATAGCGAACCCCTTCTCAATTTATGAGTTTTTTTCTTTAACAAGGGTTACAAGTGTCAAATCTATAATCCCCTTTGGCCTTTTTGCAAATTTTGGAGGTGGACGAATTTTAGGTGTATTTTGACACAAAAGGACCTCACTATTGGATTCAGAGCTAACGAGAAAGTCAGATCTGCCTTTTTTTTGGCCTGATTTGGATTCCTAAGGTCAAATCTATGAGGGCAACTACATTTTTGGAGTATTTTGGGCCAAAAAGAACTTCACGGTTGCGTTCAGGAGGTCGATGAGATGAATTTTGACTATAAATTTGTTCAATTTTGACAGCAGGAGCTTCTAAGGAAAAACAATAACTATACAAGGCCCATACAGCCCCTGTATGGATTCCCTACATGCATATAAAAAAAATGGGGTGCAAAAATCATAGGTCAGCATGATTTTTTTAAATTTCTTATTTTTTAGAATTTTAAAAAAATATAAAACAAGGGCATGGTGGATTTAATTTGGCAAACATATTTTAAAAAGCAGGCACTAGTAGAATTTGGAAAATAAATGACTACGTGACTAAAAATTTTAGTCATGACAACTAAAAATGACTAAATTCTAATCATTTTTTGCAACACAAATACAAACAACTAAATAAATGACTAATTTGATCATCATAAGTGATTAATTTGATCATAAGTGGAAAATAAAGTGGAAATGAACAAAAAAGAAAGTGAAAGACAATTTTTTTTGGGTGCCAAACAATGAAAAAGAGAATTTTCATTTCCTTGGGTGCCAAACAATGAAAAGAGAATTTTTAGTTGAAGTGTCTATTGAGTGGGATTTTTAGTTTGCTGGTTGGAAGAAGTCCAAAGATTTTTTGAGGGCATGGCATAGAACCAACAGTTGGTTGCACCATCATCTATCTACATTGTTGAGAGGATCTGGGATAAAGGCACATTGAGTTTGCTCTGAAGAAACCTTTCTTTGTTGGCTTTGAATTCATCCACACTGCAAAGATTCAAAAGGGTTTTAAGAACCGTTGCATGCACGAGGAGATTGTCCAAGGTTTTGAGGACACATCATGCCCATGTTGAGATAATATTTGAGGTTTTCCTAGAAACCTTCATCCTCACATCTTGCCAAGTATTCTCTATGTCATTAAGGTTTTTAGTTTTGTTTGAAGTTTTGAGGAAGATCTTGCTTGTCTCCTCATGAAGGTTTTATCCCTATCATAAGCCCAAACTAGGAAGTCAAAGCTCTTATTAGGAAAACAACCCCCTTCATAGGTTATACTTTCATATCACAATGCAGATCTTTTGAGAAGATCACAGGCCATGATATGTTTAAGACATGATAGTAGTCTCATTGTTGAAGTGTCAATGGGTTTTACTAGTTATGTAATCTAGATTTTTCTTTTCTTGTTTGTATTGATAACCTTAACTATTTCTATGATAGGTTTATCTACATGTTTCTTGGCAACATCATCATTGCTTGCTCAAGAGTTTTCATTGATCCAATTTTCATAGTGATAACAAATGGATATTGTTAATGCTTTGTAATCTTTATTTTTATCATGTGTTGGATACTTTCTTGATTTACATATAAAATAGTTATCATTAACACTGGAATCTTGAGAGCATGTACTGCCAAAGCAAGCTCTTTACATATTGTTTATACTAAACATTGAGTTGTGGATTTTTGAGCTTGGTAGATTTCTGGAAGCTCTTTATGTAAGTTATCCTTTCATTTACTAAATATTATGTTTCATGTTCTCAGGGAGACCATAGGAATTTAGGGGTACTTCTATTGACTGGAAGCTATAGTAAGAGTTTCAACCACTTAAATTTATGGTTGGAACTATCTATCAAGTGTTCAAAAAACATTTCTTTAATTTCCTTTTATATGCTTCTAAACCAAAGCTAGCCTCATTTGAGAGGTTTGTTGCATGCCTATCATGCACTCGTGTATAGATTTGATGATAATCAATGGAATGGAAAAGTATAAGACAAATTGATAAGATGGTCAATCCATCTGGGAAAAAAAGTGTAAATATGGATTTTGATTGACTTATTTAATTGGCTATTTAGCTTTGTTGTATGTTGTGTTGTTGATTGATTATATTTCACATTATTTAAGCATTAAAATCAATACCCAATAGCATGGTGTCTACAATTGGATACTCTATCCTTTATTTTACATACTTTTTGTATTTTGTTACCCTTGAATAATACTCAATTATTATATTTTCCATCTTATAGAGGATGTCTATGAGCACCACACATTATGGATGGATATACCTCTGTTACAGTAGGTGCTATGATGTCTGCACAAAATAATAACTAGATTCCAATTCAACACAAAGACTCATGTTGCAAATTTAAAATTTTCATTTGAATTATTGTGCCATCTGCAATTTGTTGTAATTTAGAAGTTGATACTATATGATTTCACTATCACCTCTTTGGATGATTATGAGTCGACAAATGAAATAAACCTCCCTTTCATTAACTGTTATAACTTTGTTTCTTGTCATACTTGTCCTTTTTCCTTTATATTTTCCTATGCTTTATGTAGTATATTCCAAGCTCAATTTATGATGATTATCTTCCTAAAGGTTATTTGATTTTGGTTCACTTGTCATACAAGGTGCAAGCCTTTATACATACCACTACCTTTTAGATTTCTTTTCTTCAATCATTAAGACCATAGCAGCAAAAATCTTTTGGGAAAAAAATTGACAAACCAAAAGTATAAGATTTTTTGAAAAATTTGAGAAAAAATCGGATTTAAAAAAACGTAAAAAATTGTAGAACAAGATATAAAAACAATTTTTGAAACTAAAAGGAATTTACATAGCATAGAGATATAGAGAGCAAATAAAATAAAGAGTTTAACTAATGAATTGTAAAAACTAGATTTTTGTAGTTTATATCTATATCGTTGATTATATTGCATTGCACATATTTCAAACTCAAAGCATTACTTCACATTGCATAACTAATAACTAGATGTTGATAAATGACAAATTTCAATTGCAATATAGTTTTGATAAAGTCAACCTAGGCATTTATGCAATTACTTCACATTGCATAACTAATAACTAGGAGTAGCTGCCAATTGCATTTGCTTGTCATGGCATTCCATGAGACCACATTTCTTTGAGAATTTTTTCAAACAGTTCATTGCCTTGTCTATGTTACCACATTTTTCATACATATCTACCAAAAAATTTTATCAAATAGTTTACTACCTTGTTGCTATGGCTAAAAGCGTAAAACAAGTGCTTTTGAACAGGCTATGGATGCTTGGAAAAAATCTATCAAAGCACAAGAGTTAGTAATAGCATAGACAAGGAAATTAACTGTTTGAAAATTTGCCTTAAAGAAATGTGGTCTCATGGCGATGGAATTCCATGACAAGAAAATTGTTATGGATTTTGATGGAATTCCATCACCATGAGACCATGCTTCTTTGAGTAATTTTTTCAAATAGCTCACTGCCTTGTCTATGCTACCACATTTTTCATACATGTCTACTAAAGCATTTTATCAAATAGTTCATTGCCTTGTTGCTATGGCTAAAATCCTAAAATAAGCACTTTTGAATAAGCTATGGATGCTTGGAAAAAATCTATCAAAGCATAATAGTAAGCAATAGCATAGACAAGGTAGTGAATTGTTCAAAAAAATGCCTCAAAGAAATGTGGTCTCAATGCACTTGTCATAGCATTCCATCACCATGAGACCACATTTCTTTGAGGAATTTTTTTAAATAGTTCACTACCTTGTCTATGCTACCACATTTTTCATACATGTCTACCAAAGCATTTTATCAAAAAATTCACTACCTTGCTACTATGGCTAAAAGCCTAAAATAGGTGCTTTCGAACAAGCTGTGGATGCTTGGAAAAAATATATCAAAGCATAATAGTAAGCAATATCATAGACAAGGCAGTGAACTATTTGAAAAAATGCCTCAAAAAAATGTGGTCTCATGGTGATGGAATGCCATGACAAGCAAATTTATATGGATTGTCATGGAATTCCATCACCATGAGACCGCATTTCTTTGAGGCATTTTTCTAAACAATTTAATGCCTTGTCTATGCTACCACATTTTTCATACATGTCTACCAAAACATTTTATCAAACAGTTCACTATCTTGCTACTATGGCCAAAATCCTAAAACAAGTGCTTTCGAACAAGCTATAGATGCTTGGAAAAAATCTACCAAAGCATAATAGTAAGCAATAGCATAGACAAGGTAGTGAACTGGTTGAAAAAATGCCTCAAATAAATTTGGTCTTATGGTGATGGAATGCCATGATGAATTGCTATGGATTGGCATGGCATTCCATCACCATGAGACCACATTCCTTTGAGACATTTTTTCAAAAGTTCACTGCCTTGTCTATGCTACCACATTTTTCATACATGTCTACCAAAGCATTTTATGAAATAGTTCACTACCTTGCTACTATGGATAAAAGCCTAAACGAGGTGATTTTGAACAAGCTATGGATGCTAGGAAAAAATCTATCAAAATGTAATAGTAAGCAATAGCATAGACAAGGCAGTGAACAGTTTGAAAAAATGCCTCAAAGAAATTTGGTCTCATGGTGATGGAATGCCATGACAAGAAAATTTCTATGGATTGTCATGGCATTCCATCACCATGAGACCACATTTCTTTGAGGCATTTTTCTAAATAGTTTACTACCTTGTCTATGCTACCATATTTTTCATACATTTCTACCAAAGCATTTTATCAAACATTTCACTGCCTTGTTGTTATGGCTAAAATCCTAAAACAAGTGCTTTCGAACAAGCTATGGATGCTTGGAAAAAATCTATCAAAGCATAATAGTAAGCAACAAGCTATGGTCTCATGATTTTTTTTCATGCGAAAATCAGCATGATTTTATTCGCATTTTTGTAGGTTTTAAACGTGAAATGGGAAAAAATCGTTGACCAAAAGGTCAAATATTTTTACAAAAAATCGGGGAAAAATTGTCTAGCCTGTAATTTTTTTAAAAATCGGGATTAATCAAGATTTTTTGCAGATTTATGTTTCTATGATTAAAACCTCCATGCTACCACTAATACTATAATTATGACCATTTGTATGATGAACTTTTAATATTGGCATTTATGATCTTTGATCATAGTCAACAATTAATTTTCTAAGAGATTTTAGTAATTACTCATGGAGTTGAATCAAGCAATTAGAATTTTCTATTTGGTTTTGTTAAGAGTAGCTAATTCTCAAACCAAACAACTACCATCTTACCCATACTATACAAGACA
The DNA here is from genome assembly GCA_007258455.2 of Sequoia sempervirens. Taxonomy (NCBI): domain Eukaryota; kingdom Viridiplantae; phylum Streptophyta; class Pinopsida; order Cupressales; family Cupressaceae; genus Sequoia; species Sequoia sempervirens. The sequence goes on along the minus strand of VDFB02193867.1, from coordinate 74,006,187 downwards.
TAATAAAAGCATGAAGATGTCTTTTCTTGATATGGACTTTGTGGCTACTTTCATGCTACAAAACCATTGTGTATTCCCCTTCTGATTGCGCATTCATGATCACTCGTGATTTCTCTTCTATAGTCTCATTATGCTAGTGTTTTCTTCATATGTTGTCCTTCTAAACTCAACTCATCTTCAAGGATTTTTCAACTCAAGCTAGCCTATCCTCTTATGCAAAGAGTAGTTCAAAAACATGTTATCAAAAATAGAGATGATTTTAGTCTCATTCCCTCCTGTGAAATATTTCCATGCATGCTTGAGATCTCTACAAGGTGATGAAAAAGTCCCTAGGGTTTGGTAGGGTTTTGAGTATCCTTATTGTTTTGATGGTAATGTTGTCACTAAGTTCTCTCCTTGCCCAAATATAATCACCCAAGAAACTTCCATGATGTTGTTGACTATAAATTACTTTGTTCTCCCTACCTTCTCACTATAGGTCTTGTTGATGGGTGTTTTAGCACTTCTCAACATAGATAATGTATGAGTGCAATGCCTCTCTTGAAAGGTGAAATTTTGCAACTGAGTTTCAGAAAATCACCCCAAGGTCTCTTGGGTGTCAGGTCATGACAATGCTTGGAATAGTTCAATTGGTTGATGTGATTTTCTAGTAATCACAAAGGGCATTTATGGTTAGCTAAGCATGGAGGGAATTGGATCTGCAAAAGGATTTTTATAAGTTTTGGAAATGTGGTACAACTGTTGCAAGTTCAGGCCAACAATCTATAAATCCTCTCTACTCATCAAATTTGGTTGTGGAATGATGTTCAAACTTTGTCTTACTTCAATCCTTCAAAGAAAATTGAAAAGGGAAAAGGGATAAGAAGTTTCCTAAACCTGCAACTAATGTTAAATAGTAACAATGGAGGATGCTATAGTGGACAACCTTCCCAAAACTTAGTTTCACTTAACCAAGGACAACCTACAGTCTCATGAAACAAGTGCAATCTTCTAACATCTACAAATTTTCAACCATTCATTCACCATTAAAGCATGAACAATAGATGAACTTAAGTGCAACAATAAAATTATTCTCAGACTAACTTTACACAACTGTTTATCATCAATAGATAGCAAAAAGTATGAGCAAGAAAGATATCAACACCATAACATTCTTCACCATTAAAGTGAAGCATAAACTAACAACTAAAGTAACTTAAAACTAAAATAGTAAAACTAAAATCTAATATTGGGAGATTGAATCATGCACACATGGAATAAAACACAAGAATCCATCAAAATAATGCTATTTTCATTGAATTTCTGCAGCATGCCTTTACACAACAACTCAACTCTCTCTTTGAAAATGAGAGGAGACCCCTATTTATAGTTTTTCTAAAGAAAAATTAATGGACAAGATTAAATTTCATTATGTGGCTCAGATTTAATTTACAGTAGGGTTTCACTTGCCCCCAAATATATGACAATATAAAATACACTTTTTTCTTTTCCCTATTTTTCCATCTAGTTGCCCTAGCACTATAGCAGGTTTGTCCTATAGTGGTTGCCATCCTTTGTAACTATTTTTTCAAGTATTCATCATCTATGATGGGATTTATAGCTACCTTTTGAGTACCTGCATATTCTATGAACTTTCCAAACATAGCTACAAGCTTCTTCTCCTCAGAGAGCTCGGATTTGAGGATTTGCAAGGACATTCTCTTGATTCTTTCTATAATTTCTTGTTGATTCTTTGTATAATTTGAGGCAGCCTTGATCATCTACTCTGTCTACACGAAGGCTCTCACAGAAAAATCCATAAATTCTGGTGATAGCGTGTCGCCAACTCCTTGCTCTATTTTCTTGTGGAACAGAGGCTTGATCTTTTCCACGTCTAATTCCAAGGCAAGAATCTCAAAATATTTCATCAATTTCAGGTACTTGGCACTATCTTCCTGATGTTCGATAGCCCATTCATGGTCAACCTCGAGATCATGCAAGACCCTTTCCAGAACCTCCTTCCTATAATCAAGTTTCATAAGCCAGGTCTTTATGATCTAGTGATCTTCCTTCGGCACTTCCAGCTCCTTTTCCCAAATGTCTCATGAAAGCTTGAGGATGCACTCCAGTTTAGGATAAGTGATCCTATAAGTTTCTATGAACTCCTTACACATCCTCATTAGGATTTCTATGTCCTTTCCTAGGTTCCAATATCTGTTGTACATCATGACAGCATGATCTATCCCCTTGTCACCAGTGGACACCACTTTGTTGAACCAAGTAGTCATGGACTTGGTCCAATTCTTCCTCTTCTCTATTTTACTGATTTCCTCCTTTGATAGCAGGGAAGGAGGCGCTAACATTTTTTCTAGAGTATCCTCTTCTATGGATGTCCACTACTCGATATAGGTGGTGCGATCTGCTACCTATGCTTTTAGCTCTTCCTTTGTGGATTTTTCTTTGTTCATTTGTTGCATAATGGTGGCTACCGACCCCTGGAATTCATCTATATTTTGTTCTTGATTCGTCAAGCCTAGGTGGAATGTTGAAATGTTGTAGTCGTCACTTGTATCTTTGTTTTTCATAGGGGTGGCAATTTGTATCATTCGAGATCCAAAGGCATCCACGATGATGTAAGAGTGGACTTTGTGATTCTTTTCTTTTTTGGTTCATGTTTGAGCCCTTGCCAAGATTGCCTCTAATCTTTCCCTTGGGTCAACGATCATATGGGCATTCTTCTTTTCCAATTGGCGCCCTAACCAGTCAGGCATTTCAGTTTGACCTTTGTATGATTCATGATCACCTTCCTCTTTGTCATGTTCCTCTTCCTCGTCATTAGGGACCTTCCCCTCATCTTTTTCCTCTTCATCTAAGCCTTCTATATGCATAGCCCTTTCTCTATCTGGCTCAGTAGGAGCTATGTTCTCTTCAGTGATGCTTTGTTGTTGCATGGAAGTCCCTTTATCTCCTTCATGCTTGACCTCAACATTCTTCTTAGGCTTGAAATCCTTTTATTTCATGCTCTCTTCTTCTTTCTTTTCTAATTCTTTTTATGGAAGAACTTCCTCTTCCATGTCCATTCCTTCCTGTCTCAGGCCCTCTTCTTGGTTGGTTCATGGAAGCTCCTCAAGGATCTCCACATCTATATTAGTACCTGATTTCTCTTCTTTGGAATGATGCTTCTCAGGGTTAGCTTCTTCACTTACATCCTTGTGTTCCTGGAGCACTTCCTCTTCCTAGTCTGAGGTTTCAACCTCATACGGCTCATCGAGCTTATCATTTCATTCATCTTCAGGGCTTTGTTGCACTTCTTCATCAAAGACCACCTTATCAATATTTATGTCCAGCCCTCCCTCTGAGTGCTCAAATTAATCATCCCTATCAGAATCCTTGGGCTCGTTGGCAATGTCTTTCATAGCCTCCCCTCGATGTTCCTTATGTCACCTCTCCATCTCTTTCGAGATTTGCATTATGGCTTCCATTTTTGGCGGTTTTGTAGGTGGCAGGGGAAGAGGCAGGGTAGTAGCAATTTGTGCCATCAGAGCTTGCACCTTGGGGTCAAGGATTATCTTAGAGCTCATTAGGCACATTCTATATGAATGTCATGAAAGAATGTGGTAGAGTGGGCATTGCCATAGTTTTTGTCATTATGGAAGGAAGAAAATTGGATAGAGTAGGCAAGGAAGACTGTAGCGAAGAAGTCCATAGTGGGGAAGTAGTGGAGGGAGAAGAATCGACCACTACCACTGGGGCGGTCAGTGAGGTGGAAGCCAGGTGAACAGAGATTTCCACAATAGGTGGAGATGAGATGTGGAACGATTGGATTGAAGGAGGTGGTGGAGTGGTAGCAGCAGCGACAGTGGGAACGGACGTGGTCGGTGGTGGTGAGCAAGGTCGCTCAGACTCTTCTTCCTCAGGCATGGTTTCCTCCTCCTAGATAGTCAACATTTCTAACATAAAGTTCCATGTTCTTCCTTTATTTGGTGGAGGTATTCATTCGGTTATCTTCCTTGTATAAAATTTGTGCTTGGGCTATCACAATGATGCCTCCTTCCTCTTTCTGGATCTTGTAGTAGGTCAGGATTTTGCTGCCTCACCAGAGGGTTCCACAGTAGCAGCACTATTAGTCTCACTTCTTATTTCATCCTTGAGCTCCCCATATGTGAGCTTAGCACCTTTTTCCTTCAATTGAGCAATCTATTCTTCCAGCCATTGCTTTGTTTTGTTCTCTACAAGACGAGTGACAATGTCCAGATTTGTGACCTCTTCTTCGGACCAGTCTATCACCGACAAAGGTAAATTCATCAGGGCACCATATCTTTCATCTATCATGTTGTCATCATCAACAAATTGGTCTAGCACTTGGAATAAATTGATTGACTTTGTGAATTCGAGTCATTCTCATATAGTGGCGCATCCGCACCTCTTTATCATCCTTTCAATTTTCCCAAAAGTCTTCGACATGAGGTTGATGGGCATATTCTCTCCCGACCCATTTCTTCAATTTTCCCTTGGGGTCTACTCTTCCTTTATCTATATGAAGGTCGAGATTATACTTGGCCAACTCCTTTTCTAAGTATTTTGCACATTGGACAGCGGGGCAAGCATACATACCTTGTCCAAGAGTGAGATGATACAGGACTGCATCCCCATGCTTATTACTTGACAAGGTGTGGGAAGTCTGCAGTTGTCAAGTTACCTCTAACATGATGATCCTATCATTGGGGTAGCGGGGTAACCCGTAAGATCTTCCCAAGAATCCCTAGGCCTTGATGTAGGTGAACTTGGGGAACTGGATGAACAGATATCCAAAACCCATCACAAACGCCCTTGCACTATGTGTTACCTGCCTTTCGAAATCTGTACCTAGGAGTCTGATTATATGCCCAATGAAGGCATCATTTACTCTTATGTACTCCCTCTTGAAGTTCCTATATTGCAGTTGACAGTAGCAGTCATAAACTTTCAATTGTCCTTGCTTGATTCCCAATTCTCTAGAATAGAACAATCCCTTATATGGGAACTTGGCCGCTAGTAGGTAGGCCAAATAGGAATTCATGAAGAAGTGAGGTATTCTTTACCTCCATCAACTATTGATGTATGTTGTCACTAATCATTTTTTCCCAATGGAATTTGGTCTTGCCTTTGAGGACCTCTTCTATGAAATAAAACATTCAGTTTTCAAAGAATGTGGTCATGGGAAAACCCATTACTCTACTCAAGAGTGTGAGTAGATCATGGTACTCCTCAAAGAAGTCACTTTTGTATAGGGTTTGGGGAACCTTGGTAGTGATTTCCCTCTTATCCTTCAACCAATTTTGGTTGATTGTTCGCTTGCACTAGATAAGATCTATTTACCATACATTCTGGGAAAATTATTTATCTCCCTCCTCCATCTTGTCAAATACTGGAATGCCAAAGGTCCTGCCTATAGACTTAGCTGAAAAATCTTCCAGTACCCTTCTGTCATGGTTAATTATCTTTCAATTGGAGTGGTAGCACTCCCGACAGACCATTACCAACTCTGGGGCTATAAGCACAAGGGGGAAACCAATGACTTTGGCTAGGCCACTCTTTCTGATTTTTTATGCCCTATTTGTTTTGGGGTTCTGCATAACCCTCTCTTTGAACTCAGCTATACTGACGTAACCAAAGTTGGTATCTGTGATCATTTCCTAGTTGGAGGTGAGCTTTGACATGTGTTCCACTCCATGAAACTCATACTTCATTTGTTCTTTCTCCTCCTTTCCTCTAGGAGTGTGAGCAGGCTTCTTTCCTTTGTCAGTTTGTTGTGCAGGCTACTCAGAAGGCCCCACAACGGGTTCCATAAATCATACATACACAAGATGTAGTAATTGTGCTTACATATAAATTTGAGCGAATTTTAGTCAAATCTTGCAAATCAAGCTCTAGATCCATATATATCATCAGAGGTTCATAAAATTCATCAACGTCCAATATTTTGAGCTTATTTGGACCATTTAGGCTAATGCGGGTTTATCAGTGCAGGCTTCTGCAAGCCATAATTCATCTGAAGAAAGACACTTAAATTACATCCAAGAGGCCACAGAGACCCGTAGATGGAAGCTCGCAATAGAATTTTTGCATTAGTAAGTTGGCGATCAAATTCCTCGTGAGGTACCTTGGCACGTGTGGAAATTAGGTTATAGGATGTCTAGCATCATTAGGTTGTGTCTTGATGTTTTGTAGGTCTGGGACGTGCAGGTGCCACTAGGTGGGAAAACGCTTGGGCTTGGTCATTAGATAACAACATTCAGGGGATGAAAACCCACAGACGGAGTTCCACACTGCGGGACCCACAGGTGGTTCAAATGGCATGAGTCACCTTAGAGTTTGATCATCATGCAGGTGGAAGTTGTCGGGTTATCGTCGAAGGTTTGTTGTTAAGGGACGATGACCCACAAGGTTCGGCCTGTAGCAAGCCCAAGGTCTTAGTCTTAGCACTGACAAAGTTCATCAGATCATACAACAAACATTTCAGGAGGGCCCACAATGTGGAGGAACGAGGTGGCCTCGCCGTTAGGTAGTGATGATCAAAGGACATTGAATTCATTGATTTTTCTAAGTGTTTGAGCTTATAAATTTCATGGTGACACTAGGGACGGAACCCGCGATGTAGAAAGTCACCAGGGTTAGGCCGCTAGTTAGCAGCGAAGGAATGGGGGACACCCGCAATGGGAACCCCACATGGTTGTTCTCGCAACGGGCTGATAACTTAGCCATTTTCCAGGGTTTCTTCAAATTTCATCACAAAAAACTAGGATACCAGTGTGAGCTGCATGGATTTGTCATCCACAAAAAGAATGACAAGGACATAGCACGATTCCACGTGAAGGTGACATTAATTTTCAGGAATCTAAGATGGCGCTGAGGGTTTGAATGTTGGATGTAGATCATTTGTGAAGATTGCATAATTTGGCAAGACCTCCTAGGGAAATTTAAGTTTGCTTTCAATAACTTTAATTCTTTTCAAAAACCCTAACACCTTAGAATTTAAACAAATTTAAACACAACAGAGAATAAAGTGCGCCTACCTCAAAATCACACTCAATGCAGAGAAAATCTGGCTCAAAACTCGCTACAAGACCTCGTGCAAGTGGGATCTCATTGTTCACCATTTGAAGATTTGAAAATTAGGAGTGAAAATGATGGATTTCACCCCCTCCTTTTATAGGTGAACTTCCATTAATGACGTGCAATAAGTGTTGGTATGACGACAGGTAGGGTAGATAGGGTTTGCGGAAGTCCAACTTGGTGCGGTCATTGATGGAGACTATGACGATGAAGGTCAGTGCAGAGTCCACCATGCGGGCGGAAGTCCTAGGTTGGCTGCTACTCAGTGGTGAAGCAACAACAACGACTCGTCAAGGGAGACCCGCAAATGCGGGTCTGCAGGGGTCGAAGGATGCCAGGGAAAAGGGCTAAGGGAAACCCGCAAGGGAATTTCTACAAAATCCAAAAGACTTAGTAAATTTGGAGTGATTATTTTGTCCATTTGAAATGTGATGAATTTATAACATGTGACCACCTTATGCTCAAAATTAGGGGCACACAAAATGAGGCAAAGGAAAAAATGACCCGACAAAGGAAAAAGGGAAAGAGGGGGGTCCCTGGTCTAAATGGGGCATGTGTGCAATAGGCACAACAAATGACGACTTTGTTGGGAGAACACTCCCGAGTGTTCTAAGGGTAAGGATTCATCCGGAACCCAGAATCTCTGGTTTCGTAGACTAGAAGCCAATTTCCATAAGTGAACTAAAAACTTAAAGGAGGACGGTATCCTTATTTGAATCTGATAACAAAAATATCTCATACGTGTGTGTGCAGTGGGTTCATCTCCTTCCTATAGAGTCCATAATGAATAGTAGTCAATTAGCCAAGGAAAGCTACGTAAATTGTCTGACCCCAAAAGTAACCTAGACATTGCTCTGCTGCCAGTCAGGCCTCCATAGCCCCAACGGAGTTGTCGTTGTGACTCAACGAACATTTCTCTATTGCCAACTAAGCATCCATAGCCCTGATAGAGTTGCTCGCACACCCACATAGTTGTCTGTTTCAATCATTTTCTTTTCTTTTTTCTTTCTTTTTAGATATTTTCTTTTGATACTCTTTTCTTTGCTCAACTGAATAAGCATTGAAGCTCATAGTGGGTTTGGAAATCACAGTGGTCATTGGAGCATACTTGATATTTTTCACTTGCCGAAACCTCCTAAGGGCTATCGTATAGCTCGTCAAGAATATTTAAAGTGTTTTTTTGTGTGTAATCTGAGATAAGTGTGAGGAGATTCAAATAAGGGTTTTGTCCTAGATAAAATTAGAGTTCAAGTAAGGAAACCCGCTTCACAGGAGTGGTCAAAAGTCAATAGTAATAGATGAAAACTTATCCAAAGAATGAATGGGAGCACGTAGTAGAGTATTCCCTTTGATGAGCCAAGCATGGCCACTGCATCAAGATAGGGAAACACCCTCAGCAAAATAAAAGCTGGGAAAGCGAGCAAAAGCGAAGCGAAAGCAAACAACAAAGCAAAAGAGAAGAACCTACTCTAACTATATACAACTATATACAAAGGGAACGAGTTTGAACAATTTATGCAAGGAAATAATGCTTAAGGTATTTCATGTTGATAGGTAACAGGACTTCCTCTCCAGTGAGAATCTTGAGGCGAAAGGAATTATCCCCTAGAATTTCTAAAATCTAAAAGGGGCCAAGACAGAGCTTGTCAAATTTTTCATGTCCCCCTTTCTTTTCATGGGCCTTGTCCCAACATAAGACTAAATCAGCAATCCTAAAGTCCTTCTCTTTTCATGCTGGTGTTGTGTGGAAAGATGATGATGGGTCATTGGGGTCCTAAAAGGTAAGCAAAACATATGGGTGTAGCGGATTTAATGGGATGGATTGACCCAAGATAGTGTTCGCATCCAAATCTTGGTTGTTCACAAGGGGGTGTGTTTGTAGTGCATAAAGCAATGAGCTCCCCTTGTTGAAAATTGGTTGAGTTGGAGAAATGGATGATGTGATTTGGGGGATGCTTTGAGTGATGCTTTGGAATGGGGGTGTGGATGAGATTGGGGGTGTAGATGAAATTTGGGGCATGACCCCAAGAGGCTTCTCCACAAGAGTGCTTAAACCATAGTTGGAAGGTATTTTAGCTCCTTCTTTCGCTAATTCAAGCATGCATTGTGAGGGATTGAGTTTCATCATGACATTGACGATTTTTGTGTGTTTTAGGGTTTTGACCCATTTCAATTATCTCATCTTGAGTCATCCCTAAAACATTGTTGGTGACGTCCTCCACTTGGACACCTTCCTCTTGATGATCTTGTGGAAGTAAAATAAAATAGAGTGTGGGATTGCTAGACCCAACGGGAATGATTTTGGAAGTGGTTTGACTTAAGTCACTCAAAGTTGATGTTTCTTTGTTGGTTTCCATGCTCTTGTTGTGTTGAGATCTAGTTTCGACCATAAAATGAAGATCAATTTTCAAGAATGTAAGAGATGAACCTTTAATTCTTTAGATTGATCTAAACTTTAGGTACGAAAAGAAATTCTAAGATATTGAGGATCAAAGGGATAATGATGGTGATCATGAAAGATGGAGGATTGGTGAATGATTGGAACCCTTAGGAAACCTTGAAGAGGATATTAAACTTTAGGACTTTGGTTTTGATGTTTGATTTGATTTTGGATTTTAATTTTGGATTGATTTGATTTGATTTTGATTTTGATTGGATTTGGATAATGAACTTATGAACTCTAAGAGGTTGGATGTTGTCCTAGAGTAAACTTGTTCACAAGATGATAATTTGGCTAAGTGTGTAAAGAAGGATTCATCTACACACACCTAGTCAAACAAGATGATTTGGATTTTGATTTCAAAGGATTTTCCCAAAGTTTAGCATAAAGGATTTTTTCAAGATTTCCAAGGGTTGTTTGTGAGGTGATTTTTGATTTTGATGTTTGAAGGATGGATGAAAGTGTTTTGATTTTGATCCTAAGAGACTTAGAGAGACTTTGTTTACTAGACCAAGGTGTTGAAGAACATACTAATACTTCCTATGTGAGATACTCAAACCTTTGAAAAAGTGTTGGATTTTGACAATAGTAAAATGAATACAAATTTGGATTGTTCCTTGATGCACATTTGTAGAAGTTGAAGGCCAATATTTCTCTAAATTCGTAAAGCATAGACAACCTTTTCTTGCAAGCCTTTTAACTAAGAACTTTGGTCTTTGGTTTTTGGATTTTGATCTTTCAGGAAATCATTTGGAAGAGCACATGTGTGGGGTTCAATTGTTTCTTATCTTTGCTTAATGATTTCCTTTTACCACAAAGAAATTCTTGATTAGGTTTTCAAACTAAATGTCTAATGTCCTAATTTATTCTCATCCCACAAAGTCCATTATGTGGAGATCAAGGAAATCAAGGAAAAAGTTCCCTATTGTTGACTTTTAGTGAGAGCAAATTGTGATGTAAATTCAAATGCTTAGAAGCCTCTAAGGCTATAATCCCTAGGGAAAGCAATAACACTTGAATTTTGTCAAAGGTATTTGCTTCCTAAAGGGTTTGGAATTTGATGATTATGTTGAATATTTGTTTTCCCATGTTTTAGATCCAAGAAAAGTGTTTTGATTCTAAGAAAATGCACAACCCTATGGATAAAAAAGACAATATTTGTTGAATCCCCACTTGGATAAATCCAGTTGTGCTTATTCTTGGTGAATGATTAAAATCTTGACCACACTAGCTCCCCTCCACGACACTCACTTCTATGAGTCATCCAAGTTTTAGTACCCTTGAAACTCCCATGGCATACTTCTCATTTCTACCAAGAACCACAAAAATGTGGGGCGGCTTTAGAGGTCCAACCTCTTGCACCAACAAATAGATTAAAGATTTGAGCCTTCTAAACAAAAGGTTCTAGTATAGTCATTTCGTTTGTGGGGGATCATCCATATGGAAAGAGACCATTGTTTCCCTTCTTGTCGAAATAATCCTCGTGATACTTGAACTTTCCTCAAGTACCCACACTTATATCCCAGGTGGAAGTCACTTGGCTTTAGTGTGTTCCCAGTTGGGTTGTTCACTTGGGTGATTAATTTTTCCCACAAGGCAGGCCCTCTAAGGATAAACAAAAGTGAGAAAGTACATCCATAGTTCGATCAATCTTTGTTGAGAAACAAAGAGAGAACACATGCGATATACTCCACTCCCACTTGCAAGATTTTTCTCAATTTTAAGAATCCAAATTGAAGTGTGGAGTCAATCACTTATACAACTTAATATCACAAAGAGCCTTTTGATTCTCAAGATCTTCGTGAGGTGCGAGAGAAGTGCATACATCTTTTAGGTGATATTACTTTGGATAAGAGATTACAAAATATAAAAGCACATGTTCATTTTAATCCTTCAAAGCAAGAATTGGATTATTTTTTAAGCACCAAAAATAAATGTGAGTTTCTTGTTCAATTGTTGAGCCTTAAACAAAATCTAGTAAGTTTCCTAAGGTTCTTTTTAATCCCTTTTTCTTATTCTTTTTAAGCCAAAACGAAATTCGTGAGTCCTAAAAAGCATGAAGATGACAAATTCCTTAGAAAAGGGATTATAATTTCTCCCCAAAGTTATTAAAAACACTTGATATGATGAAATGATGGTGTCATAAGGAGCCTTGATTTTGTTCCCTTCTTTCACTTTTTTGACCAATCCAACCTACAAAAATTGGTTAAAACTACAGAAATAAAGGCCAAAAACTAGTTAATAGTCAAAAGCAACAAAAATGAAAAAGCACATGTTAAAATTAATCTGAAAAGTGTCTTTTACCCAACTCCAGTGGCATAGTCTGCAAAGGCAGTGTAGTTTGAAGAAGTCAGTGACGTTGTATGGTGCCACTAGGACTGATAGCAGTGGTTTGCAGAAAATCCAGTGAGTACGATTGCGGTGCTATTTTGACCTGCGACATAGTTTGGAGTTTGAAGGTTTGGTCGACAGGAGGATGACCCTAGCATCGCACTTTGGAATTCAAATTTTTGGGCAGGAATTACTTAGTGTCGCAATTTGAAGTTTGATAGCGGCGCTAAATAGCATCGTTGAAATGGTAGTAGCGCAGTTTCTCTGTCAGCAGCGTTGTTTTCCTGTAGACACAAAAACCACAGAATTTCACAAAAAAAATGTATTAGATTCTTGGGATTTTCCCTCCTTCTAGTGCCAAAATGTGAATGGTGATCCTATACCTGCATAAACACAATCAAACAATACATCATTAGTCCATTATGCAAGTGAAATCAACATTCCCCATAGAATTCATTTGAAATACACAAAATAAGAAATAGAATGAAGAACACAAGTAAAAATTTTCAAATCCTATCTAATACAAACATACTCTCAATCCCATGGGGAAATTGGTGCCATTTTGATGTGTAAAATGGCCCTTTCCCAATCCCTTGTAAGCTTGAATGATGATTTGATGAAGATTTGACGCTCCCTGGTTGAATTCCTTCATAACCTAGCTATGAAAATGAGAAAATGGATGACCAATGGATGAGAAAATTCAAAATGTCAAGACAGTGTCTTTAGATGAAGTTGTGGATCCAAAATCCAAATGAGAGCCTCTTATTTATAGATGAGAATGTTGGAAAATGAGGCAAAATGGATGAATGTGGGATAAAAGACCAACCAATAGCATGAAGCCACTTGTCAACATGTGAGTGGACAAAGGTGGAGCACATTTTCGTCATTGTGCAATTAAATGCAATTAGGTGGAATTTCAAAATGGATGAAATGACAAGTTGGAGAGAGGAGAAAATGAAGTTAATGCCACTTGGCTCGAGGAAAAAGGACATGTAAGAGGTTTAAATGCCTTGTTGGATGTACAAACCCTTTTGGAGGGATTTTTCAAACTTGGAGAATATTCCCTTTTGATGAATTTTTGAAAGTAATTAGAGATTTAATAAATCAATTGAAATGATTTTTGTGAACAGGTTGCAAAATCTAGAGGATTGGAGTGATTAAGATTAGGATTAATTAGGATTTGATTAATTAGGAGGGAGATTAGTTGATTTGATCATTTTGACTTAGAATTTTTGATTAATTTAAATCAAAATGAGAGGAATATGATTTAGACTTAATTAAATAAAGAATTTGATTTATTTAATTAAAGAAGATGGTGTTAGTTTTAAATCAAATAAAGATTAATTTATTTAATTTAGTAGAATGACTTTAGAGATTCAATTAAATAAAATGAATTATCTAATTAAATAGAGACTATAGGATTAATTAAATAAAATGATTTATTTAATTAATAGGAGCGGATGACTTAATCAAATAAAATTTGATTTATTTAATTAAGAGACGAAGTGTGATGGATTTAATCAAATTGATTAGCAAAGGAGATGATTCAAGATGAAACGGTGTTAGTAAAATCAGGATCAGGTGTATAGGGTCAATCGGTACATTTTCTATGTCTACAGTATCCAGCTCACAGTATCTGGTGAACGATTGAAGGGTTGGATCCATGACTAGTGCCAAATCTTTTGTGAAACTATTTCAGCGCTTCAGTTGCTTCTTCCTTTTTGAGGCATTTGAGATAGATTCCTTCATGATTTCTCTTATACAATATGGATCCCTATAGCATATAGTTGTTTCTCTTCAATCTCAAAAGCACATTTTTGTACTCCTTGCAGCCACGACAGGAACTTGTTTAGAAAAATAATAGATTGTCATTGTACCACTCTCCCAGAGAGACATCCTCTAGTTGGTACTACCGCACTATAAGCTCAGGTCCAGTTTCTGCCACATTGGTGTGAGTGAGGGCTTGTCCTCGGACCAACTTCATAGGCTAAATCTCCATATTGTATTCTTGCAATAATGTGACCCATTTTACTCTTCTTTCTCCTAACTCATTCTGCATTAATAGGGTCTTGACCGTTGGATCTGGAACAATTTTAAACACCTTGTTCCTTGGGATATAATGCCTAAACTTTTTAATTCCTATGACCAAGGAATAGGCATGTTTTTCAACATTGTGATATCGTAACTCTGCATCTTTCAATGGAGCACTCATGAATGCAATAGGGTGTTTATTCCCTTCGTTATCTTTCTACATTAGCATGCTAGTGCAAGAGTGATCCAAAGCAAAAGAATAAATGTAGAATGGCTTCAAATAGTCTGGACTGACCAACATTGGAGCATCTACAATTGCTTTTTTGATTTCTTCAAAAGCTTGTTTGGATTCCAATTTCCACTCCACTTTGGCATTCTACTTAAGCATAGCGTTCAGTGGTTTGACTGATTTAGCAAAGCCTGTGATGAATTTCCTGATGAAGTTGATCTTTCCAAAGAAAGAATTCATTTCTTTCTTGTTTCCTAGGAGCTGAATCTTTAATATGGCTTGGATGCACTCAGGGTCAATTGAGATTCCCTTTTTGAGATCATGTGTCCTAACAACTTTCCTTTAGTCACCCCAAAAATGCATTTCTTCAGATTCAATGATATGTCGAACTCTCTATACTTTTGAAAAACCATGCACAAATCAGAGATGTGATCCCCTCTTTTCTTTGAGAACACAGTGAGGTCATCTATGTATATGATGATGCATTTGTCAATGAGGTCCTTAAATTCTATGTCGATGGCATGATGAAAAGTAGCACCAGTGTTGATTAATCCAAACGACATCCTTCTATATGTAAATGTTCCCCATTTAGTAGTAAATGTTGTTTTATGCCTATCCTCATACTACACCATAACCTTGTTATATCCTGAGTAGCCATCCAGAAACAACATCATTTGAGATCCATTGACTATTTGTATTACTTCATCCAGTGATGGCACCGGGTAGTTGTCATTCTCAAAAGCTCTATTTAAATTTCAGAAGTCCACACACAATATAATTTCACCATTTTTTTTCCTAATTGCGACCAAATTTTCCACCCATGTGGAGTGTGTGACAGGAAAGATAATTCAGGTGGATAGCAGCTTCTGAACTTCTTTGAAGATAATAGGCTCCAGCACTGCATTGATCGGGCGTTGACACTGTCGGAAAGGCCTCACATTTGACTTGAGGGGAATGGTATGAGTAATAATGGATGTATCATAGGTTTTGAGGTCTTCATACCCCCAAGAAATTACATCATGATAAATGTGTAAGGCATTAATGATCCCTTTTCTTTCCTCTGGTGTGCATACTTTTCCTATGAACACATTTTTAACTTCTTCAGCTATACCCATGTTGTGAGCATCACACTAATTTCCTATCAACTCCTTCTTAATCTACAGGTTATGGTCCTTTATTTGATCCAAATCAAATATTATTTCCATATAAACCATACCCCATGGTATTGTATTATTTTTGAGGTTAATGGACCCTTCTATATCAAGTTCAGCCTCTTCGGGCTCTACTTCATCAATGATTTGAGTTGCGAGCACATCGAAATTGGGAATAAAATCAAGGATGTGCTTATAATCATTGAACACTTTAAATTTGGTGACGTTGTTGGGCATTGATGGGGTAGAGGTGAGCTCTATAGTGAATTTCTATGAGCCAGTTAAGGACAAAGGCTAGAGAGTGCTAGCTGCTTTGGCTAATGCATCAACAGTTTAATTCCTATTGTGAGGGATTAACTAAATGTTGAATGCATCTAATCCCTCTATAAGATCCCATAACCTGTTCTTATAGTTTGTTGACCTTCTATCATGACAGGAGTAAAGTTTCCTAACTTGTTTCACGACTATCTCATAATCACCAAACACTTGCAGCATTTTAACCTTTTTTCTTAATGCCATCAAAAGTCCATAAACTAATGCTTTGTATTTTGCTACATTATTCATACAATAAAAATAAAGTTTATGGGAAACAAAATACATCTTACCCATGGGACTGATGAGCTCAAAGTCAACTTCTACTCCTTGCTTGGACTTAGATCCATCAAAGCGTAATGTCCAAAACTTGGAAGAATCTGTGACTTCAGAGTTGGTCAAGCACACTTCCTTTCTTGGAATTGCATCTACTTTTGTATCATTAGGTAGTTGCATGGATCTGGACTGGTCTTGACTTTGTTTTTCTCTTGCAGCCTCTTTTGGGATGACTTGTCCTTTGATATGCTTGACTACTATCTGACATAGGCAGCATTCAAATTCTGAATGGGTTGTGTTGTGCACCCTGCACTAACTTGGCAGTAGCAACTCCTAAAAATCCATCCTAGTTCCCAAGTTAAGCTGATCTTGTACACATTTCTTCATAAACTCTTGGAATCCATCCAACAACCCAAGGTTACCAGCTTCGCAAGATTCTTCATCTTTGGATTCAATCAGCACCTTCGTACTATCAGTGATGTGGGTTAAGTTGGTGGGAGAACTACATAATACAAGAAGAACCTCCTTCGCTACCTCTTCTTCTTGGAACTCTGCTTCATCTTGATAAGCCACAAGACAATAATTCCCCAACTTTGTTTCTACGAACAACACCTCATTTGTGTTGTTATACTCTATGATCATGAATTTCATTTGAGGTTCTCTCTCAATGAGGATATGGTTTGGTATCCCCTTCCAAGGCAACCATAGATGAGAATGGTTTGTTACGGCATAACCGTTCAAAGCCCGGGTGAAGTCTCATCCTAGTATAATGTCGTATGTGTCAGGGATGTCAACAAATTGAATGTTAATCACCTATTGCACCCTTGGGTCAATAGCAATCTGCATTGGTATTTTGTTCATTTCTCCAACTATGTTCACTTTCGTCTTGTCTAGTTGAGTCACTTTCCATCGAGAGGGAGTTGTAGTTATCACCAGTTCTTGGCACACTACGAAGGGAATGACATTAGTCGAAGCTCCTGAGTCTAATAGGTAGTTGTGTAGGTTATTTCCGAATATTTGAATAGTCATTAAAAAGGGAGGGGTCTCCAACTTTCCCTGAAACAACCCTACTAAGACATCCGCTTGAGCCACTTGGGTTTTTTCTTTATCACTGCATTTATCCTTAGTTTGCACTTGATTTGAATCCTTGGTAGGAGCTTTGTCTATTGACTGATTTTTATTGGCTTGTTGGTTTGGGGATTGATCAGGTTTCTTTCCCAGAATTTCTCTAATTACGGGCTCACTACCGGAAGTGTTGAAGGAAACCCTCTTGGAAGGTACCTCTTGGGCTGGCTTTGATGAGGTGGTTTTGTTCAGTGACCTAAAAAGGGTGTTCCAGACAACAGGT
The DNA here is from genome assembly GCA_007258455.2 of Sequoia sempervirens. Classification (NCBI taxonomy): domain Eukaryota; kingdom Viridiplantae; phylum Streptophyta; class Pinopsida; order Cupressales; family Cupressaceae; genus Sequoia; species Sequoia sempervirens. The sequence goes on along the minus strand of VDFB02193867.1, from coordinate 73,988,995 downwards.
GCCTTTAATAACTCAAAGGCTAACAAACCAACTTTGACCTTCTTCAACTCCTCAGCTACGTACTCTCCCATTTGTTCAACCTCTACTTCAGATAATCTACTTTAGGAAGAGCTAGTGAGTTGATCCTGAGTTTGATTCGGCTGCTATCTTTGTTAAAGTACTGAGTAGGCACATTGGGGTAAGTTGGATTGTTGTTGGCATTAGGATCAGGTGGAGTATTAAAGCTGTTGGGAGGAGTAGAATTCATGAAAGTGCCTCCAACTTGTCTATTCCTTAGGTTATAGGGAGTTTCTCTTTGGTGGAACATATGGACTTCATCCTCACGAGGTTCTTCCTCATCTACTAGACCATTATCTACTAAATCAAATAGCTAAGACAAAGCATTCACGTTACTTACCTCTTTCGCTTCTTCATCTTTGGAAGTAGCCTCCTTCTCGAGAGCATTGCTTTCGCTTTTTGGGAAAGGAGCTTGGTTGACCACCAACACTGAAGAATCATATGGCTCTAAAGGAACTAAGTCTCGACAACTCAATCCATCAACTATATTATGGACTTCTACTTGAAAATTTTCTACTACAGTTCGAAACTCTGAGAAATCTAACTCAAAATGCATGTTTGTCTTGTGGATCCGACACAATCTAGATAGGGCAGCCTCAACCAGATAAACTCTACTTGTAGGCTTGTCAACACTACCTGGTTGATCAAGAGGTGTGGGGACACCTCCATTATTTGGCCTTGTGCTCAACATTATTTTTTTCCTTTATGAGGGCCTTCTCTCAAATTTTTGACTTGAATTTTGTCCTCCTTCGTAATTTTTCCTGGAAGAAGCACCCAAAGCATGATTGTATCGATTGAGGTTAGCTTGAATGCTCCTCTAGGAGGCTTGCAACTGGTTGTTTTGGTTTCTTAGGTGTGTCATCTCAGTAGATATTTTATTTACCATTTCAGTTAATTCATCAATCTAATCCTTCTCTATGTTGTCCTACTGTGGTACTGAATTATGAAGGAAGATTGGTTGTGTGGCGAGTTGGTTCTGCTATGCAGGTGGGAACTCAGAACCTTGTAGGTATGAGGGAACTTGAGGCTATGAAGTGTGTGCTTGTTGTTGTGATGACTGTAAGTAATGGGGCACGAAAGGCACTTGGTTCAAGGGCTGCCCTAGATGTGGGACTATTGGCAACTAGGGGACTTGATTTAACATGGGCGTCTAATTGGCCAAGGCATGGGTAAGTCCTTGGATTTGAGTTGGATGAGCAACTAGTCCCAATGAAGGAAATGGACTTGCAATATGCTACCCCAAGTTTTTGCTTGTTGTGACTGCTTCTGCATATGCATCCACCAACTTGGTAGGCAGCGGGCGCATTCTTTTCACCAATGCGGATGTAAGATTATCCAAGGCTATGTAATAGACCAACCTAGCCGAGGCATCATCAACCACATAGTGTAGCTGCAACATCATATAAGCTCTATGGAATTGGTCATAGAAAGAGCTAATGAGCTCATTAACTTCCCTCCTAACAGACATGAATTGCTAGTATAACTCAAAGGGGCTGATAGGAAGCTTGAAATTTTGCAAGAATGTGTCCTTCATTTGATCCCAAGTGGTGATGGATCCAGTTAGCAGATGTATGTACCAATAGAAGGCCTCCTCTCCCAACAAGTAGGGAAAGAGCCTACAAGCCACATATGTGTGTTCTATCTACATATCCTTCAAGGTTGTTTGGAAGATCTTGATGTGCTCTTTTGTTGTCCTTTATGAATCACGTGGGTGGAACTTGGTGCAGAATCCCTCCATATTCTTTGGCATGTCATGATAATCATTGAAGGATAATTGGGATGGATTGTTTCTCAGCCAATCCATTGTGAGAGGCGGAGGTTGTGTTTTCTATGCTACAGTAACTTGAGGTTGTAATGGAGCAGTAGTTGGGGCAGCACCTTGAAGGAGTTGTGTTGAGACTGGTACAACACCTTGGATGTGGGAGGTGAAGGTTGGAAAGGTAGTTTGGATTGAAGGGGTGGAATGAGATGGAAGGATGGAAGGAGATGAAAGGGATGGAGGAGATATAGATTGAATGGATGTGGTTGAATTTTATGTTTCTCCCTTCTTGGCTCTCTTAGCCTTGGTGGGAGGTTTTAGCTCTTGGAACCCTCCCTTGTTTGGTGTAAACCTAAACACTTTATGAGACCTTTGAGGGGAGGAGGAACTAATTTGATCCAACTTAGCCTAAATTCCTTCCTTCTAGCACTAGTTTTTTTTATGGGTGTTTTAGCACTTCTCAACACAGATAATGCACGAGTCCAATGCCTCTCTTGAAAGGTGAAAATATGCAACTAACTTTCAGACAATCACCCCAAGGTCTCTCGGGTGTCAGGTCATGAAAATGCTTGGAATAGTTCAATTGGTTGATGTGATTTGTTGGTAATCACAAAGGGAATTTATGGTTACCTAAGCATGCAGGGAATTGGATCTGCAAAAGGAGTTTTATAAATTCTGGAAATGTGGTACAGCTGTTGTAAGTTCAGGACAGCAGTCTACAACTCCTCTTTACTCATTAAATTTGGCTTTGGATTGATGCTAGAACTTTTTCTTACTTCAATCCTTCAAAGAAAATTCAAAAGGGAAAAGGGGATAAGAAGTTTCCTAAACTTGCAATTAATGTTGAACATTAACAATGGAGGATGCTACAGTGGACAACCTTCCCAAAACTTAGTTCCACTTAACCAAGGATAGCCTACAATCTAATGAAACAAGTACAATCTACTAAGGTATGTAGATTTTCAACCATCCATTCACCATTAAAGCATGAAAACTAGATGAACTTAAGTGCAACAATTAAATAATGCTCAGACTAACTTTACATAGTTGTTTATCATCAATAGACAACAAAAAGTATGAGAAAGGAAGATATCAACACCATAGCATTCTTCGCCATTAAAGTGCAGCATAAACTAACAACTAAAGTAACTTAAAACTAAAACAACAAAGCTAAAATATAATATTGGGAGATTGAATCATGCACACATGTGAAGAAAACACAAGAATCCATCAAAATAATGCTATTCTCATTATTTTTTTGTAGCATGCCTTTACACAACTCAACTCTCTCTTTGAAAATGAGAGGAGACCCCTATTTATAGTTTTCTAAAAGAAAAATGAATGGAAAAGATTAAATTTCACTGTGTGGCTCAGATTCACTTTACAGTAGGGTTTCACCTACCCCCAAATATATGACAATATAAAATACACTTTTGTCTTTTCCCTATTTTGTCATCTAGCTGCCCTAGCACTGTAGCAGTTTTGTCCTATAGTGGTTACCATCCTTTGTAACTATTTTTTCAAGTATTTATCATCTATGATAGGATTTCCAACCGCCTTTTGAGTACCTACATATTCTATGAACTTTCAAAACATAGCTACAAGCTTCTTCTCCTCAAAGAGCTTGGATTTGAGGATCTGGAAGGATATTCTCTTGATTCTTTCTATAATTTCTTGTCGATTCTCTGTATAATTCAAGGCAGCCTCGATCATCTACTCTGTCTACACAAAGGCTCTCGCAGAAAAATCCATAAATTCTGGCGATAGTGTGTCACTAGCTCCTTGCTCTATTTTCTTGTGGAATAGAGGCTTGATCTTTTCCAGGTCTAATTCCAAGGCAGTCGTCTCGAAATATGTCATAAATTTCAAGTACTTGGCACTATTTTCCTAATGTTCAATAGCCCATTCAAGGTCAATCTCGAGATCATGCAAGACCTTTTCTATAACCTCCTTCCTATAATCAAGGTTCATAAGCCGGATCTCTATTAGCCAGTGATCTTCCTTCGACATTTCCAGCTCCTTTTCCCAGATGTCTCGTGAAATCTTAAGGATGCACTCCAATTTAGGATAAGTGATTCTATATGTTTTTGGGAACTCCTTACACATCCTCATCAGGATTTCTATGTCCTTTCCTAGGATTTGATATTTGTTGTACATCATGATGACATGATCTACCCCCTTGTCACTAGTGGACACCACTTTGTTGAACCAAGTAGTCATGGACTTGGTCCAGTTCTTCCTCTTCTCCTTTTTAATTGATATCCTCCTTTGATAGCAAGGAAGGTGGTGCTGACGTTTCTACTGGATTCTCCTCTTCTTTGGATGTCCACTATTGGATATAGGCGGTGAGATCTTCAAATTTTTCTTTTAGCTCTTCCTTCGTGGACTGGTCTTTGATCATTTGTTGCATAATGGTGGCTATCGACCCCTAGAATTCATCTATCTTTTATTCTTGGTTTGTCGAGCCTAGGTTGATTGTTGAAATGTTGTAGCTGACACTTGTATCTTTGTCTGTCACAGGGGTGGCAATTTGTATCATTTGAGATCCAAAGGTATCCACGGTGATATGAGAGTGGACTTTGGGCTTCTCTTTTTTGGTTCTCATTTGATCCCTTGCCAAGATTGCCTCTAATCTTGCCCTTAGGTCAACAACCACAAGGGACTTCTTCTTTTCTAATTGGTGCCCTAGCCAATCAGGCATTTCAATTTGACCTTTGGGTGATTCATGATCACCTTCCTCCTTATCCTATTCCTCTTCCTCATCACCGGGGACCTTCCCCTCATCTTTTTCCTCTTCGTCTGATCCTTCTATATGCATAGCCTTTTCTCTATCCAGCTCAGTAGGAGCTATGTTCTCTTCAGTGATGCTTTGTTGTTGCATGGAAGTCCCTTTATCTCCTTCATGCTCAACCTCAACATTCTTCTTAGGCTCAACATCTTTTTCTCTCATGTTCTCTTCTTTATTTTCTGATTATTTTTCTAGAAGAACTTCCTCTTTTGTGTACATTCCTTCCTGGCTTAGGCCCTCTTCTTTGTTGGTTCATGGAGGCTCCTCAAGAATCTCCACATGTGTATCAGTACATGCTTTCTCTTCTTTGGAATGATGCTTCTCAGGGTTAGCTTCTTCACTTACATCCTTGTGTTCCTGGAGCACTTCCCCTTCCTAGTCTGAGGTTTCAACCTCATACGGCTCATTAAGCTTATCATTTCCTTCATCGTCAGGGATTTATTCCACTTCTTCATCAGAGGCCACCTTATCAATATTTATGTTCAGCCCTCCATCTGAGTGCTCAAAGTAATCATCCCTATAAGAATCCCCAGGCTTGTTGGAAATGTCTTTCGCAGCCTCCCCTTTTTGTTCCTTATGTCGCCCTTCCATCTCTTCTGATATTTTCATTGTGGCTTCCATCTTTCGCGGTTCTATAGGTGGCAGGGGAAGAGGTGGGGCAGTAGCAATTTGTGCCATCAGATCTTGGACCTTGGGGTCAAGGATTACCCTAGAGAGTTCATTGGTCATGTTCTGCATGAATTCCATGAAAGCATGTGGTAGAGTGGGCATTTCTATAGTGGTCGTCATTATGGAAAGAGGCAAATTAGATAGGGTAGGCAAGGGAGGTGGGAGCATAGAAGTCGATAGCGGGAAAGTAGTGGAGGAAGAAGAATCCAACACTACCACCGAGGAGGTCGGTGAGGTGGAAGCTAGGTGAATAGAGATGTCCACAGCAGGTGGAGAAGAGACGGGAAATGATTGGGATGAAGAATATGGTGGAGTGGTAGCAGTAGCGGCAACGGGAATGGATTTGGTTAGTGGTTGCGAACGAGGCTACTCGGACTCTTCTTCCTCAGGCAGGGTTTCCTCCTCCTAGATAGTTGACATTTCTAACACAAAGGTCCTTGTCTTCCTTTCTTTGGTGAAGGTGGTCCTTCTGTTGTATTCTTTGTATAAACTTTGTGCTTGGGTTATCACTCGAGTGCCTCCTTCCTCTTTCTGGATCTTGTAGCAGGTGGGGATTTTGGTGCCTCACCAAAGGGTTCTACAGCAGTAGCACTGCTCATTTTATCCTTGACCTCCCCATATGTGAGATCAGCACCTTGTTCCTTCAATTGAGTAATCTATTCTTCCAACCATTGCTTTGTTCTATTCTCTATAGGATGAGTGAGAATGTACAAATCTATGACCTCTTCTTCGGACCAGTCTATCACCGACAAATGCATTCATCAAGGCAGCATATCTTTCATCTATCATGTTGTCATCATCAACAACTTGGTCTGGCACTTGGAATAAATTGATTGAATTTGTGAATGCAAGAGCCATTCTCATATAGTGGCACATCCACACCTCTTTATCATCCTTGCAATTCACCCAAAATTCTTCAACATGAGGTTGATGGGAATATTCTCTCCCGACTCATTTCTTCAATTTTCCCTTGGGGTCTACTCTTCCTCTGTCTATATGAAGGTCAATATTATACTCTGCCAACTCCTTTTCTTATTATTTTGCACATTGGGTGGTCGATCAATCATACATACCTTGTCCAAGAGTGAGATGATATGAGACCATAGCCCTATGCTTATTACTTAACAAGGTGCGGGAAGTCTATAGTTGTCGAGTTACCTCTAACATGATGATCCTGTCATTGGGGTAACGAGGTAACATGTAAGGTCTTCCCAAGAATCCCTCAGCCCTGATGTAGGTGAACTTGGGGAACTGAATGAACAAATATCCAAAACCTGTCACTAACGCACTTGCACTGTGTGTTACCCACATTTCAAAATTTCCAACTAGGAGTCTGATTATATGCCCAATGAAGGCATCATTTACTCTTTTGTACTCCCTCTTGAAGTTCTTGTATTGCAGTTGAGGGTAGCAATCATATAATTTCAATTTTCCTTGCTCGATTCCCAATTCTCTAGTACAGAACAATCTTTTATATGGGAACTTGGCCGCCAGGAGGTAGACCAAATAGGAAGTCATGAAGAAGCGAGAGGTCTTCCTTACCTCTGTCAACTATTGATGCATGTTGTCACTAATCATTTTTTCCCAATGGAATTTTGTCTTGCCTTCAAGGATCTCTTCTATGAAATAAAACATCCAATTTTCAAAGAATGTGGTCATGGGAAAACCCATTACTCTGCTCAAGAGTGTGACTAAATTGTTGTACTCCTCAAAGAAGTCACTTTTGTATAGGGTTTGGGGAACCTTGGCAATGATTTCCCTCTTATCCTTCAACCAATTTGGTTGATTGTTCGCTTGCATCTTATAGGTTCTATTTTCCATACATTCTGAGCAAATTCTTTATCTACTTCCTCCATCTTGTCAAATACTAGAATGTCAAAGGTGCTACCAATAGACTTAGCTGACAAATATGTCAATACCCTATCATCATGGTCAATTATATTTCTATTGGAGTGGTAGCACTCCTGATAGGCCATTTCCAACTATAGGGCTATGAGCTCAAGGGGGAAACTAGCGGCTTTGGCTATGCCACCCATTCTGATTTTCAATGCCCTATCTATTTTGGGTTCTGCATAACCCTCTCTCTGAACTCATATATATTGACGTGCCCGAAGTTGGTATCTGAGATTGTTTCCCAGATAGAAGTGAGCTTTGACATGTGTTCCACTTCATGAAACTCATACTTCATTTATTCTTTCTCCTCCTTTCCTTGGGGAGTGCAAGCAGGCTTCTTTCCTTTGTCAGTTTTCTGTCCAGGCTGCTCGGAAGGCCCCGCAACGGGTTCCATAAATCTTGCATACACAAGATGTTGTAAGTGTGCTTACATATAAATTTGAGTGAATGTAAGTCAAATCCTACAAATCAAGCATTAGATCCATTATATATCATCAGAGGTTCATAAAATTCATCATCGTTCAATATTTGGAGCTTATTTGGACCATTTAGGCAAATGCAGGTTTAGCAGTGCGGGCTTCCCCAAGCCAGAAGTCGTTAGAAGAAAAATAGTTAAATTACGTCCTAGAGGTCACGATGACCCGTAGATAGAATTCCGTAGCAAAATTTATGCATTAGTAAGTGTGGGATCAAATTCCTTGTGAGGGGCCTTGACACGTGCAAAAATTATGTTATAGGACGTCTAGCATCATTAGGTTGTGTCTTGATGTTTTTCAAGTCTAGGACATGCGGGTGCCGCTAGGTGGAAAGATTCCTGGGCTCAGCCATTGGACAATGACATTCAGGGGACGAAAACCTACAGACAAAGTTCTAGACTACGACACCCGTGGGTGGTTCGAACGACATGAGTCACCTTAGAGTTTGATCATCATGCGAGTGGAAGTTGTCAGGTTGTTGTCGGAGGTTCGTCATTAAGAAACAACTTTTAAGGGATGGCATCCCGCAAGGGCCAGCCTGTAGCAAGCTCCAGGTCTTATTCTTAGCACCGAAAAACTTCATCAAATCAGACAACAAATATTTTAGCGGGGCCTGCAATGCGGAGGAACGAGGTGGCCTTGTTGTTAGGTAGTGACAATCGAAGGACGTTGAATTCATTAATTTTTCTAAGTGTTTGAGCTTATGAATTTCATGGTGACATTGGAGGCGAAACCAATGATGTGGAAAGCCATCGAGGTCAGGCCATTAGTTAGTGGCGGAGGAATGGTGGCCACTCACAATGGGAACCCTACATGGTTGTTTCCGCAACGGGCTGATAACTTAGCCATTTTATAGGGTTTCTTCAAATTCCATCACGAATGATTGGGATATCAGTGTAGGCCGCGTGGACTTGTCAGCCGTAGAAAGAATGGCAAGGACATAGCGCAATTCCGTGTGAAGGTGACTATAGTTTTCAGGAATCTAAGACGATGCCAAGGGTTTGAATGTCAGAGGTAGATCATTTGTGAAGATCGCATAATTTGGCAAGACCTCCTAGGGAAATTTAAGTTTTATTTCAATTATTTTGATTCTTTTCAAAACCCTAACACCTTAGAATTTAAACACAACAGAGAATAAAGTGCACTTGCCTCAAAATCACGCATGATTCAAAGAAAATTTGGCTTGAAACTCGCTATAAGACCTCGTGCGGGTGGCATCTCGTTGTTCGCTGTTTGAAAATTTGAAAATCAAAGGGTGAAAACGATGGGATTCACCCCCTCCTTTTATAGGTGAACTACCATTAATAATGTGCAATAATTTTTGGTACGATGGTAGGTAGGGTAGATAGGGTTTGCGAAATTCCAACTTGGCGTGGTCGTTGACGGAGAATCAGACAGCGAAGGTCAGTGGAGCCTACCATGCGAGCGGAAGTCCTAGGTTGGCCGCTACTCAGCAATGAAGCACCAATGGTGACCCACCAAGGGAGACCCACAAATGTGGGTCTGCAGGGGCTGAAGTACATCACGACAAAGGACTAAGGGAAACTAGCAAAGGAATTTCTGCAAAAGCCAAAAGATTTAGTAAATTTGGAGTGGTGATTTTGGCCATTTTAAATGTGATGAATTTATAGCATGTGACCACCTTAAGCTCAAAATTAGGGGCACGCAAAACAAGGCAAAGGAAAAAATGACCTAGCAGAGGAAAAAGGGAAAGAGGGGGGTCCCCGATCTGAACAGGGCGTGTGTGCAATAGGCACAACAGGTCTGATTCTTCAACTTTTTTTAACTGCCCTTCCATCTCACTGTCTTTTCATGCTCTTGCATCTATTCTCTTATGAATTTATTCTTATGACTCTGAAAGCTATCACTAGGTCTATTACGACTATTAGGTCTTTGAGGGTATATGATTTTCTACTATGAACTCTTAAACTGTCATACTTTTGATGACAATTCTCTAAGGATGTTTTCTTGCTAACTCTCTATATATTCTCCATTATGCATTGAAAATTCATGGTTTCTAGTTAACTATTTATTGGTGATTTCTAGTCTTCCTAGCCCTACAAACAGGTCTTAAATCAGCAACAACAGGTAATACTAATCTCCTATAGCTACATTACTCGATGTTTCATATTTTTTTACTAAAAGAAATGAATTGTATATCTATGTAAATCATGTTTCTGGATTGTTTTATGGGACAGGAGTGGAGTTTTATTACAATGGTGCAAGGGGAGCTTCTCATTGAGGGGATCTCAAGGAAGAGTGGAAGACATGTGGTCATGGTCAACATTAATCTCCAATTGATATAGTGAAGAGAAATGTAGAGATATATCCCAATCTAGGAAAGTTACACAAGAGCTACAAGGCAGCCAATGCATCCCTCCAGAACAAATGTCATGACATCATGGTAATACTATTGATAATAGATTTTTTTTTTTTTTAACTATTGTAAATTACTAATGTGTATTTGGATATAGACTTTTACATTTGGAAAATAGTGGTTTAGTGTAGGTGAGATGGGCAGAAGGTGCAGGCACCATACATATAGATGGAACTAACTATACTCTATTACAATGCCACTAGCATTCTTCGGCTGAGCACACCATCCATTGTAGAAGGTGATCATCTAAGAGAGATCACTTTTTAATGTCTTATAGGCTAAAATGGTTTCTAGCACATTTTGGAATAGCTTGCTTTAAAAGTAGCTACCATAATATGTTTATTTTTCAAGATTATGACAATACAAAGTATGTTTTAGCTGTTTGAATACTTTTTTAAAAAAGAATTAAATTACAGTGGCTTTTAAATGGTCAATTTGGAGTGGGACTCTCCCTATTAATTTTTGAAAAGGATTTAAGTTGGAGGCATTTTCCACAGTGTGTCAAGTTATGATATTAATATCAATTCAATTGTATATTTTTTATTCAAATTCAATGGTCCATATTTTATGAGTCATAAGAATGAATGATCCACTTAGCACTCATTCCATCTAGGTGATGCTCATATTGGTGAAAGTATTGGGACTTTTTGGGATGTCACCCATCCCAAAGCTACTCCAACTCAAGTGCACTTAATCATGTAGTTTTCCCAAGGTCAATTCCACTTAGTTTTCTATCTCATTTACAAAACCTTCAACAAGTGTTGTGTCCTATGAACCATTCATCATATAGCCCTTTTAAATTATCAATATTTCAAAATTTATTTGTTGTTGTCACTAAATTTAATAGTCAAAAAATATTGATCTATTTTAATATAAATGTATTTCATAGCTTTCTTACTTGAAAACAACAAGTCTTTGTTTATGCAATCTATATTGCAAATCAAGCAGCAACTATTTGTATAATAAGACATCTAATAACAAGTACAATGGAGAAGTTAAAGGAATTGTGTTTGACCACATTTCATTTAACTTGTTTATTTCTTAGGTGGGTCTCTCTAACCATTAGAGAAAGTGTTTCTTCTTCTGACTTGGTTCTTAAATTTGAGAAAATTAAATTTACTCTAAGAACTTATTCCAAATTATGTCATTCAATAGGGTGAATTGAATATAGAGTTGACTATATTCCTTATCATACAAAAATCAGTTATTGTCTATGCATTTTTTTGTTTTAAGCTCTGTTGGGATTCAAGCTATGTGTGTTGTAGGTATCCTTTTGAAATACATATGGTACACCAAACAGAAGATAACAGAACAGTGGTTATTGGAATTTTATACAAATATGGAAGGCATGATACCTTTCTTGTTGAGGTACATCAATCCTTTGGTCTTTCTTCAGATTCTTATGTTTGTTTTGGAAGGTCAAATCATGAAATATCTTTAAATCAAGAGCAATCTACTATTGTGTACAGTTGATGGATCAAATGGAAGCTCTTAGTCATGATATGGAAGTAGGAGTAGAGGAGGGTCTAAAAATTATAGATCCTAAGCATATAAATATGGGGAGTAGAAAATACTACAGATACATAGGCTCTCTCACAAATCCTCCATGTACAGAAGGAGTCATTTGGATCACTGTAGATAAGGTAAGGATTGAAGAGTTATTATGAATAAATGTTTGGTTGGCTTGTTACGAGCTAACAAGGTTGAAAGTAATGCAAGTGAGGACTGTATCGAGGGATCAAGTGAGAAAATTAGTAATGGTAGTGCATGATGTAGGTCCTGCCATCCTACCTTTTGATTCAACTATTTTTTATAGAGTAAAGAGAGCTTTCAATCTTTAGAGGATTTAACTATGTAAGAAGATGTTCTATTTATTTTTCTAATGATAAAGGTGATGTAATCTGACAGGGATTAGGAAAGAACTCAAGACCAACCCAACTAGAAAATGGATGAGTTGTGGAATTGTATACCCCATGACATGGCACTTCAAATATGTTTATGTTTACATGAGACAGTCATGAAGAATCAGTGACCAAAGATGTCATGAAGACAGTCAACATACATATGCTAGATTAAAGCCTACAAAACTGTCACCTTTGTTACATGTTCCACACCATATATTAAAGCCTCCTTATGTGGATTCAAAATATGTACCTGAAGTTGCACATGGAACACAAATACATGATGCTAAGGGGATAGCACATATGAGATCTTTAGGACAACTTGCCTCTCGCGTCCTGGATTATGTTGGAACATTGGTAAAAATATGCTTTAGTCTACAAATTTTCAATCAAACTATTTGTGTCGAATTATTTTTCATTGATAACAAGATCATACAAATATTTCATTGATTTTTCAGGCTTTCCTATATTACTACTAGCCTGACTTAAAGAGTTTGTAGGAGAGCAGGAACCCCCGCTCTCCTACAAACTCTTCAAGTCAAGCCAACAGTAATGTGAGAAAGCCTGAAAAATTAATGAAATAGTTTGCTTTCCTTGTCTATCCTTCAACATTTTCATGTATGTCTAATAGGGTACTTGTAACTACAACATATGACAAAAAAATCCCTATTGTTATGCTTTGATGGATTTCCCTTCATTATTACTAGATATTTGATACAATGCACATTTTTATAGTGCAATCCTATTTTTTAGATTGTCTCATTTAGCATCACCAATATTCTCCACAAGAACATTGTCCATGTTTAAAATTATGGAAATGGTTTACATCTCTTAGAACAATTTATCTTGCAATAATCTTGGAGATGAATTTAGATGTAGTGTGAAAATCATAACATACTTGAAGGTTCTTAACAACTCTAATAGTTGTACCAGGGGCCATGTTTAAAAAACCAAATGCAATTGCTAACTTTTCACTATGGTGGCAGATAAATGATTTTTTTTTCTTCATTCCACGATATTAAGTAAAAGTCTTGAATCTGGAAATACCCTGCTGCCTTCATTTACCAAGCCAATTTCTCCAATTTTGCATAGATTTCCCATGTTTTTGGATGTGATATGTCTCCTACACAAAAAAAGCATGTACCATTTTATGCCCTTCAATCCAACTACATGCAGTTATCTTTTTAATTCCTCTATCTTTCACTCCTTACAATTTGAACCTCACCAAACCTTCTCACTTCTACACAAATGTTTTAAAGAAGAGCATAAGTTGCAACATTTTTAGGATCCAACTAAAAAATTAGTGTTGCTGAAATACTCAACCTATATTCATATATGATCCACTTCTATGATGTTGAAAAGACAAAAAACTTTATTATGTTTGATTGCTCTCTATTTCAAAAGAAATATATTGGAAGTTGCAACAACATCCTAAAAATATTCTTTGTGCTATTTGCAGGTTCCTTCAAAGTAGGAATAACTAAGAAAACGCCATGTTATTGCTCAATAAATTTAGTTGTAATGGAATAAATAGATGGTTTTTTTTGTTAGTTGAATTCTATATGTTTCTCAATTTAATTTGTTCAATGTTGTTGAGAAAATATTTGTATACCAAGATTCATTTCAAACGATGTGTTTGTTTACTTGTTACATGAATTAAAAGTTTCCTTTATGTATTAGCAGGGTACATTCAAAATGTTGAAAGTTTCATCTAGTGTTACCCAAGCTTTATCTAAGAGTCCTCTCAAAATATTTTCAACAAGAAAATTCACAATCATATGAATAAGAGGATCATTGTTAATGAATAATGAGGTAGTGACTTGAGTGGTTGAGAATCTCATGGCTTGAGAGGGTTTCCAAGGTTCCAAGGGCATAGTGGAAGCTATCTATGATGGATTACATACTAATGACCTATGAAGGGTTTTCATATTTGATAACAGTCATGGGTAAGGTTGTACCATTCATGACAAGGCTATTAACAGTACCATCAAGGGTTCAATATTGTAATGGGCAATGGTTAGGAGGAATTACAACCATAATATATGAATACTTGTCTTCATTTAAACCCTAGACAGTGTAGTGACTAGTGCATATTGTCTCCAAATGATAGTCACCTATATGATGATGAATGATGATTCAAATAATCATATATTTTGACAAAAAAATCCAAAGGGCAGAAGGGTTGTTTTTACACAATCATCAATTATAGCAAATGCAGCCATAGATAAACATTGTCAAGCATATTGTTTGAGAGGCAGTTAGTAGCTTGTCAAGAGGTGGTAAAATAGAGTCGACAATTCCAAACACAAGTTCAAGTGTTCCCTTATGATTGGAGGTATAATTTTATCATTTTGAATGCATAAATAGGAGTAGTTATAATTTCCTATTGAAGATATAATGCTTTGGTAACCTGCTTTCATAGCTTTGTCTTGGTGAATCAAGTGATTGGTTATAAATAGCACTAGCAAACAATTTATGGTTGATGTTGAGGATAGTTTCAGTCCTTATTCAAAACCTTGTAACAGGATGTTCATTGAGGTTGTTGGAAGGCATGTCAAGTGGAAGTATACAAGTCTATGAGCAAGGATATCAGGTGCATGATTGAAAAAGACACTCAAATCCATGGAAAATCATAGTTCAATCTTGCATGGTTCAGACTTTTGATCTCAGCCTTATAAGGCAAATTTTTGTGTTAAATGGACAAAGACACAAGCTTTGTGTACGTAAAAGTGTTATGTTGCCTTTTATGGGTTTTTGTTTTTATCTAGAACATGACAATGAGACACCTTTAATGAATACATGGAAAGTGTTATTTGTTATCAGATGGTACAGGATTTTTATGCAGACATGGATAGGGTTTTAAATCAGTGGTAGTCACTTGATGGATAGCCTATACACTGCATATTAGAACTTTTTGTTGGTATCAGTATGATGAAAAATGCAATTATTTGCAAGATTGTAATAGGTTTTTGCACTAGATAATAAAATCATTGGATGGTTGCGGTTTGGTGGGTGTAGCCCGGATTGGGTGAACCACGTTAAATTCTTTGTGTTATTATTTATTCTATGTGTGTTTTAGTTTCTCTATTTATTAATTAAATTTGTATTTAATTGTTAGATATTTGTCTTTCTAACCCTAACAAGTGGTATCAGAGCGGGTTGTGTTTCGATTATCATCTGTAGGAAGGTCTCACGGTTGAGTGGGAGTAATGGCAGATGAGGGTAAGAAGGTTGAGAAGTTTAATGGGCAGAACTATCAATTATGAAAGATGCAGATGGAGGAATATCTCTATCAGAAGGATTTATGGTGGCCATTGGAAGGGAAAACCAAGAAACCCTCAGCAATTTCTGATGAGGACTGGGATATTTTGGATAGAAAGGCTATTGGTAGTATTCCTTTATGCCTAGCACAATCGGTGGCATTCAATATTACAACAGCAAAGACAACTCAAGAGTTGATGGAAACCCTATAGAAGTTATATGAAAAGCCTTCCGCTTTGAATAAGGTATTTCTTATGAAGCATTTATTTAATATGAAAATGGTAGAAGGTGGGTTAGTTACTGATCATTTAAATGAGTTTAATACGGTCACCAGTCAATTAACTTCTGTAAAAGTAAACTTTGATGAAGAAGTTAGGGCTCTTTTGATTATGTGTTCTTTGCCTGAAAGCTGAAATAGCTTGGTAATGGTTGTTAGCAATTTTGTTTCTAGTTGAATACATTGAAATTTGATGATGTTGTTGGTGTTATTTTGAGCGAGGAAATTCGTAGGAAAAGCTCAGGTGGAACATCCACATCAGGAAGTGTTTTGAATGCAGAATGCAGGGGTAGAAAAAAGGAGAGAGGAAACAATTCTAGAAATCGTGGGAAGTCACGAGGAAAATCAAAGGACATAAGGTCCCAATCTAGAGACAAGAGGGATTGTTGGTACTATGGTAAGCCGGGTCATTTAAAGAAAGATTGTTGGTCTTGAAAAAATAAAGGAGACAAAATGGAAGTAAAGAGGAAAATGTGGTAAGTAATAAATCTGATGAGGATGCTTTGATTCTTTCCCTTGATAATGTTGATGATTCTTGGGTGTTAGATTCAGGGGCTTCATTTCATGCTACCCCCCATAGAAGTTATTTTCTTGATTATGTCCAAGGGGATTTTGGGCTGGTTTATTTAGGAGATAACGAACCCTGTCATATTGTTGGAAAGGGAAGAATCAAGATTAAGTTGCAGAATGGGAATCATTGGCTACTACATGAGGTAAGGCATGTTCCAAAGTTAAGCAGAAATTTAATTTCAGCAGGGCAACTAGATGATGAAGGTTGTGTTGTTACATTTAGTGATAAAAATTGGAAGGTCACAAAGGGTGCCTTAGTGGTAGAAAAAGGTGTGAAAGTAGGCACCTTATATCTTTGTATAGTTCATATTGTTCCTTCTACTTTAATTATTACGGAAAAAGGTCAATGTTCAAGAACAATTGTTGCAATTCAGCAGGTGGAAGATCATACAATTGTTGTGGACTTTGAATCAACATTGTGGCATAATAGACTTGGGCATATGAGTGCAAAAGGTATGAAATTACTTCATTCAAATAATGTTTTACCGGGTCTAAAATGTGTTAATATGGATTTCTGTGAAATTTGTGTGTATGGAAAATAAAAGAGAGTAAGTTTTCTCAAGGATGGGAAGCAAAAGAAAGATGAGAAATTGGAGCTTGTGCATACGGATGTATGGGGACCAGCTCAGGTATCTTCTCTCGGTGGCTCTTAGTATTATGTTACATTCATTGATGATGCAACTAGGAAGGTATGGATTTATTTCCTTAGGAAGAAATCTGATGTATTTGAAACTTTTAAAAAATGGAGAAGCTTGGTTGAGAATGAGACGGGTAAAAAGCTAAAATGTCTCAGATCTGATAATGGTGGTGAGTATTGCAGCAAATATTTTGAATATTATTGTTTCTCTAATGATATTTGTAGGCAGAAAACGGTTCCAAGGACTCCACAGGAAAATGGAGTGGCTAAGTGCATGAATAGAACAATAATGGAGTGTACAAGGACTATGAGATTGCATGTTGGGTTGCCTTTAAAAATGTGGGCAGAGATTGTAAACACTATTGTTTATTTAATTAATAGAGATCCCTCTAATCCTTTGGGTTGTGGTATTCCAGAGGAAGCATGGAAAGGTAAGAAGGTGAGTTATTCTTTTCTCAAAACCTTCGGTTGTGAAGCATTTGCAAATGTAGATTCTAAAAATAGAACCAAGCTTGATGCAAAATCAAAGAAATGTATATTTGTTGGATATGACATTGATGAATTTGGTTATAGGCTTTGGGATTTTGAAAATCAAAATTTTTTGAGAAGTAGGGATGTCATATTCAATGAGAAAGTCTTGTACAAAGATCTATTCTTGCAACATGAGAAGAAAGAAAATGATTATGTAGTGTTGGATGATATTCCAAACAATGATGTTTCAGTGGTTCCTCATGCTCTGCAACAACAACAACAACAACAAATACCACAAACACCTATGAATATTAGATGATCTTCAAGGATAAGTAGACCTCCAGAAGTATTATCTCCCTCTTTGAATACTATTTTGTGAACTGATGCTGGTGAACCGGAATATTATGATGAAGTTATGCAGGTGGATACCAAGGTTCAATGGGAGCATGGAATGGAAGAAGAAATGGACTCCTTGTTGAAAAATCAGACTTGGGAATTATGCAAGTTGCCTACAGGTAAAAAGGCTTTACCAAAAAAATGGGTTTATAGGCTGAAAGAGGAGGATGGAGATAAGAAGAGATTTAAAGCCAAATTAGTTGTAAAGGGATTTGCACAGAAAAAGGGTATTGATTTTGATGAGATTTTTTCTCCAGTTGTTAAAATGACTTCTATTCATATTGTTTTAAATATTGTGGTTGCTAAAGATTTGCATTTAGAAAAGCTTGATGTTAAAACAACCTTTCTCCATGGTGATTTGGAAGAGGAAATATATATAGCACAGCCACAAGGATTTGAGGTCAAAGGTAAGGAGAAACTAGTGTGCAGATTGAAGAAAATTTTATATGGCTTGAAGCAAGCACCTCGGCAATGGTACCTGAAATTTGATAGTTTTATGGCTGAGCAAGGCTACAGCAGGTGTAATTTTGACCATTGTGTTTATTTTAAGAGGTTGGATAATGACAGCTACATTATTTTATGTTTATATGTTGATGGCATGCTTGTAGCAGGGTCTAACATAGATCACATAAGTGAGCTAAAACAACAGTTAGCAAAATCTATTGCTATGAAGGATTTGGGGGAAGCAAAACAAATCCTTGGTATGAAAATTTGTAGAGATAGGAAAAATAGAAAGAAAAAAAAAATTATCTCAGACTGATTATGTTGAAAAGGTGTTGCAGAGATTTCATATGGAGAATGCAAAAGCTGTCAGCACACCTTTTCCTAGTCATGTTAAATTGACTAAGGATATGTGTCCAAAGACACAAGAGGAGGAAGAAAAAATGTCCAAGGTACCATATGCTTCAACTATAGGTAGTTTAATGTACGCCATGGTATGCACGAGACCAGATATTGCACATGTCGTAGGAGTTGTTAGCAGGTATTTGAGTCATCCCGGAGTTGAGCATTGGAATGCGGTAAAATGGATTCTCAGGTACTTGAGAGGTACATCCAATAAATGTTTATGTTTTGGGGGATCTAATACTGATTTAAAAGGCTATGTTGACTAAGATTTGGCAGGGGATATAGATACCAGGCGGAGTACCACATGTTATGTATTTACAGTTGGTGGGATAGCAGTGAGTTGGATTTCTCGATTGCAAAAGGTGGTTGCTTTATCCACCACAGAGGTAGAGTATGTTGCTGCAACAGAGGCAGAAAAGGAGATGATATGGCTACAACTTTTCATGGACGAGGTGGGAAAACAACAGGCTAGAAATTACTTGTTTACAGACAGCCAGAGTGTTATACATCTTGCAAAGAATTCTTCCTTTCATTCTAAAACAAAACACATACAGTTGAGATATCATTTCATTCAGTCGGTGTTGGAGGATAGACAGGTCAAACTGGACAAGATACATATAGATGCCAATCCAACGAATATGTTTACGAAGGTAGTGACAAGGGAGAAGTTGAGCTCCTCTTTAGCTTCAATTTTCCTTCAAGGTTGAATTCAAGTATAACAGAGCAGCATAGTCCAAGATACTTATTTCCAGTGGGAGTTGTAAGTGCAGCAGTGTTGTCCAGATCAGTCTCCAAGTGGGAGATTGTGTTGGTGTGGAGCCTGATCAGTCTGTAAGTGGGAGATTGTTGGTATGTGGTGACTGATCATGAAAAAAGAAAAAAAACTGACTTTGTAGAACCCTAATCTGGAAGCTTCTAAGCTTGTTAAAAAGGGGTTCATATGCGGTTACAGTATGATGAAAAACACAATTATTCACAAGATTGTAACAGGTTTTTGCACTGGATAATAAAATCATTGGATGGTTGCGGTTTGGTGGATGTAGCCCGGATTGGGTGAACCACGTTAAATTCTCTGTGTTATAATTTATTCTATGTGTGTTTTGGTTTCTCTGTTTATTAATTAAATCCTACATTTAATTCTTAGATATTTTCCTTTCTAACCCTAACACTTTTGGTGTGCCAGTGGTCCTTGAGTTAACGAGTGGATTTTTTAGTATTTTGGCTCATTTGAATATGAAGCATTTAATATTTGTATGGAGTAGAAGCTAAAGGTTATGTCTTTTGTGTATGCTTCAATATTAGAGTGCATATGAATATAAGATGGTGTTTTCAAAGAGTGACAGTATACAAAAAGAGGAAACTGTGACAATATATTTAGGCACTTCTATCTACAAAGACTTGGAGATAGCAGAATACATGGATGAATAGGTAGTCAAAGTGGTTACTGTGAAATGCAATGTAGACATGATCTTACGCATAGGGAGGAAAAGGTGTTAAATACAATAAATATGGTGTCAATCTCCCTGTTGAAAGTGCAACACAATGAAAAGGGCAATGAGTACACTGCCAAAGAGGACAATGAGTTGGGGAAGATTTAGGACATCCCTATAATGACAATGGATTTTGCATCTTGAGGCACAATATGGATAAAATACAATGCTCTTACAGTGAATGTAGCTTCAATTCATGGGATATTTTACAAATAAGAGCAATCTTATTCAACAGTATTCATTTTAACAAGTGACAATAGTTTAAAGTGACTTTGCTAAGAGAATGTAATTGTTGGCTATGAATATACACTTCAAAGAACTAAGAGGGAGATGTAGAATCTAATTATCAGTGACAATAAAGAGCACAAAAGCAGTAGGGTTATAAAGATAGTGATCAAGGAGGACAAACTCAAGTGCAATTTTTGCATAGGTGGCAGTCAAGTCTCAAATGTACAATATATTCTTGTATAAGAGTGAATTTGTACCCCTTGTGTAAATTCCC
The DNA here is from genome assembly GCA_007258455.2 of Sequoia sempervirens. Classification (NCBI taxonomy): domain Eukaryota; kingdom Viridiplantae; phylum Streptophyta; class Pinopsida; order Cupressales; family Cupressaceae; genus Sequoia; species Sequoia sempervirens. Next base: position 73,968,625 of record VDFB02193867.1, on the reverse strand, counting down.
ATTTTTCATCCCCTCACCTTAGAAATTCAAACCCGAAGGTGAAATTCCACATCATCCACCTACCTTCCATCCACTTCACATTTTTCTTGTGTGTCAGTGGGGGAATATTCGTCAAGGATGTGAGCACGGTGCATGGATGTCTGTGTGGCGCATTGTCGTCCCTAACAGATTCTTGCTTCTGGTGTCTGTAGGGACATTATTCTCTCCATTTTGCATGAAGCGTAATGCCTCTGTGTCAACCATCAGGCCTGAAATGGCTCTTTCCTTCCTAATCTTCATTCAAATGCATACTTTTCACTATCTCTTAATCCTCTTCATCCTCTTAGAACTTCTTGATCTTTTGAGCAATCTATCACATTCTCTTGAGCATTTTTCACCACTCCATTGAGCATTGTAGTAGCTTGTTACTCCATCAACTTCATCTTTGTATTTGTTGCTCTACCATAGAAGCTACGAGTTTGGAGTCTTGTGAGACCTCCCTTCGTCACCGTTGTGGCCTTCTCAACTTTTCCAAGCTCATTGCCTTACATTATCCCTTCATTGTCCTTGAGTGCCTTTGGGTGGAGGTGGAATGCTTCACTTCCCTTTTCATTTTGGTTTGATGGAGTAGCATTGTATCTTTTGTAGTGTTCAATACTTTCCTTTCTTCTTTCCTTTATCACATTTTCTACTTCGTGGCTTTTCTGGTTGTCCGTGGAGGTGCAAACACCAAAGCAAGGGTTTGACTGAGGAAAACCCCTATACAACCCAACATTTTTCCCTCTCTTGCTTGTATGTAGGTGAACATGTGTGTGGAGCTCACTAGAAAACTATAGCTTTAGTGAGTTCATATTCATCACCCTTTTCTTCATCTACCTTCTTTATCATTTATGTAGCTACTTTTTGTACTTCATTATTCTATTTATTTCGTTAAAATTAATCAGCTAGGCAATTAGTAGGTTTTTTTGCTTTCCATACTGTATTTCATGTTTTCTGGCTATACGGATGCCAGCGCACCAAAGAGATGCTAGCATGTCACACTGTCATCCTAGACCTGTGCTGCCATCCTCAAATAGAGAGTGGTCTAAGGTGCAATTTGGACTCCAGAAATTGGCTCGTCTAGCCTCATTTTGACTTTTGGATCTATAGAGTGATAGAAGCACTTGATAGTGCTCTTCATTCTCGATTCTCATTCTAAACACTTCTTAGCCTGAGGTAAGATAGGGCATCCCTCTGCTCTCGGCTCTCTATGGCCTAGAGCCTTGGTGTGGTTGGTCCCCTTACCTTACATTTTTGGTGAACCTGACGTGAACGACGTGTATCCATTTACTGGTGTTGATACTTTTTCCCCATGCCTGGTGACTATTGTAAACCTGAGTGTTGTGAAGGTTTATGAGCATCACAACCCATTCCATGACTTCTAGGTACGTTGTTAGGAGAAGTGTGTGATGCCTACCTATGGAAAAGATGAAGGTCACTTCTAGTTTCACCTCCAGTTTTTCCACTGGTATTGCTACTAACTTTACCACTAGTTTTCCTACAAGTTTTATTGACGAGATGGATTTCATAGACGAGACCACTCATTCTCCTACCCCTCCAGTATCCCTTATGGCTTCGTCCGTGGATGAGGAAGATGATGTGCATATTCCTGCATAAAGCTTTTTGACATTGGATAACAGATTGGTAGACCTTGTGAATCATTTCCCAAGAGCACCGAATATGGTGAGAGCCGCTAGACTTGCAAGTGAGGTGAGATTATCCATTGGGGAAGGATTGGACAGGCATGGAGTTCTTACATGGCCTTACCAATCTAACTGAAGCTTATATCCCCTCATATTAGACTAGATCGAGTACCACCTGAGGGGAGGTGCTCAATGCCTATGAAAGACAAATAGGCGTCCTGATGCCTACCACATATGTATGTATGGACAAAACAGGCCCTTCGATTAGTGTGTCTTCTACTTCTCAAAAGCCTAACACTGTCAAGGCGAGTAGAATACCACTTGGTTTCAACTTCACCCCTCCTACTGCCCCTAGTGGTGGTGGCTCCGATGGGATGAGTGGTAGTGGATTTGGTAGCGGAGGTGGCACTAGTGGAGGCGGTACTGGTGGAGGCCATGGGGGTGGCTTCAGTAGCGGAATTGGCTCTAGTGCCTCAATTCCCTACTGGTGGTGGTGGCTCCGGCAGTGGTCATGGCGGTGGCTCCGAACGTGGCTCCAAAGGTGATTCTAGTAGTGGTCGTTTTGGAGGTTCCACTAGGCCTTTGTCATCCTCTAACCCTATTCTAAATGCTCTTCTTCAGAACATGGGTCGAATACAAAACTAGTTGGTGAACCTTTCCCGGGCCTTTGCCCAACCTATATTTCAACCTTCTTTTTGACATAGTCCATTATGGGTGGTGATTTTGGGCGCTCCTTTCCCTCAGGGAATAGAGATTCCAAAGTTTGAAAAGTATGGTGGTAGAGGGGATCCATAGACACATGTGTTAGCTTTCAATTCCATATGTACGGATTTCTTTCATCATGATGCTTTGATGGCGAAACTCTTCCCCAAATCTCTTAAAGAAACAACACTCAAGTGGTGTTGTTCCTTGCTCGATAATTCTATATTCTCATTTGATCAACTTGTCAATCAGTTTCTCCATCAATTGTAGGCTAACATCGGTCTGAAGGTGACCTTCTTGGATCTCGTCTGATGTAAGTAGGAGGATAACGAGAAGATAACTAAATTTATAGTGTGATACCAAGCACTCTTCACATATCTTGTACCTACTACTTGATTCTAATGTGCAAAAGGTGTTCATAGGCAACCTACAATGAGCCTAGTAGGAAAAATTTTCCCTGATGAAATAACCTTCTTTTGCGCATCTGTGTCGCTTTGCGGAAGTATCAACAAACGGTGGTTCAATTCAAGGGATCTTCCTCACCTCCCATTCAAAATGGAAATCTATTGTGTCCATCTCAGGAAAAGGAAAGGGTGTTGCGAATGTAGTTTCCATGACTAACGATCACAACCTCAGACACAACAGGAAGTTTATAAAGTTAGCAGAATCTTATTCTTCCATTTTGTAAAATTTATTGAAGGATAAGATCATAACCTTGGAAAAACCCAGACCTATAAAGGAACCTTATCCTGATTGGTATGATGTGAATGATTTTTTCTAGTACCATCATGTCAACGGGCATGATATCGATCATTGTATACGACTGCATCATGAAATATAGGACCGCATTGATGACAGTACCATTCATCTCGATGGGACGAAACAAATTACAAATAAATCGATAGTGAAGGCCAATAGTGAGTTGCATATTTACACGGACCCATTTCCGTCTCATTCTGTGAACTTGATTATTGAACCCTTCGATGCTTCTCCTCAACCCTCGGCGTACGTCAACATGGTCTCAGTTCCTCCTCCCCTACAGCCTGCGACTGGCTCACCAAATGTGACATTCACCTCACAGGAATTTCCCTTGAATAATAAGCCCTCTCTCCTATACATTCCTACTCACCTCAATGGGAACATTGTGACAAGAGTCCTAATTGACCCAGCGAGTCAGGTGAATTTTATCATGGGGGAGACATTATGGCTAAATTCATTACAAAGGGAGGAATATGAAGAAATTAACAAAGTCTACCATACGTACGCATGACGGCCTCTCTCTAAAGCCATATGGTTCCATAACCCTTTTCATCCTAGTTTACCTAGGGCTGTGGATACAACCTTTGATGTTATTCTAAAATATGATATGTTCAGGGTGAAGTTGGGTATTTTGTGGCTAGCTTCTATGAATGGAATCACTTTCATTATTCACAAATATTTAAAGTTCTCCCACGAAGGTATTGTGCACGTTGTGCATGACACTAGGAATCAGCCATTGGTGTCCCATGGGGGTTACTCATTGGATCATTTTTGGTCCAGCCCGATTGGTCGGCTTCCCCCTAGAACAGACCTGCTTTACCAAGACTACATAAAGTATAAAACTAGGGCCAAGGGATAGCTGAAAGTGACCCCTCCAGTAGTGCAGTAGCACACTGCCTCCTCCTCTCAAAAGGAAAAGGAGAGACTTGTCCATCCTTAGGGCGCTGCTTCTACCTCCCTTTCTGAAGAGGGGTTTTGGATGACTACTCTTGGATTTTGCATAAGAAGTCTGATGGTGTCCGCTTAGCGTAAAGCCAAGATTTGGATATCGGACCTTCCTACTATGCATCCTGGACCCTGGCCCTACCTGTATGGTAGAAGGAAGGGTCCTCATAGGGAATCCTCTATGTCTCAGCTTCTGCAACCTCCTACCACTCCTGCTCCTAAGGCAGTGAATGGGAAGAGGCTTGTCGCCAAGGCATTAGAGCCGACTCCCCCCGCTGTTGCTCCAACCTCCTCTTAGTCTCTCCCTCCTACTCCCATCTAGGAGTCTCTCCCTCCATCAAAAACAACTATGATGGACACTCTGATGGCCAAGCAAGATCCTTCTATCCCATCTCAGCTCCTGGCCTCTAGTTCCCGAAGTCATAAAAATAGCTTTGCACATGAGCACAAGTGTAGGTGAAAGGCTTTGGCTATTGAGCAAGTTGTTTTACAGAGGAAGGAAGGGGAGTCGACCGCTCCTATTTCAGGGCCTACTATTGTTTCCTCCTCTCCCATTCTCTCTGCTTTGGTTCAATTAGCCTCATTTTTGCTTCTAGCTCCCACTGCAAGTGTAAACACCCTTGACCCTAAAAATGTGCAAGTGTTTATTGCTCCTTCGGTCGAGCCCCCTCTCTTGATGTCCCTCTCAGACATCCCACCTTTTTCAAAGCCTATGGACATCTCGAACACCTCGATGTCATCCATAGTGAACTCACATCCTCTGAAAAAGAGGAAGGTGGAGGATGGCCTCACTAGCAATAGGGGGAAAAAGAGGAGTCCACCCTCTTCAAAGGGTGGTTCTGCATTAGCATGCATCATCCTTCTGATGAAGGAAGCTCCAACGTCCCTTGAGTTTGTCACTGCTCCTGAGTCACTCGATAAGCCTAGCAGTGAATCTCGAGCACCGCCTCCCTCATCTGTTGAGGTAAAACATGGCACTCCCGTGAAGTGCATGTTTAACTCTTTGGATGAGGTCTCAACCCTATCAGTGATCTTTACGAAGTCGTTGACCTTTTCTCCACAAGAACCGAGTGTAAAAGACCTCATGGGGCCTTCTTCCTTGGCTCTTGTTGTGGAGGGTCGAAGGGTTCTAGGGAAAACTTTAGTGGTGAATCTTCGCCAATTGGCGAATTCTAGAAATCAGCCAAGTCAAAATTGGTGAATTATTCGCACCCAACAGGGTGTCTAAATTGCCAAAATTTTACGACTATCAGTCCAATGCATGTCCATTCGCCAACGATCTTTTTTATGAGGCATATTTAAGCAGCAAATTCACCATAAAAAACTACGCATTTCAAATGGACTGACTAATATTTTCACCTGGAATCCTGGAAGCATGTAATAAAACACCTACATATTCGCCAATACTATTAAAACAACATTGTATCAAGACCCATTTTGCCAATTAAAATTTACAATTTTTTTCTTGTGAAGACCCATTTCGCCAATTAAAGTTTATAAATAGTTGCTTATGAGGACCTATTTCGCCAATAACATTTAAAAATAATTACATTTGAAGACACATTTTGCGTTGAAAATTACAATGTATTGTTGTATAAGCACGCGGGATTCGCCAAATTTTTAATATACCATTTTAAAATCCTGTGGAATTCGCCAAATATGGATTGATATAAATACAATCAAAAGTTTCATTTATTCTTACACATTTTTTTCAGTTCTGAGGTTCTACTTCTCAATTCAGAAGTCAACAAAAGCCAAAAACGTAGACTTAAAGGTGAGTGATCATTTCTTCATAGTGTTATAATAATAATTTTTCTTTATCTCTTTTCCATTTTTGATTTAGTCTTAAATATGATATTGAGTAGGGAATGGGATCTATATTCTTTGTCCTTTTTAAACAAGAAGACATTTTTTCCATTTTTTATTCGAAGTGAGAGATCAATATGTCGAGCAACTTGAGCAGCAAGGGTAAGGCTCCTACTGCTCCTCAGACTCCTACTGCTCCTTAAGGTGGTGAAGAGACTCTTGCCACTCCTCAAGCTCCTCAGGGTGGTGAAGAGACTGGGAGGCCATCAAAATGCCAAAAAATTAGACGTACCATATAATCTTACTTTGGAATTTCCAAAGCTTCTAATCCATCAGGTCAAGATGGAGCTACATCATCAACTCTTCCACCAAATATTGGTAGCATTCACATTACCTCACCACCACCGGAAGGTCAAGTTGAGATTGTCATTGAGTTAAATCAAAATGTATCAAATGAGGATGGAAATACCACAAAAGATGTTCCAAGGGAAACCCTAGGCCTAGTTATCGAGAATGAGATAATTGGCTTGGATGAGGATGATGATGTTGGTAGTAAGAAAAGAAGAAACAAATAAAAAATGAGGCGTGAGTGGGAAATGACAAGGAATTTTCAACTTGGTTGGTTGTCAAAGTACCCATTCATTGTACCAGTGGGGATTGACAATGCAAACGATATTGAAAAGAAAACATTGGCCAAATGTATGATTTGTAGTTGGAAATGTGGAAGAGCCAAGATGTTGCAACTAAATATTGACACTATAGAAAATCATATCGGTAAAGTTTATGAAAAAAAAATCATAGATGGAAAGGAACAATCAGTCGTACGATGGAAATCAAAGGAAGAATGACTTCATGTTAGGTATGATGTGGATTATGAAGAGCATGAAAAAATAATGTCGAGCATTGTTGCATGTAAAGGTACACTTGAAGCTCAATTTGGAAAAGCAATGGAAGCAAAAAATATGTCAAAAATTATTCAGATGAGTGTTGTTTTTCATATTTTGTCCAGAGGGCATCCTATGATAGACTACCCAGAATATTCTGGTTTATTATCTTTTTTTATTGTTCCTCACTATCTCTTTTCACATTGGTCAGTAAACGCTAGATGGGAATGGGAAAACTGTCTTGCTACAGTTGAAAAAGAAGATTTAAAGGAGAAAGTAAAAGAGTCAAATTTCATTGCATTATCTTTAGATGAAATTACTGCGGTAGGAAATACTTCTTGGGTTTGTATGCATTTGTATACTATAGAACAACATGTTTTCCAATCTCATCTTCTCTTTGTTCATAAAATGAAGGACAATTCAACATCACAAAATAAATTTGAACTAGTCAAGAAATATTTGAATGAAATTGCAAGTATGGATGAGTTGACAATTGCCAAAAAGTTGGTGTGTGTAGGAGTTGATGGAGTTGCAGTAATGCAAGGTCAAAGGACCGGTGTTTGCATAAAGTTAAAAACTACTTGTGCACCATACATGCTTGGAATTCACTGTATGGCCCACAGAATGAATTTAGCATTCAAAATTGTAAGCAAGTTTCCTATAGTATCAAAAGTTGAAAATCTAGTTCGTGAGATCCACGCATACTTTTGCCGAAGTTCCAAACGTTTCACAGAATTTCAAAAAAAATCTAAAGGATTAACACTAGGAAACAAGCTTCTCAAGGATTTCAATACCAAATGGATCTCCCTACATGGACCAGTGCAACAAGTTCTTTCAAAATATCAATCCTTGATTGGAGTGATGTACGAGCATCGCAGCACAGTAGACAAAGCTCTTGACCTCTTACATAGGTTAAGCGATATAGAGACACTCTTGACTTTAGCTAGTCTTCTCCCCATGTTGGGTGTGATGAACAATCTTGTGAAGAAATCCCAAGACAGAACTATGTATATTAATGAATATTCCAATCTACGTAAACATACATGCTTGGCCCTCGATCATCTATATCTAGATCTAACACAAGATGGCCCAAATTATTTCATCTAGCTGAAAATTATTGATTTGAATAATCCAAATAATTATTTACAGTTTAATGCAAGCAGGCACTTATGTATCTGTGTACGTGGATATGAGATACCAATGTACCATTGTAAGATATCCAAGCGCTCTTGCAGAGAAGTATTTGTTAAGGAGGAAGATTTTAACGGCATTGTTAAATCTGCTAGTGATAATTTGAAGGAAATTGCAAAATCTCTTCCTCAGAGATACATGAAAGATTCTCTCGACATGAAATACTTGAAGCCATGGGTATTGTGTATCCTCAATTTTGGGAAAATTGAGAGAACCCAAAATATTTTCATGATCAAGTAAAAATATTGATTGAACAATTTTTGAAAAGTGTAACATATGATGAGCAAAAAATAGAAGGAATTTTAAATGAAGCTAAGCTTAGAAAACAATCTAGGAGTTTTGCAACAACTATGAGGGACCAATATAAATCCATGGGCATGGAGAAGGCCTTTGAATTGGGATCAATAAAAAAGGTTTGGACAAACATAGTTCAAAGTGAAATATTGTGCGGCTCATTATCAGAATATTTCAAACTTGTTGATTTATGTCAAACAATGATATTGGGGTCATTGGACGATGAGAGAGTTTTCAGTACATTGGGGTTTTTGAAATCAAAGTTAAGAAACAAACTAGACAAGAATTGGAAAATTGCTTGAGGTTGAAAGGAACTATTTATAATGTATTTAATTTTCCTTTTGAAAGGGCACTTGTAATTTGGAGGTCCTCATGTGAAAGAAGAAGGACTGGATTGTGCAACACTCCAATTCCAAACGTTGGTACTAGTGGCAGTGGGACTGGGACTGGGAAAGATGATATTGACACAAATCACACAATGAATGTTGAATTTGAGACATAGGCCAAAGAAAATGAAGAGCAGACTCAGAATCAAATTCAAGATGACTCTTTTACTTTATCTCAAGATGAACATCAGTTTGAGGACCCTGACTCCGTTTGGGAAATGGAAGAGAATTAGCAGCTTTTAGGTATTTATACTACACTTCATGGATCATTTTCCATTGTTCCATACTGTAGTTGATGATATTTTATATTGTATTCAATGAAATTGTGAATCATTGCACTTCATGATATTTTATTTTATATTGCACTTCATGAATCATATTCCAAACTATAGTTGATGATACTTTATGTTGTATTCCATGAAATTGTGATATTTTATATTTTATATTGTATTCCATGGTATTGAATTTGATATGTGATTCTATATCATTTTTAAAGAACAACACTTATCACACTACTTATAAATTCCTATTGCATTTCCATTCACACAATGTTTGATAAATAACTGAAAGGAATATTATTAATCCATTCCTTGAATAGAAGCTAACAGTTCAACATCCATAACTTATAAGTTATAAGCTAACAGTTCAACATAAATAACTTATAAAGGCATCCACACAACTTAAGCAATAAAAGCTTAAACTACCAAGTCACCTAAATTTCATACCAATTTTCTGCTTATTTTACAAGGTGGTAGCTACCTTTTATGATATGCAATGAATAGAAATCTAGGCTACTTTTAACCAGAAAGCAAAGAAAGGTGTAGCTTTTAACCAGAAAGCTTTGAAAGGCATGCCAATAACAAACTATAAACTAGAGCACAAAGACTTGAATCACTTCAAAACTAATAAATTTCTTTAACTGAACTCAACCATTGCCATAAGCATTCATTCAGATATAAATATCCAATAGCAATGCAATCTATTAAACATCCAGAACACCAACATAGATAACCATTGGCAAGATATTTAGAATAAACAGAATAAATCCATACACTACAACACAAAGATTATGTTTGCATGAACTTCACCATATGAGTTTCTATATTGAAAGATAACTGTAAAACAAACTTGAAAGCATAAAAGGGTTTTTTCTCTAATGAGGAAAATCAAAGTTTTTCCCAAAAGATTCTAACTGCCGAACTGCATCGGCCAAACCAATATTTGAAGCATAAACCAACTGTCTATGGTAACGGTTTCTTGAACACAATCGCACCCAAAAATTAAAATAGTCTTCAACTTAAAAGAACTAAAATTAAAGAAAGTATCATGAAATGCTAAAAATAACTATGCATCACTTTTCCACCTCATCTTCAGGTTCATCTTCCAGAACTTCAACTGCTTCATGTCCCTGTGCCTTTTCCTGTGCCCTCATCCTAGACTTATAATCTCGATATTTAGTGACAATTGCAAATATGTTCTTGCTTCCTGGCATTGTAGTAATTTGTAACCTAGTTCTCCATTTTCCCAAAGCAATTTCAGACTCAACCAACATCTCAGATCTTTTCTCTTCTCCAGATTTATAAGACTTTAGGTGGATCTGCATTGCACTGAGTTTTGAGGACTCCCATGTCACTATAGTAGGATCAATTATTTCTTTATTGAATATCTCTCTAAACTTCAGAGAGATATCTTTTATATCTAGAATACTTTCTTCAAACTCATCAGTAATTTCCACTCCCAGAATACGACAATCTTCTTTAATTTCCCCCAACATTTCAAAATATTGATCAAGTGTTTTATTAATTTCCTTCACCATATTATCATATATATTCAATTTCCATTCCAATTAATCGAACCAACAAGGGTCTAGCTCCCTAGGATTATTCACAATTTGCTCACCAATTAATATCTTTTGATCCATAGACATCAATTCTTTCATTTCCTGAGAGAGCACATAGAGACTAGTTTGATCTTTTCTAACTTGTTGAAGTTTTGTTACTAACTCCTTCCTCTTGTTAATAAGTTGAGTGTAAAAGAGCATAGATTTATTTAGAAAGAAGATAGCCTCTTGATATATTTTATCGATCCCCTCACAAGAAGCTATGGAATAGCTCAAATTCTTTTTAATTTATTGTATGGTGAGCACATTGATTCCCTCTCGCTCTACTTGAGAACTTGAGGCTTCATCAGATGTAGGAGGAGTGGCCATGGAATAAATAAAGTTACCCAACGTAAGGACTTGAGATTGCAGTTTTATATTTTCTTTCCTTTGTACTTTCACTCTTTTAATCAATACATTGACTGAATAATTGGCATGGTACACATCACATTCCAGTGTTGGAGGCCCCATATCAACATGTGTGACTTTGTAGTTCACCTCTGTTATTTCATCTTCATTCAAATCCTCCATTGGCTCAACAATTTCTAACATTTGATTTCCAGAAGTAGCATCAGTCACCATCCTTGACATCCTCCTAGCTTTCTTAGGTTTTGAAGAGCTTTGAAGTAACTTTGCAACTATATCCACTCCAACTGTCATTGTAGGAATATGCTTTCTCTTCTTCTCCACTACTTTTTTCAGCTGTCCTGGGGAGGCTACTACCAAACCAAAATATTCATTTCCACTAATAGTTTCTTTAGGAGTGTTAGGAGTGATAGGTGGATTATCAACTAGAGGCAGAGAAGAGGGAAATTCAGACAGAGGAGGAAAGATATTATATTCAATGATCTATTTAAAGATAGCTTCAAAATCTGCAGGCACAATTTTTTCTTGATTGGTCTTCTTCTTAGGGGTAGGAGAAAGCACATTGTCTTGTTCACATATGGTCTTCAACTTGACTATTTCTTTTGTCCTATCACCATCACCTCCTAACTGATAATTTGCACTAGAGGACCTAACAGAGGGTTTCCCCGATGATACACTTGCACCAAATGCTTGCATAGACCCCTGTTCATTCTTCTATGATGACTTAGGCTTCTAAATAGGACCAGTAACTTGTTGCCATTTCCCATCCAACCAGTCCTGGGTTCTTTTAAGCACTGGGGCAGCATGCACCCTCATATATGAAATTTCACTTTGGCTCCAATCAACCCTAGGGTGGGATATATCAAGCAAATTTTCATATCCAGGATTTATGATTGTTGAATCCTCAGCTACATTTTTAGGAATCTAAAATGGTAGACCAAAAGCTTGTATTTGGTTTAGCATTAGCCTCATATAATCTCTTCTCAAAACTTCGTTCTCATCGACACAACCTTCCCAGAAATCTTCGATAGATGGTTGATGCCAATATAAGCTCCCTCCATAGAGATTCTACTTCACAAAACCCTTACTGTCAAAATTAGCTCTCATAGACAGATACTGGAGGTTATATTCCATGAGAACTCCTTCAACTCCCCTAGCCACCTGGTTTTTTTTGTAGATAAAATAAGGGGTCTTCAATGGGAAGGCATACCCTCGTTTCCCCATGCTCATATACTTAATATTAACCATGGCTATTTGTCGACAAACTTCCAAAAATATTAGTAAATATTCAAGATACCGAGGTAATTTCAATGGGGCTTTCTCAAAACCCCCTATTCTTATATAGGAAAACTTATCAAATTGGATATAAAATCTCCCAAAATTTGATACAAGAGAAATCAATTCAGGGGAAAGGCACATTTTTGGATTTCCATCTAGATTCCTCATGGCCTCCATTAAAAATGCATCATTAACATGACAAAAATGACTCATTTCAAAGTGTTTAGTGAACTGAGGAAAGTGTTTATACATGGGCATATCAAAAACTGGGGTTCCTTGCGGCTCCAAGCCAAGCCAAAAGGACCTCTGACTAGCTATAATGTACGTCACAAAAGAACACATACAAAAAGTTGCAGTCTTATGGAAATTAATTAATTACTCATTCAAATGGAAGCAAATAACTTCAGCCTAGTCAATGAAAATGTTCTCATCACAAATTATCAAGATAAACCGACACATCCAATTCTCAAATAACTCAACTCATGCATTCCCAACAACGTGGTGCAATAAAGCAATAGCATCTGCAATTTCTTCCTTAAAATGCACTCTTTTGAGTTTAGTCGGCAATTACAACTTACCTTTCCTTTCAGACTTCAACCAGGTTTTGGCCATGGAGTTCTTACACCAGTCTTCATTCGCTTTGAAAAATTCACCTGCAACTGCAACAGACATGTCTTCTACAGGTTCCCTTTCTGGAATCCTCAGCGCACGGGAAAAAACTTTAGGAAAAATTCTACAATTACAGTCTTGTCTGCGGCATTAATTTCCCGTGTCTCTAGAATGTACCTTCTCACACATGCACTTATCAGGTCCACACTCAACATAGCTTCTAGAAACCCTCCAACGTGAGCTATCCCACTTTCTAACAGTTTTATATCCATCTTAGACTGCTCGTCACTCTCCAGGCGCACCCAAAACTCTTCTAACTTAAAATATTTGAGCTTTGTATCCCTTACGCCAGGCCAATGATTTACAATTCTAGACTGAATGAACTCCCATAACATAAAGAAACACACAAACACCTAGAAGAGTAGATTGCAAAAGAAGGAAATGCAGCTGAAAAACTTAACAAAATTTTTGCCACCTCAACTTAAGTCATCAACAAGACGTGTGTTTAATGCCAGACCAGTTGTTTTCAATTCCACTCTGCATGAGCGCAAATTCGTAGAGATACAATTTTTTCACTTGAGAAGTACTATCCTTGGAAAAGAATGAGAATGCAAGATAAATTTCTAAGTAAAACTTCGCCACCCACTTATGCCATCATTTTTTATAGGATGTGCATTAAATGCGTAATTCAATTTCATTCCTCGAAAAGATAGCCTTTAAACCTGCATGCTTTTCAAAATTCCTAAAAAGACAACACAAGGTTAGTTTGTACATAGCATTCAATGAGATGTCAGATGACGGTGCCTTTGAAAGGCAAGATAAGTCCATAATGTCGCGTGGTCGCTGAAACTTGGAACCTTAGAACCAAAGTCTGAAGTTTCAATTTTTTTGAAACCTCTGACCCACTGAATAGAAAGTTGACCAAGAAAGACTTGAAACTCAACAAAGTTTAAGTGAACCATCAACCAAGTTGGGGAATTGGGAAGTTATGAAAATTTAGAACTCTGCGACAAGGTTATAAAACTCTGAGGACTAGCGACTAAGGTTAAGAAAAGCACCAAAACCACGACTTTGAGTGATAGTAACCACAGCAATGAAAATAACCAAAAATCCATCATTTCAATTCCAATAATAGATAATCCACTGGAAAACTACTCAGCAAAAGCAGAATAAATCCACACACCATAATTCAAAGGTTACGTCTAAAAGACTTGCAATTCAGTTACTCAACAAAGTGAACCAAGTCGAGGAATCGAGAAGTTACGAAAATTTAGAACTTCGCAACAAGGTTATAAAACTCAAAGGACTAGCGACCAAGATTTTTTTTCTCCCTTATTTTGAGTCTATCGTCTCTCCAACTGTAACATTTTAGATGAATTATTAATGAAATATGATCAATGATCTTTCATTAATCTTCTTTTTCATTATGCATTGATGTATGTTTTAATTTTGGCTCTGGTTTAATGAACTAGTTAAAGTACCTTGATTAAAGCATGAATTCATATAAATGTTTAGTGGATCTGCTAAGTAGTCATGGAGATTGAGTATTGATGTGTGAATTGTAATGCAATTTCACTAAGATTATGGATGCCAGGAATTAAAATCACTTTATAGTTTATATTTTAATTGTGTTAAAATTAAAACTTGAACATGTACTCAACGATTCATCACTCAACTCAATGCTTATTAGCTTAATAACATATTAACAATAGTATTAGTAGCATATACAACAATGAACATCAGCATTCAGCAATCGTTTAAAGTGTATCTAGTAGTTGAAACCACTACCAGACTTTTTCTTCAAATTATATAATAAATAATACAGATAATTGAACATCAACACATTACTGAAGTTTGAATTTGAGCTTTTAAATTGATTATCACATGAATGAATACATAGAGGCATTGGCAATGCAAAATCTTGCTCAAAGAAAATTTTGCATAGATGAGTTGGAACTTGGAAACTCATATTATCAAAAATCAAATCACTGCATCACCTTTTCTAGCAACTTCCACTCTTTAGGTGGTGGAATTTTCATTTGTTCTAACTGATGTTGTTTGACTTGAAGATTTGTTAACAATTCATGATTCAAATTGGAACCTGTCTTGGATTCTTCAGTCAATTTTGCATTCAAGGTTAGCAATGGTTTGATGGAATCCAAATAGTTCACCACATCTGGGTTCTGAGGAAACTGGTCCAAATCAATCTTCCTTGCATCCTCCATCTTCTTTCTAAAATCATTATTTCCAATGAATCGCTCATTTTTGTCAAAAGCCTCTGGAAAACCAAGATCTATGAATTTCCTTACCTTTTCATCCACCTTCTTCATCTTTTCTCCAACCAAATGCAAATATTCCTTTGTTTCATGCATTCTTAAACACTTTTCAATGACAGATGACATCATTGATGTAGCAAGACAATTAGCAATCCCTTTTGATTTCAAAACATTGTCACTGGCTTTGTAGACTGTTTGTTGAATTTGATTTATGGATTTCTCTAATGCCAACACATTTTTGTTGTCCATTAAATATTTGTTGAGCTTCTTATGATGTTGTCTGATAGCATCAATCAATTGAAACATGTCACACAAATGATCAATCCTCTGCATTATTTCATCCCAGATCTTTTGTTTCATATGCCTCGTTGTTTCTCTACAAAATGCAGATAACTTATTTTGACAAGACTTAATTTCATTTTTTGTTTCCATCAGCTCTACCTCCAATCTTTCATTTATTTTTCTCTCCTCCAATTTTTGTTCCCACTGTGCATTTCCATTTGCAATGCTTAGTCTTAATTTTTCTAAAGTGGATTTTTCCTCATCATATTTCTTGTTGCTCTCATCTAGCCTTTGCTTCAGTTCATTCACTATAGTCTCATTCTACTTATCCTCTTTACTTGTTGATGTAGAGGCAGATTTTTTTATTCTTTTTTCTAATTCATTTCTTTTGTTATATGTTGCTTTCCTCTTTTCTTTCTCATTTAATAGGTCTGCCTGTAACTTTTCAATTTGAGTCTGCAACCTTTTTTTCTCACTATCTTGCTTTAGCAGTGATGTGTATACCAATTCATTATTCTTCTTTGATACATTAATTTTTTCAGTATTTTTGAGTCCGAAAAAATTCAATTGAATATTGTTCACCTAGAATTCAGATGGAGCCATTTGATTTGTTGCTTTGTTTTGAACTGTGGGAACAAGAATTGTGTACTCCATGATTTCTTTATTTGTGTCAAATGTGGGTAATACCATGGTTGTTGCAAGCTCTGAAGTTACAGAAAATGCACTCTCCATCAGTTGCTTATTTTCTTTTTTATTCAATTATGATTTCTTTTTAAACTCTTCAATGTAATCAAAACCTAGGGATGCAGGAACAATGGAATGCTTGAATGGCGAAGGAATAGGAGTACTTGTAGTTGCTAATGATGTCGCAACCAGACTAACTAGAAGTGGGGGAGTGCCTGGAAATAACTCCTTTGTGGTGGATCCACTGGTAGTGTGACTTGGACCTGTCAAAATCCTTTGCCTCTTTTGTATGCCTTGATCACCTGGTGTTTCTATGGTATATTGTGTTGTTGTCCTCTTGTGTGTAATTTTCTTTTTTAGCACATGTTGACCACTACTAGTACTACTACCCATACCATCACCACCAGAGGCAGTTCCAGTTGCACTAAGCTCTCCACCATGGGCATGTCATAGTTGTGATTGTGTTCGACCATGAGGACGAGGATTTGAAGCTCTAACAAATTGACCTATATTCCCTAGGTCTACTTTTCCACCTCCAACCCCAAGGCCAGATTTATCAACTGGTTTTCTATGCTCTACATTTGTTACCATCCAAGGGCCTTGTCTTTGGGACCCCAAAGGACCACCTTCATAACCCATTTTTTCAGCTATGCTTGCTCTTGTAGTATAAGCTTCTTTTGTGGCCTCACTTAAACCAAGTTTGAAATTGACATGGCTTTCTTCTTCCCTGTCATCATTAGATTCATGATCACTTTCTTTATCTTCTCGTTCATCTAGATGCTCTATATTCCACAATTTGCTAAACTCACAATCTTCTTTGTTATCTCCATACTCTACAAGAGCTCTTGGATCACCTAGCTCCCTCCTCATAGACCAAAAGGCAATAATTTTTTATTGTGACCAATTTTTATCTATAACTTCCTTCTCTAGAGAATTTGGCATTTTTACTCTACTAGATGGTTTATGACTTTTTTCATAAAAAAATGTGTACCTCCTAATTTTCTTTCGATGCAATGCCATAATTTTGCTAACAATTGTTCAAAAGAAATACCATTCTCAGCAGCACTTTTCTCCATTGCTATTTTGACCTCATCCCAAGAATCCTTGTTTATCAAGTTTTCAAGCAAGGGTTTACTTTGATGTTGAATTCTACCTACAGCATTCTTATTGAGCACAATCATTGATTTAATGGTGTCACATGGATCATACTCCCAGTGACAGATAGTATCAAAATCAAAAAAATTCAAAAGATTATGTGCCACACTAAATTCTCTTCTCTCAAATGTGATCCCTCCACATGAAAAAGGTAAAGAAGGAAATAAGGTCTTCTTCCCCTGATCGGTAAAGTGTAGTTCATTAGTACTCTACATCTGCCTTACATATTCCAAAGCAAAAACCTTTTTTGTCACATGTATTGGAAGTTTGTATGGTTGTACTCCTGATCCATAAAATCTTAGCACAATATATTCTTCCATTAAGTACCAATCAGCCAATTGTATTTATTTTCCTAATTGAATACAATTTCTACATGACATAAGCAATCTAGGCATTGGAGTATTTGTAATTGCTTGATGCAATGGAGCCAAAAATTAGTCTACAAAATGACTATAGTTCCTTCGAGAATCATGCATCCTTATCACATTGGTCCATTCATATACTGGAGCCATTTTATTTTCCTTAGAATTACTATAGGGCTGAATCTGAAGCTTGTTGATCTAAAACATTCCTCTAAATTTGAATAGAAAAAGATTGCACAAGTAGGTTGTGAACCTAAATGTCTTGGTGGAACCTCCTTTAATCATTAAAAATTGTTTATGCATGGATTCTACAATGTTCCCAATAAAATTATATTTGACATGTGGAACACCATAATGGATATTATATACCATTTCAAGGAGGCTTGCACCCACTTCCAAATTGCTATCCAGTCCAAGGAAAAATGCTAGCATGGAAATAGTATCCTAAACCCATAGTTTAAAAATATCCAAATCATAAGGAGGCTTATGATCACCTTTCAATTTTTTTCTATCCTGAACTATTCTAATTAAGAAATATTTTTTCTCCATTTCATCCACTGCTTCATAATCACTAGCAAGCTTTTCTAGGTCAATGTGGACATTTCCAAATTATTCAGTTGTAAACCCCAAGGCCAACACTTTTCCAAGTTCTTATGCATTAATGGATAAAAATTCTTCTTTGCTATATTTATTAACAATTTCTCTTTTGTTATCATCATAATTTAGGGCACAGACCATGATAAATTCTGGGCAAGGGAAAACCTCATGTAACATCATGCGCCCTAATCCAGTTACCCACAGTGCACTGATACTATTAACTTGCATTTTCTTTGCATCCTTATTTTGAGATGAAAATATAAGTTTTGAGGTATGCCTACCATGGGTTTCAAGATCATAAATATCATGGTATTCATCAATGAAACCTGTGGTTTTAAGCAATTTTGCATAATGTATTTTTTTATTTGACATTGCTCTAGTGGTAGTGGTGATAGACATGTTGATACAATCAACAATGTGAAATTTGTGAATTCCCTATTATTCATTAATTTTTCTTAATTCTTAAGCCTATTAACCCTAAACCTAAACTTCAAAGTTTGACAAAATAAGATTTTAAGAAACATCAAATGATGAAACATAGTCACAGGAATTCTTTAACTTACCCGGATTTTGATTCTTGAAGTTGAAACTGGGTTATTGGAATGGATTTGTTGGAAGTGGAACTTTGGAACCCAGAACAGGGTGGTGCACTGCAATGAGCAAACTGAAGACTAAAATCCCCCCATGTGTTGACCCTCTAACTTCAAAATAAAATCACTTAGCAATAGAAAGTGTTGTTTTTTCGAATATTAAAGTGAATGAAACTGAAACATCTACGTGTTTATGTTACTTCCGGACTACACAGTACATAATCAGTACATGGTTGATAGCATTTTAAAAAATCCATTTATGATTTACTCATGCATTGACAGCAAATTCTAAACCATTGATCTTTGTTAATCTAACGGTTATAGGGTGATTCTGAAGTTTTAAGTTCGCAAGCCTAGCACTTTGTGCATTTCATTCCGAAATGCAACTACAACCATACATCAAATGTTCATCGAACGATTGAGTAATTTATGATATAAATAATAAACATGTTTTAAAGTTCCTTTAAACTTTAATGTGCTAGGATTGACATCAAGGCCAAGGGGCTAGTAACTTAATGTTGCAAAGGCCTTAATAAAATGAATTGCAATGTCACATTAATAGAACTTAACTTGCAAAGGACTTAATAAAATGAATTACAATGTCACATTAATAGCACAACCATTTATTTTATTACAACTGAATTACAATGTCACATTATTACATAGTACAAATAGAAATGTAAGTGCAAGCGCCAAGCTTCTGCTGGATCACTGGTGAAAATGTAAATGTGATACATGTTTCTCTAAAAATAAATGGGACTTTCCGAGTTAACCATGCACTCTGGAAATAAACACATGGGACTTGTTGAGTCAGCCATGGCTTTGAAAATAAATGCATGGGGAAAGGGGGGCCAATCAAACTAGGGAAATGGGAGCTGTAAAGATACAAAATGTACTTAGCCCCTTTCATAACCAAACTCATGCAGAAGATGATGGGTTGTAAAATTGCTCCCATGCAGAAGATGAGCTCTAAAAATAAATGTATGGGACTTGCATGGGCAACCATGTTGGGGAATTGGGAGTTGTGAAGATACAAAATGTACTTATCCCCTTTGAGAATCAGAATCATGTAGACGATGAGGGGTAGTAAAATTGCTCTCATCTTCTACTTACAGCTTCCATGCACTAGGAGAGCACTTATCTCCATCAGATCTCCTCATCTTGGTTCAAAACCTGTCTGAGAAGTCAGGTGAACGAAATAAAATTCTTTCCAATTCCACCCATTCTGAACTTGAAGGAAATTGGTCTTTTACTTTGCAACTACATAACTAGAGGCAGGAGAATTTAGAGTATCCCCAATAATACTGCATCATCTTCTTCCTAAATCTTTATTAAGTTATTAACCCTAAAAAATGAAAACCCTTATGACAATTCAACGAATGATTTCAATTGGGCTCACTATCCTTATTTATGGGCCAAAAGTGTCGCCAATAATGCCACTACCAGCCTAGTCCTTGTGTCACCTCACACGTGTCACGTGTGAGGTTGGGTATAGTCATA
The DNA here is from genome assembly GCA_007258455.2 of Sequoia sempervirens. NCBI lineage: Eukaryota > Viridiplantae > Streptophyta > Pinopsida > Cupressales > Cupressaceae > Sequoia > Sequoia sempervirens. The sequence goes on along the minus strand of VDFB02193867.1, from coordinate 73,948,419 downwards.
ATTATGATTCGCGCAAAACAAAAAACCAACTTAATTGATTCGTGACATCTGGACTCTGACAGCCTAGCTACATGCAAACTATACCTCAAGCTGACAAGTTGTCAATTGTCAAAATCGCTAGTGCCACTCAAACGATATGAAATCATTACAAACCTTGTTTCACTAAATCACTGGATTATTGAAATCATCATCTACGATTCTACAGTACATCATGCACTTTTCAATATAAAGCTATCCAATCAATCACTCTGGCTATTCATATGGCATTAATCTGCATCGTTGCCTATAGTACCGCAGCCAAACTTTCTTTAAAAAGATTAAGAATTTCAATAGAATAAATGAAAGGTAGAGTAATTCGACACGTTGAAAAGAGAGAATTAAATGTCTCATTTTACCTTAATCATTATCAATGTCCACTAATAAGTCACAATAAATTTTTCTCACTTATGATCAAAACTATATGTTGATAATTACTATTAGTTTTAAAAGCCACATTTTTATATTGACCAAAGCAAAAAGGATTTACAAGAATGGAGCCACAAAAAATATTTTAATTTAAGTAGCTATTGCTAAAGACTGAAGTACATAGTACATAACTAGCATGGCCAAAAGGAAAAAAGCCACTAACTATGACAAAAAACCAATCACAAAGTACATATTACAAGAAATGTTATGTTGTACAATAAAATATAGACACGTGACACATCACACAATTCATTACTATTTTTTTTGTAACATTAGCTGAGGCCATTAACCAGGTGTTTGAGTAGAACGTGAATCAAATTTAACAAACTAACAGCAGAGAAGAAAAGCGAATCACCTAAAACCTTCCTCCAAAACTCTAGACTCTTTAATGATTCAATTTTTGTATCACATAGCAAACCCCATCTCATATTAACCAGGGAAAGAGCCTACATTGTAGAAGCATGTAATTCCACTTTCCTAAAGATTCCACCAACAGGCGCTAACCCACTTTCAAAATTGTAATGCTCTAGTGCCAACTCCAACAAAGAAATAGAGTAAATGAAAGGTTGCAAATAACATATTGCTAGCGTCTTCACCAAATATTTATCAAGAAAAATTTCCATGCAATTGGACAAGAAATTCGAAGCTACCTCAGAATATAGAGCACGAGGGTTGTTCTGAAGCCATTCCCTACCCACAATTATTCTTATAGCATCCTCAACCTACACACAAGGAATTGTAAAAAACATACCCAAATTTCATCTGTTGTATGCATCGTCCCTTATTTTCTCCCAAAAACATTTGGGTAGCATGACATGCCATGAAGACTCCATAATATCTCAGTTAAATTGAGAATAGAGAAGAAATAAATCAAAGCCAAATATATTATAAATGATATGAAGAACATCTAATTGGTGAAGTATATATAGAAGTTAGCACGAACACAATGAGTATGACATCACACTTATCATTTTTAAATTCACCACTATCATTGATGTGACAATTAACATTTATTTCAACACTCAAATCCTTAAAAACAAGTGCTAGATTGACAAGACTCGACCCTGGATTAAAGACTTAAGATTTAAGGATTTTTCATAAAATATGTTGGTCTGACTTAGGCAATATTAAACAGTAAACAAGAGCACGATGACCGAAAAACCTAAATAATTAATAAAATCTCAACCATTGATTTCGGAAAATCTAACAGTTCTAGTGTTATTCTGGAGGTTTCAATTCGCAAGTCTAGTGCTTCAAAGATTTACTTCCAGAATGAAACTATAGCCATCCATCGAAAATTCATCAAATGGTCCCTCTTTTAAAACAAACTTTATGCGCATGCATAATTTTGCCACTTAAGTTCTTTTATCGCTCATGAGTCATTTCCAAAATCCTTCAACCCATCGGTTTCATTACCACAATGAGCGATGAGCCTTGATCTCGCCATGTGTCTGCATCTAACGGTTCTAGTGTTATTCTGGATGTTTCAATTCAAAAATCTAGTGCTTCAAAGATTTACTTCTGGAATACAATTGTAGTCGTCCATCAAAAATTCATCGAACGGTCCCTCTTTTAAAACAAACTTTATGCACGTGCATAATTCTGCCACTTAAGTTCATTACCGCGATGAGCGATGAGCCTTGATCTCGCCACGTGTCTGCATCTAATGGTTCTAGTGTTATTCTGGAGGTTTCAATTCAAAAATCTAGTGCTTCAGAGATTTACTTCTGAAATGCAACTACAGTCGTCCATCAAAAATTCATCGAACGGTGACAGTTATATTGATTCGCCAATGTTTTTCTTATGCATTTGAAAATAGGTTTAATTCGCTAATGGATATATTTTTTTGGTTTGAAAAAAAGTTTTAATCGCCAACAAAATTGTTTTTTTTGTTTTGAAAATAGGTTTAATTCGCCAATGGAAATATTTTCTAGGTTTGAAAATAGATTTTAATCACCAATGAAAATATTTTATCAGTTTAGAAAAAATTGCAATTCACCAGGATTTTCCACAGACTTCTACCGATTAGAAAAGATTCGCCAATTGATATTTTTTTCCCAAAAAACGAAAAAATTTGCCACTAAAATTAATATTTTTCTCGAGAAGTATACAAGATTCACCAGGATTTTACACCTTCGCCGAGGGGGGGGGGGTTTCTTAAATTTTTCCCTGGAGGGTTCCCCCCTTGACATTTTGCCCCTTGTAGGCTCGTCCTCCTTCCTAGTATAATGATCTAGATTGGGAGGCTGATGACCTCTTGGTTGATGAGTGTTAGGGGGGCATCTCTTCTTTACCTTTAGATTAGATTATGTGTATGTGTTTGTTTTCCCATGTGCTTGTGTTATGTTTTCTTGGATAACCCTTGTCACCATTGTAGTTGCTTGGATACAGGAGTGATTATGTGTCGTAAAACTTCCTCTATTTGTGGCACCATTCTTCCTCTGTTATGTGTATTGATTTTCAACAAATTGGGGATGATGCAAAGTGTTGGGGGCATTTAGGCTTCCCTTCCATGTTGACCCAATTTTTTATTTTTACTTTGTTTTCTCGTGCATTCTTCATATGGTCTGATATAGTAGGGGGTTGATGACAGTTCATTAATATACTATTACTATACTTATATATATTTATGAGCAGCTCTAAACCCGAAATATCAGATCGCCCCCGTGCCCTATGATGTCATTGTCTCTTTTTGCAATGTGTTTATCTTTCTCTCTTCTTTGCTTGAGTTGTGATGTTGTGGTGCTCATGTGTTGTCCCTCATGTGTGCGGCAACATTACCGCGGTGAAATCTCGCTATGTCCTATGGGCCACAACATCACTTTTTCATTCTTTCTTTTCTCTCCTTAGGATGCCACATGCCTCTGTGATCAGCACGCACCATCCTAAGGGGGGGCTATCATTTCAACCTTGATATTCAAAAAATGCATTTGTAGCCAATGAATCTTTTCTCGAAAATCTTTTCAAAACTTTTTCAAAAATTGCATTCTCAACAAGGACCCCTAAAGAAATGTGCTTCCTTCGTCATGAGTTCACAAAGAAAGAAATTGAAGAAATTTCCTCCAAGGAGGGAGCAGCTTTTCCTGCGAGAGAAGCCTCAACATTCCCCTCGCGAGGGGGAATTTTTTTCCTTTCAAATTCCTTGATGAAGTGAACATTTTTTGAAAGGATTCTTTGATGTTGAATTGATTTGCGAAAAACATTCTTGCACTTTCAAATAGCACATCCCTTGAGTGGACCCCTCTTCTTTTGAAGGGTTCTCAAGGGACCCCTTTGAAATTTCTTCCTTCAAGTTTTTGACTATCTGCGTGACTATTTTCTTGTTTGCATGTGTGGCTGCTTTCTGATCTCTAACATGTTTTATCTATAGATTAACACATTTGCTTTTCAGATGCGCCTGTTAAGTTGCTTTTTAATCTAACTCTACGAAGTCCCCTCACATTGGGATTCCTTCATGAGAGAGTACTTGGGGGAATTCCTTCTTTGTAGGTCTAAGGGCCTGTGAAGCACTTGCATCCTGCAGGATTTTTCCATCGTTGGTCTGTGGGCCTTCAGTGTACTTTATTCAACTTCGTAGTTCTGCAGAGCTATGGAATCTCCTTGTTTGAACCTCCTCAAGAGAGAGTACATGTGGAGTCCTTTTCTTTCCCTGTGCTTTCAAGCTCACCAGATTGTGGTTTGTTTCCTCGATGGTTCAAGTATACATTTCTAACTCTTCGATCTACTTTACCGAACACTCATCAATACTCGTGCTCACTAAAGTGGGGGCAAAATGTATAGGATCAAATTTGCACCCATTATATAAATTCTCCTTTTTCATCCCTCACCTTATAAAATAAAACCCGAAGGAGAAATTCCACATCACCCGCCTGCCTTCCATCCACTTAGTGTTTTTCCTGTGTGTCGGTGGGGGAATATTCATCAGGGACGCGAGCGCAATGCGCAAACTTATGCGCAGTGTGCTGTCATCCTTGACATATTCCTACCTCTAGTGTCCACATGGACATTATGCTCTCCATTGGGCATGAAGTGTAACACCTCTGTGTCGACCAACCAACCCGAAAATGGAACTTTCCCTCCTAATCTTCCTTCAAATGCATACCTTTGGCTACCTCTTCATCCTCTTAGCACTTCTTTACCTTTTGAGCAATCTATCACATTCTCTTGAGCATTTTTCACCACTCCATTGAGAATTGTAGTAGCTTGTTACTCCATTAACTTCATCTTTGTACATGTTTCTCTACCATAGAAGCTATGAGTTTGGATTCTTGTGAGACCTCTCTTCGTCACTGTTGCAGCTGTTTCAACTTTTCCAAGCTCGTTGCCTTGCATTTTCCCTTCATTGGCCTTGAGTGCCTTTGGGTGGAGGTGGTATTGCTTCACTTCCATTTTTGTTGTGGTTTGATAGAGTAGCATTGTATCTTTTGTAGTGTTCAATACTTTCATTTCTTCTTTCCTTTATCACATTTTCTACTTCGTGGCTTTCTGGCTGTCCATGGAGGTGGAAGCACCAAAGTAGGGGTTTGACTGGGGGAAACCCCTATATAGCCCAACATTTTTCCCTCTCTTGTTTATGTGTAGGTGAATGTGTGTGTGGAGCTCATTGGCGAATTGGAGCTTCAGTGAGTTGATATTCGTCACCCTTGTCTTCATCTACCTTCTTTATCATTTACATAGCTACTTATTGTACTTCATTATTTTATTTATTTCGTTAAAATTAATCAGCTAGGCAGTTAATAGGTTTCTTTGCTTTTCGTATTGTATTTCACATTTTCTAGTCGTATGGATGCCAGTGCATCACACTATCATCCCAGACCCACGCTATAATCCTCGGATAGAGATTTGTCTAAGGTGCAGTTTGGACTCATGACACTGGCTCATCTAGCCTCATTTAGACTTTCAGATCTGTAGAGTGACAGAAACACTTGAGAGTGCTCTTCATTCTTGATTCTCGTCCTAAACACCCATTAGCCTAAGTTAAGATAGGGAAGCCCTCTGTTCTCGGCTCTCTGTGACCTGGAGCCTTTGTGTGATTGATCCCCCTACCTTACAATTCTTAGTAATTGTGAAATGTTTCTTGGTTTTTCATCTTTTTTTTGGACCTTGAGAGGAATGTTGGATGGTCCAAGTATGTTCCTTATTTCACTTGATAGTTTGCAATCTTAAAGGTTTTGAGACAGTGACTTCTTGTTGTGTATTAGTCTCATTATGGTATTTTTGAACTGAGGTATACATTGGAGGTTTCAACGCTTTCAAGGTAAATTTTGCAATGTATAAAGATGGTAGCAAATAGCAAGGCAGTGAAATCCAAACCCTACATAGTCAAGATTGCAATTAAGGCTTCATTGAGGTTTAAACCATAATGACATAGGGTTTTGAGGGAAGTAGTTTTTGACTATGAATTGTAGAAGGTAGAATATGGACTTGTTATGATATTTTGTCAAAGATTACAAGATGTTTGCAGTAGATTACAAGGAATTGTAGTCTTCTAATGTAACAGCAAGTCTATTCAAATTAATAAAGACAACGGTATTCCTTTTCCAAGACTTGTGTTTCTCTTTGCAACTAGTTATATGATGTTAAATAAACAATGTATCAATATAATACCAAATTGATCAAAATGATGATTAAAATGATGAACAAAAACTACCAAATAAACTACCAAAGTGAACAAAAAACAATTAAATAAACTACTAAATTGATCAAAATGATGATTAAAATTAATGACTAAATAAACTACAAATAAAAGGAAATCAATGAATGAAAATGACTAAATAAGTGACCAGTTAACAACAATCAATGACTAAATTAAAGACTAAATAAAACAGTGAATAAAAAGTGACTAAATAAGTGACCAGTTTACAACAATCAATGACTAAATATACTACCAAACAGATCAATCAAAACAACCAATAAATGTCTAAAAATGGTTTAGTCGTCAATCCAGTCACATTAAAAATGACAGGCAATAAACTACTAATGGTCACGTGACCATGTTTAGTCATTTATAAGCATTTTTTAATAGTTTTTTAATCATATATTGTTTTTTTATAAAGTAAGCAGCATTTATAGGGTGTTGTACCCTTTACACGGAGAGCCCTTAGGGCCAAAAAGAAGCTAGTTCAAACCAATACATGAACTAGAAAGAGATACAGGCCACACAAAGAATAGAACCATGAAATGAACAACCGACAGACAGCATGTCAAACGAAGGACGAGGACTAGATAACCCTAAAATCTAAGGGGATTGGTCTGACTCCCAAAACCTAAGGACGTGGTTTAGGGAGTCCCTTCTTTTTTCTCTGCACAACAGACTAGGAAGCCTCGGAAATGAAGTCCACCGATCGAGGTGAGATGAGCAGTTCCTCAACAACCACCATGGGCAAAGAGCCACCATGTAGTGAAGCTGGTAATGTAGAAGAAGAGTCAGGAGCATTCAAGGGATCAGCAGAAGTGTTCATTGAGGGACAAGCAGGCTCTACTAGAACAATGACAACAGTTCAAGGAAATAATGGTTCCATGAAAGGGATAGCCGAAGGAGGATCCTGGGGAGACACAACCTCCAAGGATGAATCAGTCAAGGAAGGGTTGTCCTCCCTAGAGGGACCATTCGAAGAGGGAGAGCCCACCATGAGATGGTCCAAGAGAGCATCCTTCCACCAAGTAGTAGCACCCTTGCGGTGAGCAAGAGGGCAGCCAGAGGCCAAATGACCAACAGAGAAACATCTCCTACACCGAAAAGGGAGCCCCTCATAGTCCAGAAGCTGCTTCTGAGGTCCATCCTCCACCATCAAGACCACATCACCATGGAGTGGTTTAAATTCATGGGGTGGCTCATTTATTTTTGGTACCCGCAATACTTGCATTTGCAGGTTTGCGGGCCTATAGGTTGGGTGCAGCCCTCGATGGCCCAATTGGTGGGGGTTCAAACCTATCGGCAGTCTTTTCCATGCCATCTGATGCCTTCTCCGGCCACGAAACCTTTTCCTGGCATGCAATTTTTTATCGATGAGATTTCTAATGTGATTTCTGACATTGACACATTTTTTTGGAAACGCGGAATTTTTTGCACTTTTCCAACGACTTTTATTGGCAAATTTTTTCCAAACTCAATGAATATTTTGGAGAATCTTCTAATACCGGGCGTTAGATTTTTTTTATGACAAAGGGGAATATTGCCTAGAATATTCCATTGATGTCAACATCACGCCATACTGACGTCAGCAGTATGGACTACTGTATGAGTCCCTTTGAACCTCCTTGTGCCCTAAAGGAGATGTTTTTTTTTTCTTTTGGCCATAACTTGGGCATATGGTATCAAATTTTGGTGAACAATATATCATCGAAAAGTTGGTTTCATCAACATTCTAATGGTGTGGGTCTCATCTCTTTTTTCTTCTGCTAGTACATTCTACAGCCTATTGAAGTTAGAGGTGTTGTTTTCAGTCCTGAGCTCATAACTTTTGATCAATTTCTTCATTTTTTATGATTCCAACGGTGTTGGGATGAACTTTTAAAGCTCTACACAACCATCTATTCACTTTTTCCATATTTCTCTCTAGGTACATTTTATTCATTTTTTTTGTTTTCGCACACTAGTGAATTGCTTGGCAGTCTTAGCTCCTAGGAACTTGTTGTTTGTGTGGGATGACTTGTTTTTGGTTGTTCTTCATGCATTTCCAATTTTTTATCCTATTTGGGCATTGTAGACATCCTTTTCATGCACATTCTCTTTTGTAGACGCACTGAGATAAAGTGTCATTTTGGTGTATCTTTTTGGGGATTTCACACATCTTTTTGTGCCTTTTGTACTCAGACTAAGATATAAAGTGCCATGGGGGGTTGATGTTTTCCTTTTTTTGCCATCATAGCTTTGTCAAGTGAGTGTCCCTTCCACGACAATAGCCCTGTGTGTGTGTGCCTTTTGTTTGCACACCCTTTATATGTGTTGGTACTTTCAGTTGCACATTCATATGTTCTCCTACATGCACTTCTTGGTTTCACACAATTTCAGTGTGCCTATCATGATGAGCTCCCTTTTTAGCATTATGCAGGGGTTTGTACTGTTGGTGCTAGAATGCTTCATTGGTTTCACACTGGAGTGATCTATTTATCTAGTTCTTGTTCCTATGTATTTTGGGATGTAGTGTACATCAATGATTGGTTACATGCATTTTGGTGAGATGGAGCATTTACCATATGGATACTCTTGCATTCCTATTTCTAGAGGCAACCTTTCATTGTCATTTGATCAATTCTTTAGACTATTGGTACTTTTTCCATCTGTATCTTTGAGTTCCAGGTGTTTTCCTTTGTTTTCCATCTAATTTGAGTAGTGTCATTGGGGGAACTCATGTAGATTCTTTTCTTCTTGATCCCGATCATCATTTGTTTTGAAGCAAGTTCTTCATTTTAGCAGTCATCATTCGATAGTTTTCTGCAACCTCTTCATGCTTAAATGTGATGTTCTACATGTTCCTCTTTTTTGGGACATTGTTTTGGAGGCTTTTCAGTCCTTCATTCACCTTTCTCTCTTTTGGAGAGGAGTTTTCTCCTAGAAAATTTTTCTCCTTTTCTCCGATTTTGAGAAATCTTTTATTTGTACATGGGTACCTTATTTGGCCTTGTTTTTCGGGACCCATCATGCATTCTCTTTTTAGGGTTTTTAGCTACTCCCTAAGTTCATCTTAAAGGGGGGTGTTAGAGTAATCATATACTAGCTAATAGTTAATTATTAGTTTAATTTATGCTCATACACTTAAGCTAAACTTAGGAATGCTTTCTCATTTAAGGTTTTGCTCTTATAAGCACACAAGCGTAATTGGTTTATCTCTCTTGCACTCTTGATATTTTCTCTTCTCTTGAGCTCTTGCATTTTTTAGTTGAGGAATATAGCATATCATTATTTTGTAGATCTCTTGCATGGAAGGTGTCTTTGTTCATTGTTTGATCTTGTGGCTTGTGTGTTTTCCATCTACTGCAACTGCTCTCATGCACTATTTTGTACCAAAGTGGCTCTAAAATTATTGTAAATTTGATAAACTGGATAGTGGAAAGAAAGTTTCTAGTTATAAAAACTAAAAAATAGAAACATTACCACCAAAACAATAAGCATGATGAGCTCTCACCCGAGGTGGATGTTGATGCTCCTATCATGTTTTTCAGGAAAGTAGGCTTTTTGAAACCATGTAATGACTTCACCAAAGTACATGGCATATATTTTGCTCCAGAGCATGCAATGTCATAAAACAAAAAACATAGGATATTTGAACACGGTAACTACACATCCATCTACCAACAATTTATTTTCATTTTCTCAACTCCAATATTATTTTTGTCGAGACCAATCCCTAAAGTGGAGAACCAAACTCAAAACCCAAAATACACCGTCACCATAGGGAAAAACTGTTAGAAGTATAATTTCTTTCAAAAATTTAGAATGAGCACATGAGGGCAACTGACAATCAAATTGTGCGATAATCATTCAATGCTCAAAGGGTTGAATGTAAAAAATCAAACACTTCACATAATTCTAAAACTTGTCTAGTATGCAATTGGTTTACAAGTTGCATATACACAATAAAACCCAACATAACACTCAATTTTGTAATGTAGTCAAAATCTAGCAAACAAGAAATTAAATCCAACTACCTTCTTGAAAAAATTAAGGATTAATTGAATGAGGTTATGATGGCTAATTGATCAGTAGATTTTTAAAAAATACTTAGAAATTTTTTTGCTCATTTAATATTGAAATTCTTTTTTTATTACCAATCATTTAAACAAGAAATATGTAACAAATTAATTGTTTTTTTAAATAAAAGTGGTATAGCCACTAAAAATATTTTATTAATATTAAACAGAAGTTTACATAGAATGATATAAGAGCGGGAAGTAGATGTCATGCACTTGGAAAATCAGACCAAAACATAAGAGAAAGCAAGGGCATTGAAGTTGAATACATTGGGGGTACAGTAAAATCCCCATAGATCAAAGAGGCACGCAAGCCATTTACATAAGAAGAAACAAGTAATGCGATGACCTTCGTACAAGAGAAAGCAAGAAGGAACCACTTCAAATCTGAGAGCATCGATGGGAGAAGCCCTCCAAGAGGAACCACGAATCCTACAAAACAAGACCGAAGAGAACCACGAATCCTGCAAAACCAAATAGGATGAAGCCAAAAAGTTGATATCACAAAGAGCCAACATGAGAACGAGTTAGCAGAAATAGAAGACCCGAGTGGAAAAGGGCTCGATACCAAAGGACAAAAGGTGTAACCAGGATGCCAAAAGTGGAAAAGATTTTCAAGCGGAGCTTTCCTTAGAGGAAGCCAAATACGTAGGTGGCAAAAAGAAAGTTTCATCATGTGGCTCAAAAAGAACATGTCTAATCAGCAAACGAACTGAATCATAAATCTCTTGAATTGAATCACACATAGAATTACCATATTGATCCCGGAGCCTGAGAAACCAGAAATTGAAGGACAATAACTTAATAATCCATTAGCCATGGAGGTGAGAAGAAAAGTAAACCGTCTATCAAAAAGTAAGTTTTGTCTGCAAAAAATACCTCCAACTGTATTTGTGCCATAAAGAATGTCATAATTCTCCAAAGCAGGTTGTAATGAGGAAAGTGGGCAGATGTGTGGAAGAAGATATGTACCTGCTAGAAACTTTACCATCTCCACACACCAAAGAACATCCATTAAGTTAGAGACAAAATGCGAAGCAACCTAATGAGGGAGAGTTGTCACATGAAGATCCAACTAGTCATAACCAAGCACCAACTCAATTGCATCATGAACCTGTTTGCATTCTATTGCAAACATTCGTCTCATTTTTTCCAATGAGAAAATTGAACAGTCTCAAACTTCATGAGTCTTTGGAGGAACAAAAACTCTGAACAAGCTATCCATTAGTGCAACAAAGCCAGTAAAACAAGACTAGTGAAAGATGTGAAGAGAATTCCACCAACTTTCCATGTTTATAGAATGACAAAGTTGTCGAAACACAAATGACGAGACCTCACACAAAATTGCCATCAAGGTGAGCTTCAATTGTACCCCATAGAGGTGAGGAGGTAAATTTCCGTTAATGCTTGACAAAGCATGTACCTGAAAACGCTTGAATGATACCAAGTGCCAAAGCTTAGCACACTCATTGGAAAAGACAATATTTTCAAATCATATCACTAGACTTGTAATACAAGGCCACTAAAAACATTGACTCCTCTATTTTTTGTCGACAAGAGTAGCCTCCTATAGGTGGACAAAAGAGGAGGGTATTTATTCTTTCCAAATTTATCCATACGTACTAGTAGCTTCCAGATGAAAAAACCAGTACCAAAGTCCTTATTAAGTCATTAATTCCAATGCACAAAACTTGTCGTGAATTCCTTAAAAATGTTCGTCATAAAGAAATGAGTTCATTGTGGCGGACACAAGTGAGGAAGGGGGGACAAGTGTCAACCCCAAATGTTATGAGTGGTAGAAAATCACATGAGCATCAAGATGTTTGATCAGGTAAGCAAGTGTGAAATCAAAGCCATGTACCAAATATAGTTGTCGCCAAGGAAAAAACATCAAATCCAAGCTGGTAAACGTGAGAAAAAGAAGCCCAAGTTGCTAGAAAGATTTATAGATATTTGTACCCCCAACATGAATAACCATCATGACAAACAGAAGGCACGAGGGAAACAAGTCCCAACATGTACAACCATGGTAAAGGCAGATGGCACAATACAAGTCCCAAGAAGCATATAATAGGTCATGTGTGATACAACTGATAGAAAATATTGCATTGATGATTAGAAAAAACCCCATATAAAATTTGAAAATGTTAAAAAATGAGAACAAGAGCCGAAATTAACATTAGTTCTTGTGAAATAATTGAGCACATTCCTCGGCCGAATATTTTTGTAAGGAAGGGCTTCATTAATTGCCTTATTTGCAAGGGTATCAACACACGAATTTGCTTCTCTATAGCAATGGGAAATCTAAATACTTGGAAATACCTCAAGTTGTTGCAAAATGAAGGAAAGAATATAATCCAAATGCCAGGAATCAGAGCTTTTTCTCTTTAAAGCCAAAATTACAACCATTGAATCCCCTTCAATGTAAAGAAAAGAAATGGAAAGTTTCTTACCCATATTCAAACCAATTCTTAATGCATTAAACTCAGCAACATTATTAGTGCAATCAGGGATCAGTTCACAAGCAGCACCAATGAAAACCCCATGCCAGTCCCTTAAGATTGCAGCTATGCCTAACTTACTCGGATTACCTCTCGAAGCCCCATCAAAATTTAATTTGACAAAGCTTCTAGGAGGGGATCCAAGTTATATAATTTTTGTTCATCACAGGGGCCTTGATTGAAACTGGTCATGTTCTAGGAAGTCTAATCAATTGCCAATTCTTTAGAATGAATGCATCCCTGGATGAATATACATTCCTTTTGAACTTGTGGTCTTGAATAAAATAGTTGTTGTCATCTCAGAAATGGATATGTCAATTTTATGTAGGACTTGAAGCAAAGCAGAGGCTTTCTTTCTAAAGATTCTATTGTTTCTTTCAAGCCAAATGTTCCATATGACTATAGAGGGGATAATTTCCCAAATGCAAGACAAAGTTGAAGAAGGAAAAAGAGAAGGCCAACTATTGAAGAGGCTAAGAATAGAATTAGGAAGAGGGCTAGACCAACCAATTTTGTTCATAACCTAGGTCCAACAATGGTTGGTGAAATCACATCCAATTAGAAGGTGATCAGCAGATTCAAAAGCATTCAGGCACAATAAACACAAGGAAATAAAGGTGTGATTCCCAATCTGTCTAGTCGCATACCTATAAGAATTTTGTCTTTGATAGCAAACCAAGCGAAGGCACCCGCTTTTGGAAGAACATGTGAACCCCAACAAAGCTTAAAAGGCCAAGGATTTTATGTGTTTCAGCTAACCAATGAATTATATCCTTCTTTTACACTGTATTGACCAGATTTGGATTTTAGCCAAATAATCTCTTGTTTATCAAAAAGAAAAATCTGTCTTTTCAGAAGTTTCGCTTGTAATGAACACTTTTCAATATGGGGAACCTATAAAGATTCAAAATCCTTCCATTTAACTAGACTGGGGTTAGTCATCAATCTCTAAATAATCTCTTACTTTGTTACCCCGGCGAGCTTTAAGAAGAGGTTCAATATGCTTCCAATTGCCAAGAGACCTAATAGGCTTATGGCCATTCCAAGAATCTTCCCAAAAAAGGGCCTTCTCGCCAATGTTAATAACCCAAGAAAGGTGAGGAAGGATAATGGACCTGCAAGAGGAGATGAAATCCCAAATCTTGGAACCTTGTGGCAATTTTTTTTTAGTAAAGATCCTCTCTTTCAAAAGAATCTAAATATTTATGTTGCATGATTCGACGCCATTTGGTTTTAGGTTTTGTGTAGATTTTCCAAACAAGTTTAGCACCTAGAGCTTTATTTTGAAGGAAAATGTCACGTAAGCCTGCTCCACCCTGAGACTTAAAATTACAAAGAGACTCCCATGCAACAAGAGACGATTTCTTTTTTGAAGATACATTTTCTGACCAAAAAAAGTCTTTGAAAAACTTCTGAAGGGCACTACCTTTTCCTTTTGGAAGTTTCAATACTAACATTAAGTAAATCAGGAGAGAATATAAAACAGATTTGAGCAATACCAATTTCTCAACAAAGGTTAGCCATTTCGACTTCCAAAGTAAAATTTTGTTGGATATTGAAGAAATTATTCTATCCAAAAAATCATGTTTTTATTTCCCTGAGAAAAAGGGAATGCCCAAATATTTGCATGGAAGGGAATCGCATTTAAATCCCCAAAACTTTATAATCTGGGATTTGACAATGGAACTGACATTTAAGAAAAATATTTTTTATTTTTCAGAATTGTAATATTGGCCTGAGTGCAAGCAATAATCAGTTAAAACCTTTTTTATTACTCTGGCCTCTTCCATAGTAGCTTGACCCACAAGGAGAGTTTTCTCTGCAAAAAGTGAATTTAGACATTCAAATCTATATTGAAACAACTAGAATAAACATAGATTTTCCTTATTAATTGATTTCTTACAATAATTACAAAATGAAGTTTCCTAACTTTTGGATGTTAAATTTAACTAAAATAAAATTTATTTTACTTTGTGTAAATAACACATATTTATCTAATAAACACCATTGTGAAGTAAATATGCTTTAATAGACATAGTTATTCAATACACTACTTTAATTTATGTATAATTTTTATACCTAATATCAATTGTCATAATTATAATGTAGAAGAAAATATGATTTGACTATACATTGGTATAAGAGTATTATAGTAGTTTGCATATATGATTGTAGATCGATTATTCGAAAGGCACTACTTTGCCTACTTGTCATATTAAAAAAATTCAATACTAACACCGAAATTATATTATTATAAAAAAAGTCTACAAGCTTATAATTACAATACTATAAAGATAAGTACTCGCCATACATGACACTTGTTAATACTATAAATATAAATTTAATATGACTGCTTAAAAATAAACATATATATATGAGTACCATAAATAATTTCTAGATAAATTGAACAATGATGACTAACCAAAATAAGATATATTAATTGAATCGTTGCTATAAATGAAAGAATAGTGTTCATCACTTGATTATATTAAATTGTATTTTATTTTATTGTGTTAATGGAAGTAGGACAAGATTGGATTGTATTTTATTGTGTTATTGTATTATATTTTGAAGCTTCCAAAAGAAGAATAACATTGAGGGCATTGCAGTCCAAAGTGCAGCCTTTACATGAATGTAAGTGCAGCCTTGACATGAATGTGAAATTAAATTCCAACACCACAGCAAGCATGCAAATAGGAGGCACTCGGATAGCAAAAGTGCAAGATAATCACAGCCATGTTGGTCGTTACAAATTTTTAGCCTTGCAAAATGAAAATGGTGTTTACATAAAAATATTTTATTTACAGATTAACACATTAACCTTACACACATACATTGCAAACTTTTACATGGAAATGGCCATAAAAATATTGAATTATGGCTTCCAACTATCTTCCTTAGCGCATTTGACAGCAGCTAAAAAGTGCCTAATAATCTTTTAATATAAAGTTTGATGCTTTATAAAAATTGAAGGTTTAGTATTCATCCTCATAAATTTTAGGAAAAATGTAACTATTTCCTAATCTATTTGGAGAACACATTTTAATTGCATATCTTCCAATCCAACAAGAGCTCCTTCACAAAACTTTACGTATAGTGTGACTATGAAGTACCCTATAAAAGGATTTTATTCCACCTCCTCTCGTTTTAGAGATTTAACTAGCATATATATATATAAAATGCCGAGAGATATCCTTCTCGAGGTGCCTATGCACTTTTTATGTAAAACATATATTAAAAAATAAACGCCTCGAGAAAGATATCTCTCAATGTTTTTTATGTGCTAGTAGCATTCGTAGCGCAACATTTAAAACATTAAATGAATTAGGGTTAGGGTTAGGAATAGTGTTAGGGTTAGGGTTAGGGTCAGGGATAGGGTTAGGGTTAGGGTTAGGGATATGGTTAGGGTTAGGTTTAGGGATAGGGATAGGGCTAGGTTAGGTTTAGGGTTAGGGATAGGGTTAGGATTAAGATTAGAGATAGAATTAGGGTTAGCAATAGGGTTAGGGTTAGGAATAGGGTTAGGGTTAGGGTTAGGGATAGGGTTAGGGATAGGATTAGGATTAAGGTTAGAGATAGAGTTAGGTTTAGGGTTAGGTTTAGGGTTAGGGATAGGGTTAGGATTAAGATTAGAGATAGAATTAGGGTTAGGGTTAGGTTTAGGGTTAAGGTTAAGGTTACAATTATAGTAAAGTATGGAATTAGAGTTAGGGTTAGGGTTAGGTTTAGGGTTAAGGTTAAGGTTACAATTATAGTAAAGTATGGAATTAGAGTTAGGGTTGGAGTTTGGTTTAGTTTGAAATTGGGATTAGGGTTACGGTCAGGTAAGAATTAGAGGTAGGGTTGGTATTAGGGTTAGGGTCAAGGTTAAAATTAGAGTTAGGGTTGGGGATAAAGTTAGGGTTAGGGTTAGGAAAAGGGTAAGAATTAGAGATGGGGTTCAAGTTAGGGTTAGGGATAAGTTTAGGGGATTAGGGCCAAGATTAGGGTTAGGGTTAGGTTAGGGTTAGGGCTAGAGTTACAATCAATGTTAGAGGTACATATAGGTTTAGGTTTAGGATTAAAATTAGGGTTAGGGTTGGGGTTACAATTAGAATTAGTGTTAGTTTTAGAATTAGGGTTAATGTTAGGGTTTGATATAGAATTATAACCATAATTTTAATCATAGGACTAACTTTAATGTAAATGTTAATTCTAACCCAAAATTATAACTGTAATTGATTCATAACCCTAAGCCTAATAGTAACCATAATTGAACCCTATATGTAACCCTAAATGGATCATAACCCTAACCTAACAATAACCCTAATTGAAACCTACATATATCCCTAGTTCAATATTAACTCTATTTGAACCCTAGCCCTAATCATAACCATAATTGTATCTTATCTATAATAGAACCCTATTTATAATTGAACCATAATCCTAATAGTACCTAACCCTAACCCTAAACTTGAACTCTAGTTGAATCCTAACCATAACACTTAATAGTGCCTAATAATCTTTTAATATAAAGTTTGATGCTTTATAAAAATTGAGGGTTAACTTTAGTATTCATCCTCATAAATTTTAGGAAAAATGTAACTATTTCCTAATCTATCTAGAGAACACATTTTAATTGCATATCTTCCAATCCAATAAGAGCTCCTTCACAAAACTTTATGTATAGTGTGACTATGAAGTACCCTATAAAAGGATTTTATTCCACCTCCTCTAGTTTTAGAGATTTAATTATAGTGGTATTTCCAAAGTAGTTAGATACAACCATCCCCCTACTTATGTGTGCGAACCACCACACCCATATCTGACAAGGATACACGTCAAATACCACACTCATGCATGCCCTAAACCTTGATTTTTCAGTTGCATGGGATACTATGTGATTTTGATTTTTTTAAAATCTGACATGAATATTCTTAAAGTTAATTTTAAAAAACTTCAAGCAATTTTTTATTTTTTCAATAAACAAAACTTACATCAAATAAAGAAGTCAAATGAAACATTTTTTTAATTTCAAAAATTCATTTTAAAATTGTTTAGAATATCATATTTGTATTTAATAAGGCCTGAACCTATTAGAAATCAATCATAGAGGCAAAAGAAGAGGAGTCTCACAAGGAGTGAGACATCAGAAAAGCAAAAAAATAAGCACTAAGCAAAATAGACTAGCAATCAGCAAACACACAAAGGGCACTAGGCCAAGACTAGCCAACCAAGAAGACCAATTACCAATCACCCAAGAGGTGAAGGTTTTTGATGGCCTACCACTTCTTGGTTAAGAACTTCAACTTGCCCTCAAAG
Source organism: Sequoia sempervirens (assembly GCA_007258455.2). Classification (NCBI taxonomy): domain Eukaryota; kingdom Viridiplantae; phylum Streptophyta; class Pinopsida; order Cupressales; family Cupressaceae; genus Sequoia; species Sequoia sempervirens. Next base: position 73,930,459 of record VDFB02193867.1, on the reverse strand, counting down.
GACAGATCATTGGGACTACTTGTAATTGTATTCTCTAGAGTGCCAGGCTGGGCATTCTCTTTGGTTTTTATTTTCTTGTTGGAGCTTGAAGGGGAAGTGACAGAAGCTACTTCCCATTCGTGCTTAGCTTTGTTGTTCTTTAACTCTTGTTGAAAAACCCGAATGGTCACAATTGTGTTCTTGACGAGTCTTCTTGTTGTAATTAATGATCTCTTACAAATTGAACAAGATTTTATCCTAGTTGGCTTGAAGGCTCTCAACCACCTTTTCCAAATTCTTGCGATCCTCAGATGACTCAATCACCTCCTTGATGCTCCCGACATCTTTCTCCAACTCAACCCAATTGTCGAAGGTGGTGGCATTTCCTTTCTTCATTTCCTAGTACTCCTCATTTGTCGCCTCTCCAAACAATCAAAAGTATTAGACAAAACAGTAGAATCTAGAGTTTGAACCCTTTTCTTGGTTAACAATTGGGCAAGTTGCCATTTAAGAATGTCATTTTGGATATTGGTGGCCTTGCATATGTCGTTAACTTTGTCACAAAGAGGAGAACAATTCTTGCAAGAAGAGGGGTTTTGAGAGGCCAAGGATCTTCAGTCGTATCCTGAGAAAACAACACCTCCATCCAAGGAGAGGGAGGGGGGATAACAGAAAAACTACGGGGAGGAGGGGAGTTGGCATGGGAAGCATCAAGAGAGGGGGACCAAGTAGGTCCGGAGTCATCATCCGAGATGGAAATCAGAGGGGGGTCCATAAATGAGATTTTTTCCTTAACTAAGGAAACAAGGGAATTAGTAGTTAGAGCCTTGTCTTTAGAAGAGTGTAGGGGGTTGGATCGGGTTTCCCTACTCAAAAGGAGGGGGAGTTTAGTAATAGAGGATGGAGTGCCAAGATTTTTAACAATGTGGTATGAGTTCATTCCCACTTGGATGAGAGAGGGGTTAGTTATGTGTGGGAGCGAGAAGGCCAAGGTGAGGGCCAAGTTGAACCAGTAGAGATGGTAAATTAAGCCCTAGTGGAGAGGGAAAGATTTTTCATTGTTAAGGATAGCTTTCACATACTACTCCAACGATGAATGAATCCATAAAGTGAAATTTATCTTCACATTATGCCTAAAATGATTAAGCATAGGAAAAACTTGAGAATGAAACATTTTGTAACAACCTTCCAAAGTGGCATACCTCATAAGCATTTGTGTAGTTTTCTTCTAGACCCCTAGGAGGTCCTCTCTATTAAACCCATTTTATAGATTATTAATCTTTTCGCCCCTCTTCAAGAAATTTTCCATGTCTCTTTGATAATTCCCCTTAGGTTTTTTTCATAAATTGGTGCCTTCGAGGGGAAGGCCAGTAGCAGTTGAGATGAGCTCAACAGTAACAAAAAAGGAGAGGCCCCTGATATCAACTAACCCATCCTTCCAAGAATTAGCAAATTCGACCGATAAGGCGGGGTCATGACCTTTCATAACTTCAATATAAGGGGTCAAATTACCCTTCTGGAGAATAGGCCAAACTTCTTGGTCATTCTTCAAGCTCTCACAATTATTGGGCTCCTCTTGAACAAGGTCACCACCCATGGTGATCGATCTAGGAGTAGGAACGAAACATCAATGAAACACCAAGAAATGGAGGTTCTAAAAACTTATCTCACAAATAGGAGAGGCAAGTTGAAGATTGAGAATGAACTTACAATAATAATCCAAGGTGGGGAAGATCACATATTACCACCTTAAGCAATTGGGCGATACATGTGAGCCTTACACATGATATTTCCATATCTCTCTCTGACATTGGAGGCGATAAAACATTATATTTCATTAATGATTGAGGTTCTCACGTGCTTCAGGAGCATACTTATATCATTCCAAACTTTTAATAGTTTGGACAAAACAGCCTAAGTTCGCCATCACATCCATAGAAATACTACCTCCATGAAAAACGTGCTCTAATCTACTATGATTGAAGCTCATCATATTATGACAAGATTCCTCAATGAGATCATGGAGAGACCAGCTAGGAGTGGCATCACCTTGCAGCGTTATGATAGTATTATTAGAGTCTCCTTCAATTAGCACTCTAATTAAACATTTTTGTATAGCCAACTAAATACCATGATAAGCGGTAGCCACCTCAGCGAAGTTAGATGACTAGAAGCCCAAGTTGAGAGCGTAAGAAAATATCATTGAACCCCTATGATCCCTTAGGATACCATTTACACTCGCCTAGCCCAAGTTACCATCAAAGTTAAGTTTTAGCCAATCGAGGTGAAGGGGGGACCAAAAGTTAGTCTTTTTGGAAGAGGATATTTTAGAATTCATTTCATTATGGATTTCAGTAATGTCTCATGTCTTAGCAATCCTTATCTCAAGAGAATAGGGGTTCCTTATAGGATTAGTAATAAGAACACCTTTAATATTTTTCTTGATGTTCTGAATGATGGTTTCCGCGAGCACATCACATGGTTTATTGTTTTTTTCTAAAGACTCTATTGGTATGTTCTTTCCAAAGGCCTCAACTAGTATGAAGAAAAATTTTCCACCAAAGCTCAACTAGCAGAGGATTGGAGAATGGGGGAATCCAACTTTCGATTATGCTCTTAGTATCTTTTTGTCAAACCCGGCTGAGGGAGAACCTATTTAGGATTTTTAGTTAGCCGATTCACGTTCCCGTGAAACCAGTTTACCAGGCTGTTTGCAGTGGAGAGTCCTCTGAAAACAGTTTGATGGGATTGCTAGAAATGCAAACTAATCGTTTTTTTTGCTGCATTTAATGGTCCAAACTAACTTTCAAGTCGATTAAATGAAGTGCATGGATATTTTTGTTGAATAAATCCATCATAACTGCAAAAAATCCGTCTTAGAAGATCTTGTTTCCTGTTGGCAATCCTTTCGTTCAGGTGGCAATTGCAATTATGGATTCTTCACCGAGTCTACAATGTATTAGCTTTTTTCACCGCCTCAATTTTCCTACAAATAAATTGCATACTGTACCAAAAGAAATTACCAACAATTTGCTACATTTGCAGAGAAACACATTGCACAGAGCTTGTTGGAGACATGGAATAGCAGAGAATTCTAGTGTTCGAGAAGAATTCACGGTACTATTTTACTACTTACCATCTAAAATTTTAGTATTTTTGCTTTCACACCTGTATTTAAAATTTACACACACCAATTTAGCCAAGCATAAGAAAAACAGTATAATTCTTTACCATTTACTTGGAAATCTTTCCTCTGAGTTTTATGCCCAAAGCCCTCTCCAATTTAGATAGAATAGCCTAATTTGGTACAGGTTTCCCACTCTCATACTCCTGAACCACCTGAGGCCTCTCATTTATACGCTTCACCAATTCAGCTTGGCTCATTTTCTGCTCAAGTCGAGCCTTCTGAATAGCCTGCCGAACCTGAGGCGAAATCTTCTGTAGCGCGGCCGGTTTGGTCTCCTCGTCAAGCTTTCTAGCATCGATGGCAGGATGTTGTGCCTTGTTCTATCTGCCGTCGAATTTCTTTAGGGTGGGGTAGATTCTGTAAAGAAAACCGTGGAGCTTTTAAAAGAATAAAAAAATCCGGTTACAAAAGTGTAGAATATGATCCAGCAGAGACATTAGTCAAAGCTTTTGCCAAAAGACATGCAAAAACCCCTGTTCATACTAAGAAAGACTCTCCAAAGTTCCTTGATGGAGATGTCACGGAAGAACCAAACCCACAAAACCAAATTCTCATCGCCCCCTGGATTCTTCGTCTCAATGGAACAAGCCTTTTCACAGTCCGAAAAAATAAACAATAGCTATCTGAAGCTTTGAGGAAAAAGAAATGCATGCATCTTCCAGCTGTCTGCTCAATGTGGTTCCATTTGTTATAAATTAATAATTACGTGTGCATTTTTTTTATTTCAAATAAAATAAATTGAATCAACAGCTGCCTTAGCAGCAGAGAAAAACCCCTAATCTACACCGTTAGCTATTTTATTGGGCAGCATTCTTTGCATTAAGATAAACAGATATATTATTTAGCCCTTTTGATTTTAGTGAATACTTTGGTGATCGATAGGCCGAAGAGTGGTAGCTAAAAATATTTTGAATTTTTCAAAACTGAGAATTAGATTAAATATGAGTAGAAAAAATAGAACCCAACTGTTTATTTTGATCACAATTGACATTTGTCAAAAGAGGAAAAACACGATTATATCAAATCTGGAGTGTAGGAACAAAAAGTACCTCAGCATTAGAGGCTGTCATTTTAAATGGCTCAATTGTTTGATTGTCTTACAAATATTACTAGAGCACCAATAGCTAAAAGGTTCATGTTAAATTTATCACACGTTACATTTGGTTTATGTTCTTAGATTTCATAAATAGGGGTGAAATCCATTGAATTCAAAGATTTATAATGCAAAATTGTTTTTCTTTTTACATTTTATTTTGTAGGTTTTTTCTCCTAACTTTTGTGAAGAAAAAATTACTATAATGTAATATAATGCATTTTCAATTAATTATTCACCATTGAATTTAAGGATACAAATTTTTTGAAATCTATTAATTTCTTAAATTTATTTTGTTGATTTATTTATAAATTATAAGTTCTTAAGAGTTTATTTTGCCCGTTTGTTTCTTATTGATCATTAATTTTGCATTATTAAAATTAAAAAAATTTATCAAGTATGTTTTTAATATAAAGTGGGAAAAACTATAATAATTTATTTACAATTTGAATTTTAACATTTAACCTTTTTTATTGTTGGTTTAATATTAGCACATTTCTCTAGGAATTTTCATATTGTAGAATTTTGCATATCTATCTGAAATAAAGTGTGTAAATTGTGATGTATTATGCTTTTCTTTATTTTTCCTACATTTGAATTATAAACATATACATTTTGATGCATTGTTTTGTATTGTATTTGTTTACTTTGTATTGCATATTTTAATACAATTTTATATAAATATGATTAGTTTGTGGCTATATCTTTCAATTTTGACTTGTCCACTACTTTTTCAATTGTTCAACGAAATATATCCTCATCTTATGTATGTATTTCAAAATTCTATTACAAACTTATATAAACACTAGATAGAGAAAACTTCATTCTTTTTGTCTGTGTTGATCATTGAATGCTTTTCGATAGTCAAATGTAGACTGTCTTTATTATAATTAATTGTAACTAGAATATATAAATGTTTTATTATTTTTTATTTAATATTGAAGGATATGATAATATGAGTTCCAACTGCATTCCATACTAACACAAGGAATCATCAAACATAGATTCAACACAAGCTGAAATAACAACAATTTTTTCATTCAATTGTCAATGTGAAAATATTTAATAGACATTGTATATTTTGCAAATCATGTAAATCTTTCATTCAATTTTAAAACTCTCCACATATGTGTTACAAAAATTTTGTATATAATGCAAACAAGAAAGTATATATTTAACAATACACTTCTCTTAGATGTTTACTTCTATATATTTTTCTATCGGCGTAACCCTTGCACCCCCCTGGTGCAAGTGCTAGTTTTACGAACTCTCTGCAAGAAAACACAATGGAAAAGGAGGTGGTCAATGCTTTTCCCCTCCTCTTCACAAAGGAAGCACCCATTGACTATTTGTATTCCTCTTTTCTGTAGATTAACTAAAGTGAGGACTTTTCTCTAGCAAGTTGTCCACTAGAAGCTTGCTTTGGGTATAGATTTGCACTTCCATAATTTCATCTAGTTGAATTGAGAAGGCCATATAGGGGATAAAAGATTATACCCTAATTTTACAGAGTAATTGTCATCTTTGGAATCCAAGCAAACCAAAGTATGTTGAGAATTAACTTTGTAGAATTTATGTTTGGAGATGATATTGAGGAGCTCTTCTACAATCGATTGGAGAGGAGGATCATACCAATTAGGGTCAATTCTCCAAGGGGGAGGATTGGATGAGGAATCCCAATAGTCTTTCATCAAGTTGCCCAATCTCCTTTTCAAGTCAATCTGGATAGTCACGAAAATAGGATGAAATTCCAGAGGAAAAGAAGAAACCCAAGGATCCTCCCAGAATCTCATAAAATCCCCATTATTGATCTGCCATAAGGCTCCCATTTTTATGGTGTCCTTAGTCTTGAGGAGATTATTCCAAATGTTAGAACCTTTTGAGAGATGAAGATTATGGAGGAAAAGATTCCATCCCGACCATTTAATTACATAACTCTCAAAATACTGGCCCACTTAAAGTGTTGCTTTATTAAATGCCAACTAACTTTTGAGAGCAGAGCAAGGTTCATTTGTTTTGTTCTTATGATATCTAGTCCCCCATTATGCTTGTGAGAATAGATAGTATCCCAATTCTCTAGGGAGATACAATGCTTTTGTTCAATGTCAGAGCAAAGGAATCTTCTTTGAATTTTCTCAAGTTTGTCATCCCAAGCCATGGGCATAATGAAGAGGGATAGGAGGTAGATCGAGGTGCTACGGAGGGAGGTTTTAAGAAGTTGAGGTTTGCCTGCATTATTGAGATGAGCCCCTTTTCAAGCAACCAACTTCCATTGAACCCTTTCAAGGAGGTTGGTCCAAACATAATTATCTACCTTCCCAGTAGTTAATGGCATACCCAAGTAAGAGGAAGGTAGAAGTTGAGTTTGTCACTCGAGAACACGAGTGTTTCTGAGCTGCAAATGAGGAGGAACCTACAAATAAAAAATAGCATTTTTCTCCAAGTTAATTTTTTGACCTAAGACAAGAAAACTCAGTTAGAATAGACCTAAACCCTAGCTTTCGCTATGGAGTCTTCCCCAATAAGAAGAGTGTCATCAACAAACTGTTGATGGGGAACTAGTTGTAGAGAAGAGGAAGTTTGAAACCTTTAAGGTTGCCTCTCTTGATCCTTTCCTCGATATTCCTTCCCAAGACATCAGCAAGAATAATGAACAAATAGTGGGAGAAAGAATCCCCTTGTCTAATCCCACATAAGATAGTAAAGCGACCATAAGGAGAACCATTAATGAGGATTGAGAATGACGAAGTAGAGACATAAGTTTCTAACAATCTAAGGATCTTACCTTTGAATCTAAACCTCTAGAGGATGTTAGACAAAAAAACACCAAGAAACCTTGTTATAGGCTTTAGAGATGTCCAATTTGAGGACCATACTTTCCTTTTTACTTTTATCCATGGAGTGAAGAGTTTCATGAACCAAGAGGATGGCATCAGTTATTTGAGGCACAAAGTCTTTCTTATTACAATGAATCATTTTATCCATGAAAGGTTTGATGTGATTGACCAACAATTTAGAAAAGATCTTGTAAATAGTGTTACAAAACTTAGAGGTCTAAATTCAAACATCCTGTTAGTGTCGATGCTTTTAGGGATAAGGACAATAAAAATTTTAATTTCCTTAAGAAGGCTAGCTGGGGAATGGAATTCACTAGCCGCCTGAACAACATCCTTACCAACAATGTCCTAGTATTTTTAGAAGAAAAGTAGGGGAAAGCCATCTGAGACGAGAGATTTATAAGGGTTTAGAGAGAACACTACTTTAACTTCTTCCTCTGAGACACACCTTTCCATGACAACAAGGTCAAAGGTGGAAAGAGAATTAGAGATAACATGCATTAGTTGGTTAGTGGTGTAGTCTAGTTGGGGGCTCTCATTAGGAGGGTTAATGAGGTCTTTGAAGTATCGAATACATTCTTGATGAATTTCTTCTTCCTTGGAGAAGGTGTCATTATCACCAATCAATTTGGTAATCTTGTTCCTTTTGTTGTGCTTGAGGGGAGATTGGTGAAAAAACTTGGTGTTTTTGCCACCTTTTATCCATTGGTTTCTAGATCTCTACTTCCAGTACACTTTCTCTCTCTCAACTATATTATGGAGATCACTCAATAAGTTATTTTCCCTGTGAGAGAGCTCTTTTGTAATCCCATCTCTATCCATATCCTCTTGGACTTTCAACAGTTGGCACTTAATTTTGTTTTTCTAGGAGAAACTGTTACCAAATGAGGCCTTATTCTAATCTTTCATTTTTCTTTTAATGATTTTAAGCTTGTGGGCGATCTGAAACATAGCAATCCCTTTAACATCGATGTCCCACTGATGTTGGAGTCTTTTCAGGTCATGGTGATGAGACCACATAATTTCAAATCTAAAAGAATAACAAGCTTTGGGTTGGGGAGTGTATCACTTAAGGAGCAGCAGAGCATGGTCAAAGCCAAATCTTAATTGGGAGTATAGGATACAGTGATTCACAACCTCCCAAGCAATCAAAACAAGACACCTATTGAGCCTAACTTGGATAAGATTGGCCCCATTCTTTTATTAGACCAAGTAAATTGACGTCCTTCAAGATCAAGGTCAATAAGACCGCCATTAACCACTAGGTTGTTAAGGTCCATCATGCTATCAAATAGGTTTGGTAACCCACCCATCTTTTTAGAAGGGTAGAGAGGGGAGTTGAAGTCTCTAAATAGCATCCAATGAAATCTCATAAAGGAAGTTCTACTAAAAAGATTGGACCAAGTCTCTCGACAGAGGAGTAAATTTTTAGGAGCATAGATATTAGATAGAACCCATTCAGAGAGCCCACGGACCTCGTTGAAGAGGATATTAAGCAAGTTTTTTCCATAGACTTTAGAGAACCTTTAAAGTGAGGTTTCCACAAAGTAGCTAGACCACAGGAGGCACCATTTGCATCCACAACAATAGAATGGGCAAAAGGCCAAATATACTTACAAGTTTTCTCAAAGGTTGCAACACATTTTAGTTTCTTGAAGCAGAATGTCAAGCTTGATCTCTTTGATGAGGTTCTTGACTATGTTCTTCTTGTGGAGATTGAGTCCCCTTACATTCCAAGAAAGAATAATCATCTTTTAGGTCTTTTGGAGCCAGGATGTTCCATAGTACTCTGACTCCCATTTGCAACATCTCTGGTAGTGTTTCTTTGTTTTGTTTTTTTGGCATATTTCCTCCCAAGCTTAGAATTGTTTCCCACATTCATGTCTTTCTCAACCCCGTGTCGAATTTAGAAGATGGGGTAAACAAAGAGCCCAAGTGTTTTGAACCAGACACTTGCGTGGATTTGGAAACCAAGAGGAAGCAGATAGAGGATCCATAGTTGAAGTAATGGAATCAAGGATCGCATCCACCTAGTTCACAACTATAGGAGGGGTAGGGACAACTCTTTCACCTTCTAAGAACAAGCAAAGAAAGAGATATTTCCTTTGGAAGGACAAAGGGAAGGAAGTCTCCAACCTTCTCCATAGTAGGCTAGAAGGAGGAGAAACAATATCCTCAACACTAGGTCAAATCTTGGGACTAGAACTAACCAAAGCAACATCAGTTGACTTTCCTTCAACATGTTGCAAAAGAGGCCCCTACAAAGGGGAGAGAATAGAATTGTCACCAAGAGGACCTCTGAGAGGGGTAGCCCTTAGAAGAGATTAGAGGGCAACCATCTTAGAGCCTTCAACATGAAGAGCAAACATCAGATCGATCTTTGGCATTGAATTGAAAGTCTCGAAACACAAGGGAACTAGAACTAGCAAAATGCCCTTATCTTTCAAAGGAGCGAGAATAGACTTGCTCTTCAACTCACCTTTAGGACAAACATTGCAAAGATGACCCATCGAGGAGCAGTTCTAACAATAGAGTCGAGTTCTCATATTCAAGAACCTGGGTCCATTTTCCAAGCCTTAACTCCAAAGGAACGAAATCCGATAGGACTTTACACGGCTCACTATAGACACAAAATCTAGTAAAGACGAGTCTAGACCTGGCCTTCGTAACATGGTCAAGAGAGAAAGTGCCCAAAGGAGTTGGCGATCCCTACAATGAGCTCCTCATCCCATAACTCCATGGGGAGGCTTGAGAGCCTGACCATGTTGAGAAAGCATCATCAAGGTGCACAGAGGGTTCAAACCTCGATCGCCATTTGCAGAGTGAGGCTCTTTTTCCCAAAGAACTAGGGGCCTAATGTGAGGGTGTTTAGATAACCCTCCTATAGGTAAAAGGAGAAGCAAAAAAGGCCTTTCGAGAGCGTCGAGATTGAAAAACTACCTTTCACAGACCAGCGAGAAGTAGCCCATTTCCTCATATTCAATATTAGGGTGCCTACCAACAAACCTTCCAACCAAAGAGTTCTCCATTTTGGCCAAAGACCGATCCAAGGAGGGGTCCTTGATCTTAATGGTTGATCCTTCATCGAAAAGAACAATCTAGACTTTGTCAAAGGGCTTCTTCTAACCACACATAAAAAGCTCTTTCTAGAGAACCGAAGATTATGTATACCTTGCTTCATTTGCCAAAAAAAACTCGGGGACGAAGGATAGCTCAGACAAAGGATTATCATGATTCCCAACAATTGACACGAAATTCAAGCTAGCAACATTTGTCCTGACGTTAAGGAGCCCTTGCAACCCAAAAGATTTCTGAGAACTAGGACAAGGAGATTCCCACCCACCACTCTTAACAATCATTTCAATATTTCTATTATGTTGTTTAAAGAAAAGAGATTTTTAAAAAATTAAAATTTATTTTTAAAATATAAATAAAATTTATCAATATATATTTAATTGTTTATTCTTTACAAAATTATTAATATTTAAATTTTAATATAATTTTTATTTTTATTTATTTATTTTAGTATAATTTTAGTTTAAATTTTAGTTAAGATTTAAAAAAGTGAATGTGGAAGTGAATTATTTTGTAGTTTAGATTATTTTTGTTTATTTAGTTTTTTATATTTAAATTTTATTTTAATTTAGATTTAAATGCCATTATTATTAATTTAATTATACATTGATGATTTGTATATTTTTTTCTATAAATTGTAATTTGTTAAATCAGCTTATAATTATTTATGTAGCAATTATGTGTCTATATTGTTTCTAAAGCAATGAAAATCTCCTCTAATAACTTAGAAAATTGTGTTAAATATATGTATATTAAATATATTAGGGGTCAATAAGAGATAGTAAATTTCCACAATCCATAGAGAATGTTGCAAATTGTTTCTATATTACGATTGTGTAAGTTTTTTTGCATCAACGTTTCGGATCACACTTCGTGATCCATCATCAGGATGAAATAGAGAGCTCAAGGATATATTAGGGGTCTTCAAAAATCGTTAACCATATCTGTATCCCTGTCTGTGTCCATTTAACTTTGGGACTGTAGTGAAGTTTAGGCTTAAAATTTCTCTTGGAGTGATCAAAGGGATGTTATTAAATTCACAACTTGTTTAACCAAGAGGCAATTTCTGTCAGAATCTTGTCAATATGTGTAAAACTTTGCTGCAAACTATCTAGAAAACTATTTCTGAACCTTTAAGACATTTGTATATGGCTGCAAAGTAGGTAGTAGCCAACACCCATACAAGATTTTTTATTTAAGTGGGAGAGGGTCCCATTTTCATGAACAAGACAACTACCAAGGAAACTAATTGCCAAAACCATCAGAGTGCTTCATGTAGCAATATACGGTCCTCAGGACCATTGGATTCAATTTCATTGAATGAGATACATTCAAGAGGAGGCTAGAGCACCAGCAAAGATTGGAGGACAACTAATCTTGAAGAACCAGCTACTGCCAAAGAGAATAGTTTGCTGGCTAATTGCTCTAGTAGCAAGCTCAGTAAAAAAAAAAATTACAAAGCCAAAGATTGATCATCAGTGGTAGTGATGGAAAAAACCGTACTCTTAACTACACGAGATAATCCGTGAGGTCAATCTCCACTGAGAAAGTGTGGTGAGGAGCCAGTCCCACAACTGTTGTTTTTTGTAACTGTTTGGTGAAGCCCAATCCAACTGGAGGTGTAGTTGCGGTGAAGTCCCATCTTAGAAGTTTGATGAGATCAAATCTGATCCAAGAAGTGATACGGTGGAGTAAAGCCCTACCTGAGGAGCAATTCTTTAGATGATCAATGATGTTATTCTATGAGATAAAGTCCCACTTGAAGAGCAAATGACGTGAGATACAAGTTTCCACCAAAGAAGTAGTTCAGTGAGGCTATACCCACGGTGGAGGTGTAGTATGGCCATTCCCACTACTGATTGTAAGTATGTCAAACTGTGATTGTAAGCATGTCAAACTGTGTCTTTGGACTATGGAGTTGAATGTAGCAAACAAAGTTCACAAGTTTGATATTTAAGGGGGTGCTTGAAAATAAAAATCCAACTTTAGAAAATAGGTTTGGCATGGCTGTGATTGTCGAGTGATTGTCATATCAATCACTCAATAGGTTTTGTTGGAGAAATAAGTGAAGAAGATTAAAATTGTCCTAATTTACAGGCCCTCATATGTGTATAAAAAGTGTTTTAAACTGTGAATCATACAACCCTGTTTAGTGCTCATTTACCAGCACAATTTTTAACAAAAATGCTATTAATTGCCCTGCTTCTTTATACATACCAACCACTCAGGTATACCATCTCCTGCCCATGATATTATTTTCATCGCCAACTTCATTGCATTCTCTTTCCATACTTGGATTGTATAGCTTTCACCATGGCAGTCTAGTGATCAAGTTAGAGCCTCGCTTAGGCAGGATTCTGGAGCTTGGTTCACAACCCTTTTAAGATCTTTAAGATCTATGGCAGTGAGATGGCTGACAGGTGTGATGTCTGTGGGACCCATGCTGTCAGACTCTAGCACACAGGATGTAGTTGGACGTTTTGAACCAAAACTAATTATTTGACTGAGAATGCATAATGCTTCTATAGATTCTAGATAATTAAAAAGACAGGTTTAGAGGGATACGGAAGGTAGTTTTAATTTCCTAGGTTATAGAACAAATGAATATTTTGCGTATTTTGAAGATATAAAATCAATTTGTTTTGCATAGCATTTTGTGAGCTAGTCCTCTTCACCTTGATGCAACTTCTATTCCAAGTCAACCAAATCCCATCAGCAGAAGCTATCAAATACCTCAGTTATCTTAGTGAGCAGGAATCTTCAGTCAAAATTGTATGGCAGCTCAAACTTTATTCAGAACATTTATAGTGAGGTCTTAAAATCCCAAACTGGAAGGCAGAAAATTCTTCAAGTACCAAACAGAAAACAGTTTTCCGTTTGACATATGCATAGAAGAAAATTCTAAATTTGATTAGGCAATTAGCACTAGCAAAAATTAACTGGAGTTAGAAACATATCTTACTAAAAGATGTCTGTATGCATATATCTAGTCAACCAGAAAGAAGGATACTGTACAAATACCACAATAAACTTCATGTTCTTCTATTGAAGGAAAGAAACACAGCAGGCAGTTGAACTGAAACAGACAAAAAAGGCATTGAGTCGTAGTTGGAGAAAGGTTGAAAGAATGTCTTAGGCAGTTACCTCTGCATAACATTATTCTTCTGGTCAACAATGTTCTCGATATAAAGAAAAACCTTTGAAATCGGGACCATTGAGGTCCATTATAACATATTGATGGAAATAGAGTAATATCCCACCAAATTAGGCAGTATTGATACAGACAAAAGAGTAAAAAAGAAAAGATTTGACTTCCTCTTATGATAGATTTTACTACTATCAATGCGCAAACATGATAAATTTAGGCAGAATACCTAATATTATTTTACAGGGATACAACTTTCTTGTGATGCTCTATGAGATTAAATAAAATAATAGCACATAAGACAAGCAACACTTCGCTCTAAAAGCAATTCCAAATTCTGCCCGCATCATCTCCATATATCGTATATGGTGCCTTCACAAGAAATGAAAATGACAGCTCCAGGATTGTGACTTTAGTAGAGAATCTAGATTGAATAAATAATTTGAGATAACCATGTCAAATGAACACCCTATTCAGAATTTCTCCAGCTTCGCAATTTCCAAAAACACTTTGTGCAATGATTGTGGCTTTGCAAAAAAGGGGCAATGGTCACTGCCTTTGACCTTGAAAACCCGCTCTGGAGGATTAGCATCAATCAAGCGCTGTTGAGCAGCTGGGGTCAAAGCTTGATCCTCAGGTGTTTGAATGAAGAAACGCCTGACACTGCCATAATTCTCTTCTGTGAGAGATATCCTCTCCATCACTGGTGCAAATGGAATTGCCCTCATGGACACAGTTGCAAGGGCAATGTCCTGAATTGTCAAATTGAAATATAAGCAACTAAACATAAGCTCAGTACCAAACAACATAAATTTTAGGACACATAATAAACAAGTAACCAACATTACTCATATTGGTGGTTTCTATTTTATATTAATTTAATAGGTATCCCAATAATATTCCAGTAAGAAAATGTTGAATATTAAAGATAAAGATTGAAGCAACATAAAGCATGCTTTATCCACGCTTCATGCCCAGTTTGATCCTTTCTTTTGTAATTTAAATTTCATTAAAAAGCAGAGGAAAACATGAAACATTTTGAAACAATAATATGTTTCATATTAAGCACCTAAATTTACCAAAATGATGCTTTCAAGAAAAAACAATAAGAGTGAACAGCACTAAAAGCTGTCACAGCAGGTCACTTCCTGTTTTTTTTCATTAATTAATACGAGTTACAACAATGGACCCAGATCAGTTCTAGGGATGGATAGGTCCTAGTCCTAAACATGTAATTACATGCTCATCTCCACTGAGTGGTGAATCTCATTATTGTGATGTGGCAGATTTGAACCCGATTTTTTCTCTTTAAGCATGGACCACTTTACCATTAAACTATAATCCCTTGGGCGTCAGGTCACTGCTTATTTTGGAATTACTAAGCCTATTAACTGGGTTGGCATTTAATATTCAAAAATATGTTTAAAATCTATTAAATCAAATTACTCTAAATATTGGTTATCCGTTATAATTATAAATTTATAAGTTTATAACTATCAAATGCCTGCATTTGTTCGAGGTGAAGATAATTATTTTATGTCTGGGAAAACTTAAGCCATCAATTGTGCTTTCATAGTCCCCTCTTTTGGAGTGAAGGCAAAACATGTGTCAATTCCAGTAAGGTAGAAAAAAGATTCATAGAAAATAATAAATGCAGTGTTAATATCATACGTTGTTCTGCAAATGAGAAAACAGAAGCATGTATTTCAGGGATGGTACATAAGGATTCTTGAATACATCACAATGAAGTACGCTAATATAAATCAAGTATCAGGCCTAAAATCTGATTTTAAAATTTTTTTAAAAAAAAAGAAAAAATTTAGTGCTCATCATAAGGAAATTTAAACAGCCCTTGTGTTGAACTGACAGAAACTGAACAATAAAGTCAGAACTAGCATATAAACCAAGGAATGACTGGGAAATTAGGAAACGTGAATTTTCCTGTATTACCCAAGGAAATTAAGAAATGCACATGGATATATCCCCATGAAAATGTTAAGACTACTAGTTAATCACCCAGACCTGTACGATATAAGCATGTGGGCAAGGATGTCATTTTTGAAATAGCATAGGGAGTATATGAACAAGGGTACAGATATATTACATATAAATGGAGCCACCCAGAGATGTGGGTACATCAATTTATCTTCTTTTTTCCCGTTGTTTTAATTTGGCCACAAGCTAGAAGAAATATAGGCCATGGGCAGAAAAAAAATTGTCATGAACCACAAATTGAACTAAACCACAGATCTGGGTTTCAATCAAAAGAGCATTTGCAAGCTCTAATAGCACTTGTCATGTACCTGCTCGGAACATAAGTGTGGAACAGCACATATTGAATATAGAGTAAAATTATAATATTAGATAGGCTAGTGTGAATGATTGGGTAATAGGATGTTTATACAAACCAAGGGAAATGTGCAATAGATTGTTGTGTTCCGATGAGGCAATAGGTCTATGGATGGTGACCCTGGTAAATAACATGTAATGACACTATACATAAAACAGAAAGTGAGATGGAGGTTAAAACAATCAACACTAGGTAACCATAATTTGATAATTAATAAATAATATCTACATACTGTTAGAGCTGTTAGATTTTGTCAGAAATGTTTGAACTCTACTTTGGATCATTTACATTGTAGCACCGTCATTAAAAGAAGAAGACCAACCAAGAGGAAATAATGCTATCTAATTAGGTTGGTGTACATACATTTCTTTAGGGGATCTCATACAAAAAGTTGGAATACTAGCTAGGTTCACCCTTTTCTTAACCTTTTAGGCTTTTACATTTGCATGGTGTATTCTTGATAATATTACAAGGTCTATCACTTCTAATAAGACGAAACTTTTTGATTTAATTTTTCTTGGTGCCACCTATTCTAATCATCTTTAAACTTTCATTCTTAACTAATATCCTCTAATCACTCATGCTTGTCATTAGATTCATTTTTGCAACAGTAAATTGTTTCATTAATGTCCATAGTTCTTAAATTTGGTTTTCTTTTATTTCCTGTGAATAAAGGGATCCATCACTCTAAGTGGAGAAGGATTATCCTCCTGACTAACACTGAGATATCAATGTATCATATCACCACTGAATTTACAATGTGAAAGATTTCTAGTCGTAAAATAAGTTTGCAAGGAAGTTGTAGAACAATAGAACAAGATGTTTCTGTTAATGACAGCCACATATCCAAGTTCTTAAATTTGGTTTTCTTTCATTTCCTGTGAATAAAGGGATCCATCACTCTAAGTGGAGAAGGATTATCCTCCTGACCGAACTGAGATATCAATGTATCATATCACCACTGAATTTACAATGTGAGATTTCTAGTTGTAAAATAAGTTTGCAAGTAATTTGTAGAACAAGATGTTTCTGTTAATGACAGCCACATATCGAAGTTCTTAAATTTGGTTTTCTTTCATTTCCTGTGAATAAAGGGATCCCACTCTAAGTGGAGAAGGATTATCCTCCTGACTGACACTGAGATATCAATGTATCATATCACCACTGAATTTACAATGTGGGATTTCTAGTTGTAAAATAAGTCTGCAAGGAATTTGTAGAACAAGATGTTTCTGTTAATGACAGCCACATATCCAACCAACCGTCAGTTAAACTCCTTTTGCCTGCAGCAGTTAGATTTTGTCTCTATATATTTACTTTTTAATAGGTGTACATTTCACAATCTCAATAAAGCAGAAGGCTTAAAGCTTTCAACCATTTGCATAAATAATTTATTGGGTGGCACTAGAGTAATTGAAGAGCTCCACTAGCTGTATGTTGCTTTTGGTTGGGATGGAGCAAGTAACCATATGAGTACCATTTAAAAAACTTTTGTGTTAGACCCAGTAGCGGAAATTGTTCGTTTGGACTGCAGAGTATGAGCTGTGATGAAACATATAGTGTGATACCACAAAGTGATGAAGTGGATGTTGTGACTGCAAGAGGAAGTAAGAACCAGCAGTGCAAATTTTGAAAAAGGTAGCCGAGGAAGTAGTCCCTATGGTTTGCAGTTGTGAGTGGCTGTAAATGGTGGATTTGATCACTGTAAACAATAGCATTTCTATTGCAAGTACATTTTAGATTTTGTGTGGATGAGTAGATGAGGTATTTTATTAGCGATAGTATTATGTAACTGCATCAGGTTGATGCAATGATGGTTTAACGGCATTCGACTGGAAGGGCAACAGGTGTTTATATATCAGCTGTAGGGGGTGTCAAAATATAACTGCAATCCAACCACCCAATTGGCAGCAATTTCATTCTTTTTTGCTGTATTCATTGTATCTTCAGTATATTCCCATTTCACATTTTCAGGAAGGTAATGGGATAAAGGTTTCACCTATTACATAAAAAAGATATCGTAGAGCATGGAAACTCATGGAATCAGAAATATTGATCTCTGTAATGAATGGTTATACTCTTTACACTGGAAAAGAACCCTTTGTCAATAATATTGTTGAATTTCTATACATCTCCTCTTATGTTTTATGCATGTTAACTATATGTTATATTTCTGTTAATTTATTTTTCTTCTATCATGCTCTGCATATAAAATCATATTTGAACCTGAAATGTGAAGAGAGTTGGAGCTAGTTTTAGCATAACATTTCCTTTAAAAGGAAACATTGGAGAAGTCCTAATACATTACATTTTATTATTGATAGAAATTTCCAAATATCAAGCCTCCCACGCATGTCTTTACCATGATATGCATGAATCAGTCATCAAGACATCATGACAAAAACATTCTATTGTCCAATATTGGTAACCCAGCTTTTTGGTTTGCCTTGATATGGTAAATAGAATACTTGTGTGTATAGGTGAATCTGTCTGGTGAAGTTGCTTACAGATTTTCAAGGGCTTTTAATATAGTTTCCTTTCCATTTTGGCCTTCCGACATCTTCCTGATAATGTCATCAACACCTGTGATCACTTGCCATAATGTTCTGTTAACCTCTGAACCTCGAACATCTTTGCCTTTCCGGATCCTTGGTTGTGAGTCTTGCTCCTTCATTGATGTAGCTCACATTTTCAGGGTTTTGGGAGTTTTCAGTTAGTTGCAATAGACAATTTGGTCATTTTGTTGCCCACTTATTCTAGTTGCAGAGAGAACAGTTTATCAATTTAGTTCTATTGGGGTTTTGATCATTGCCTTGAAAATACAGCATATCCTGATATTGACAAGTCATCCAAACCACCAGCATTCTAATATTCAGATGCAAAGAGGCTTAGTCCATTTCTTTCCAATGATCGTAATAAGTATTTTTATTGTCAGCATTTCCTCACCAATGGGGTTCACAGTTGGGATATTTTTCTCAATTCTTTGATTCAAAACAGATTAGGACTCCCTTTTAAAAAATGTTAATGCTGCCACAGTCAATAGTACTCTAAAATTTCCTGTTTCCTTCCTAATCTAATTCAGAACTTCAATTTTCTTGCACAAATATAAAAATTAGGATTTCTTTACCTCTATGAGATGTAGACCTTGCCTTAGGATTCCATTTACTCCATGTGGGGTAGAATTGTTACCCAGATAGCACCATAGCTACCAACGGGACAAATGATCATTCGATTGACTGATTATACATTTTTTGATAGGCAAAAGATTTAGTTAAAATATAAATAAAGCAGCTACATAAACAGCCAGGCAAGTGTATGTGAAACTAAGCAGAACATTGCAAGAAAACTATAACTTATGAAGCAGATGTGCAAAAGCATAAAAGCTAAACAAGGGGGTAACCATATTCATATAGAGGAAGCTACAAAATCCAAGGAGTACAAATAGAGACTAGCTCAGGCACCCAAGTTTTATGCCATCCAGTTTTCCTTACTACTGGAGATATTACAATCAATATTCTACCTTGGCAGAGCTTCCCCATTGTTACATTGCAAATCCAAGTCCACATTAGCACCTGTATTAGCACCTGTCCTAATCTGCAGAATTGACTAATGTAGAACTAGATACAGTATTGGACAAATATACATAATGCATTGATATTAATTTGCAGATAAATCACATACAAACTCACTCATTTTAACAGTGTAGTTTCATTAAATTCAGAACTTTATTTTATAAAGGAGATTTTGTTTAACAAGTAATTCTAGTATATGCAATTTTGGAGGTGAACAATGAACCTTTTGTAGGATCTTCACTTAACTTGGATTTCATTCAACTCATGAATCTTCTTGCAGCTATCTCCAAATGCTTTAGTATCCTCGATTCCAAAAATTGCATATCTTTTTTTTGACCAGATTTATGCAGGATCCTTGGTTCTCCATCATTTTTATCCATTTAATGTGGGCTGATCAAGAGTGATGCATATGCAACTGTATTTAAATATTCACTGCAATTTGACAAGTTTCCTCACTGAACTAAAGAGATTATCTCCCTGTCAAGTGTGTCTAAAAACTCATAGATTTCTTTAATTAGTACTACAGAATTCAAACCTTTACATAATCTATAATATTAGACCATGACTTCTGCATCTTCTTGTGTTGTTCAGAACTATTGCTATGTTTAACTTCCAACTACTAGATCATTATAAAACCCCACCACATCCCAAGATGTGTAGGTGACCACCCACAACCACCACTAGTACAATAGAATAGGGACGTAAATACAAGGATCTCTCCTGGCCTCAGAAGAGGTTTGCTACAAGAAACAGGTATATGCTTTAACTCTCATGATCTAATGCCAAAAGAAGCAATAATTGCTTCCTTTCTAGCAGTGATGGATCAGGTACCTTTGAAGGCCTTCTTCAATTGAGTCTGACTCTTACCCAATTCTTCATAAGCATTTGGATCCAAACACCTCTGTCCATTTCCTCACGCTTTCTGTTGGCTCTTAAGATGGTTTGATGTAGTTGCTTAAGAGGCATCACTTTGTCATACCCTGGTTCATGGTCAAGGGCAAGGCTGTTTGGAAAGTTTTACAGTTTTCATTCTTCATGCATCTGCCAAGTGTAATGAAGTAGCTACAGTGTAGGCTCTTCACACTAACATGTGCACTTATTCCATATCCTGGGATCTGACAATAAGAGGCTATGTTTGGAAATGTATCAAGCATTGCCTCTAGTCTAGATTCTGCCTGTTCTTCATTGGTGTTCAATTGAGCCCTTCCATCTGTGCCTCCAACCAAACATTTCTGTTATAAGACTTCTATCTTACAGGATCAATCTTGGTACTGGTCTTATTTTCTAAAGCAAATCCCAGGGATTTTTCAACCATGGTCTCCTGCATGGTCAGTTCTCATATTGATTCTAAATCTCAGCCAGATCTTAAGAGAGGTATTGAATTGTCTCACTTACTATTGTCTATTCTGCAGGATCTTTCCAAATGATGCAGATACAAACATATTTGGTTCCTTCTTGCCCATTAATGGCTCTTGAAATAGTACTTATTGTCAAATATCTGCTACAGCCATTGCTGTTGTTGCTCTCAAGTGGAGTTCCATTGATGATTCAAATCATCTGTATGATGATTATGCTTTATCATGGACTTTCTGTGATGGTTCTATTACTCTAAATTTGATAGCTGCAAGTTGAAATTGCCACCGTACCAGATTTTGTTGCTTGCTTTGATAGCATCATTTTGCTTAAGATTATTTTGCTGATTCATGTTAAAGCAAGTTTATCTGCAAGATATTGCACTCATTTTTCATGCCTACACAAGTCTCATGCAGCATGGTGTAGGCTTTTGGCACTAGCACATGCAAGACTTGACAGCCTGTGACCTGACAATAAAGGGGGATACTTGGCAATCAATTAAACATCCTTCTTTATAGGCTTCAATCTATTCTTCCTAGGGGTCTATCTGGGATCTTCCACTTATGTCTTCGTGCACAAACTTCTGCTACCATGGATTGAACTTGGTATTGATTTTGTTTGATGCAATTTCCAAGGAATTTTTAATTATGATAATTGCTATGTTAAACAGGATTGGATAAACCTTCTCTGACTAGGCTTCAATCTATTCTTCCTAGGGGTCTATCTGGGATCTTCCACTTATGTCTTCGTGCACAAACTTCTGCTACCATGGATTGAACTTGGTATTGATTTTGTTTGATGCAATTTCCAAGGAATTTTTAATTATGATAATTGCTATGTTAAACAGGATTGGATAAACCTTCTCTGACTTACTTGTTTTACCTCAAAAGCATCAAAACCAGGCAACACATCTACAAGTAGTTCTGTAAAATTATATAAACTCCACCATCTCCCAGAATGCCTAGGTAACTGCTAATGTGACATGATACAGCTCCATAAAAGTATCATTTTCTGGTCTTGAAAGAGATTAGCTGCAAGCATTAGGAGAATCTTGCAACTCACAAAAATCTATCTTATTTCAAAACAAATAGCAGTTATTAACTTTCCAGGTGATAATCCAAGCACCTCAGCCAAACTACTGAGAAGGTAGTGTCTGGTATCATGTACCACTGTCCATTCTGCAAGAGCTGATCATACAGACCAAAAACACCCTCAGTTTATACTGTTTCCCTTGGATGTGACAATAAAGAAGAACACTCAAAAATTGATCAAATAATCCTCATTATCTATAGCCTTTAACCTTTTCTTCCTTGGGGTCTACTGGAGATCCTCCATCTCTGTCTTCATGCATAAACTTCTATTACCATTTTGATTTTTCAAACTTGCTTGGTCTAGTTCAATATTGGATGTCTCCCTTTGATGTGATCCCAAGAACTTTTCAATCATACTTGTTAAACATGCTTTGATGCCAAATGATCTATTTCCACTCACCAAGGTCAGAACCAGGTCATGCATCTACAACTTAATTCTATTAAATTGAAATTGACTTGAGCGTCCCTAGGAATGCCTAGATAACCAGGAATGGCAACCACTTGTATGATAGGATAGAGCTTTGGATATGAGGAATCATAGATACCAAAGTTGGCAAGTAACTCAAACTCACACACTAGATAGGAATGACAAGTAACTTGCCCAAAACTAGTAACTAGCAGACTTGCAAGCTGTATAGGGCCAGTAAGTTACTTCCCAAAAACTCACTAGCAATTTTTGGGTGAGAGCTTACCAGGTAACTATATGTCCTGCATGAACAGTCCCCTAGTGGCTTAAAAAAACATTTTATGACCTCGAAACATCAAAAACCCTGATTTTTCTTCACATTATAATATTTGCTTTTGTGCTTTTAAATTCTTTGACTTCACTGCATCAATCTTCAGCTGATTTGGGCTAATTTCAAGTGATTTTTGACCAATTCAATGGAGTTATTGACCAGCATTGAAAGGTTTTAACTCTCTTTTGTATTTAAATTTAGGTTTTTCTATTTTTCCTTTCATTTTTGTTGGGTTCTAGGATATCCAGGGTTTTGATTTTTCATGTTTTATTTATTTTTCCCTTCTTTCAAAGCCAGGGTTTACATTTTTTAAGTTGAAGTTTGATTGTTTTCTCCCTTTTTGCTAGGGCGTCCAAATTTACAAATAGAGATGGCATCAACAAGTAACTGTAGTGGTGGCAAAACCAGGAATGTTGCTTGGAGGCATGTCACATCAAGTCCAAAGGCCAAAAATAGCAGTGGAATTTATTGTGGCTTGAGGATGAGAGAAGGTATCAACCATCTCAAATATCACCTTACACAAATCCCTGGATACTTTATGTAGCTATGTAATTCACCAAAGATTACACAAGAGATGAAAGTTATCTTTCCTTTTTATAAGACTAAATGACAATAGAAAAGTATAGACAAGGCAATTGCAGTTGTGATGAGTTTCCTCCTAAGTCAAAGACTGATTTAGTGAGATGTTGTCTTGGCCTACAAATACAGGGCTCATTCACTAGAGATAGTTCTAGTTGAATGCAATCATTGGGTTTCTTTGTACCTCACTATACACCAGGCACCTAATGTGCAACATTTACTTGAAGGTATTGTCTGGAAACAAGAGAAGCATCACGAGGCAAGGATGAAGTGCCATAATTTTTAGTATTATAGAGCATAGCATTCCATGTTGTGAGGAAACCATATTGGATGCCATTGGTTAATGCATTGACTGTTGTTGGAAAAGGGTTCACGGCACCTAGTCCTATGATTTGAGTGGGGCTTTGTTAGACGAAGCTATGAAAAACACTTATAGCTCATGGTAGAAAATAAAAAAGAGAATTTAGCACAAAAAGGGCTGCAATTCTGTCTAATTGGTGGGCGAATGGCAGGAACTACATATTGATCAACTTCCTAGTGGCTTTAGGGGGATAATTGGTACTCTTAAAATTGACAAATGCCTCTCGCAAAGTGAAAATACTGAGAATCTAAGCAATTTGCTATACAAGGTCATGGAAATGGGTGTGTAGAATATCATTCAAGTTGTGACTAAGAATGTTGCAAGAGGAAGATTTTTTGAGATGCAACCTACCATTTTTTGCAACCCTTGTGCCACCCATTGCATTGGCCTTCTACTTGAATATATGGGCAAAGCTGGATAGGCGAAAACCACAGTGAAATTGGTGAGAAACATCACTAAATACATCTACAACACCCTCATGTGCTTAACCTTGTGACATAGCCACATGATTCACCACCAAAAAGAATCTTGTGCAAACAAGAGCCACATGATTCACCACCAATTTCATCAAATTACAAATCATCTCAAGCTCACTAATGTCTCTTAAGAAAATGTTTGTGAGCACTAGGTGGGTGGAGTCTCTAGACTCAAAAAATACCAAAGGGGAAAAGGTCGAGAAGGTTTTTTTTAACGATATGTTTTCCAAGAGCACAAATGAGATCCTCAATGTAACTTTAAACTTAACATTTAAGATCTTAAAATTTATCAACTCCATCACTTTGCAGGTTTGTAAAACATATTAGTTTTTTCATCCTTCTTATTTGTTGTTGTCATTCATTTTTATTTTATTTTTTTTTTAAATCCATACTATTTTGTTATAGGTCATTGAACCTTTGGTTAGGGTTCTACATTTGGTGGATAGGGAAAAAAAGAGTATAGTGAGTTATATTTATGAGGCCATGAACAAGACCAAGGAGGTCATCCAACATTACTATGGGTCCAACAAAAAAAAAAATATGAACCCATTTGGCACATAATTGATCAGAGATAAAACAAGCAACTCCATTAACACATACATACAATATGTTATTATTTGAATCCCAAGGTTTTCTTCTTCAATTCCTTTAGGGCTCATGAGGATGTTATGGATGGCTTCAACACTTCATAGAGAGGATGATGCCCAATGAATCCCTTAGAGACAAAATTCTTGATGAGTTGCATATTTATAAGGGTGCCTATGGGAGGTTGTTTTCTTCAGCTATATACATTCAAAGAAGAATGAGCTAGTCGCCAAGTAAAAAACAACTATGTCCTTCAAAAGTTAAATGGCAGTCTCCTAGATAATAGACTTGTTTAATAAGTGAAATAGCAGTTTAATTACAAAGTTATAAATGTTGTCCTTGCAAATTTGTGGTGAGAAGAATGTTGTACAAAAAATACAAAATCTTCAAAGTCTTATGATTAGTATTTTGTGTCAACCCTATAGCACTTTTAAATGTGAAAGTAATTGGAGAATGTTTAGCCATTCACACAAAGAAATGAAAACAAGTTGACCCAAAACACCTCAATGAACACATATTTTGTTCAATACAACCTTTGCCTTTGTGGCAAAAAGGTGGAGCAGAAGGTGATTTATGATGTAATTGACTTGTATGACATCGATCCATATTCGGATTCATTTTCCAAGGATGTGAAGCTCATGTTTTCCAAAGAGGAGATTGCTGATTTTGACAAGGAAGCAACATAGTGAACAATGGAAGACGGCGTGCATGCACAAGTGGAAGCAAAAGCATCAAGAGGTGCTTTATTGGATAATGATCATAATATTCACGAGGATGATATTGTCCCTCAAGAGGAATCTTTACCATCCAATTCATGGGCACCACCCCTAAGGAGCTTTAATCTAAGGAGAATGTTGTAAAATATTTATATGGATTTATAACTTTCTAATGATGATAGCTGATTAATCATCATATCATATGTGAAACTATGATGTGTAATGTACACCTTTTTTGATCTAAAACTAATAGAAAGACTACCTATGAGTTCTCTAAATTTAATATTTTGCATGTTATTTAAGTTTATTTTACATTCTTTTGTATTTATTAGTGTCAAATCTTTGCCAAGTCGCAAGTCTGAGTCAACATCTTGCCTTAGTGAATTTTTGTCAAGTCTAAGTTTTTGAACCATAGATTAAAAAATCACCTAAAAACTAATGAGTTTTTGTGAGACAAATCAGCTCTCAAATCACTTTCCCATGAACTCAACCGCAATTTTTTGGCAAAAAACTCGTTGAGAAATCACTGAGTCTAGTTTGAAATAGCGCCAATCATGTCTCTACAGATCATGACTCGTTCTAGCATGCATTTGTTTGATATATTGTTTGTGCCCCAAAACCACACATATGCAAATGTCCTTCCACAACTATAAGATGCCCTTGTGATTGCAAGTAAGAAAAGCATTATTCTAGATGCAATCCTATGACTCCATGCAGTTGTTGCAAAAATGTGACAACTCCACCATCATTTTGTGCTTGATGGAAATTGTTCAGTAATTTAGGGTTTTGATACTGCTATTTGATTTGTCTATGTAATCAATGTTTGAATGTAAGCGATAAACCATAGGTTCAAAAAATTATTATGTGAATCAATGTTCTATGTGTTTTAGATTTTGTGCTTGTTCACAAAAAACTAAGGGGCAATTTGCTGTGCTTTAGGTTTAACAATTTACATTTTGTCAAGTTTTGGCAAGTTTTCACCTAGTTGTTGAGTCCGAGTCAAACTTGAGCCTACCAAGTTTTGTCAAGTCACAAAATTTTTAATTATGTTTTAAACTATGCAAGGAGCCGTATTTATCTCAAAAGAGATGATGATATATGCAATAGAAGGATCATTCGCCACCAAAAATCTTATTTATGTCAAGAAAAATGTATAGTCACTTCATAATGGATATGATCCAAGCATCGCTAAATCACTTCTTCTATCAAGTTTGAAAATCAGCCAACTCTTTAAAGATGGTTGTCCATCTCTCTAATCAATAACCTTCTTAAATGATATCTTCCAAATGGTGTCTAACAAAAGACTTTGGTTCTCTTCTTTTCGTTAATTTCTCTTGAGATGCCCACTTACTTATGATACCTTTGAATTCCTTCCTCTCTCAAGTTTAAAAATATGCCAACCCATTAGAAGGCAGTTGTCCATCTCTATAACCATTGTCCTCCCTAAAGGACCTCTTCCAAATGATGTGTAACCAAACATCTATGGCTTTCTCTTCTTAACCTTATTGTCTCTTGAGATGGCACTTAGTTATCAAATATCTACTAAAGCGATTCTTCTTGTTGTCCTCAACTGGAGAACCATTGATAATTCAAGTGGTCTACATAATGATTATGGCTTATTCTAGGCATTTTGTGGCATTTCTATCATTTTTCCTTAAATAATAGCAAATTAAAACCTCTAAGAATGCTCATGGTTTTGCTATTGCTTTGGCAGCATCATGATATATGAGCTATTACCTTTTATCACATTCAAAGGCAAGTCTAGTGCAAGATTTTATCAAACATCATTTTTCATGCATTTATAAGCATGATGCAACAATTATATGTGAGCTCTTGACACTAACACATGCAAGTTTAAACAATCTAGGACCTAACAAATTGACAAGAAAGGTGGATATTAAGAAGTGGATTGAACATTCCTCCCCATCTGATGGCTTCCGCTTCTTCCTACTTAGGACCTATAGGGGATTTTCCATCTATATTTGCATGCATAGGCTTCTACCACCAATCTTTAATGTAACTAGATCAAGTTCAGTCCTCTTCCCCCAAAATGAAATTCTGAAAGAATTTTCAGTCATGATCTATTAAACAATCTTTGACAACAATTTTACATTAATGGAAGTAGAGGGTTGCACACCTACAAGGGATTATTTACATTTCAAATACAATTTGTAAATATGATTCTAGAGGCTAAGCATTAAGGATTGAATACACTACAACATAAATTGCACTACAAATAAATTCCTCAATAAAAACATTAAAAGTTGACCAATGCAACAAATTTCTTATGTTCTTTTAAGAATGCATGATGCAAGAGCATTCAAGTCACCTACAATCCTACCATCAATTTTGGGTTTTATTCTGTTTTTTGTGTGTGTTTGCAGGTTCATTTTGTCTTTTTATGCTGGGTCAATTTTGTTGTCATGTGTGGGGTTTGCTGCTTAGGACTAAAAAAACCTCATGTCTTCTCATACTAACATAACAATGATACCCTCTGCCAATGAACCTCCTGCTAACTATGGGCAGATCAATTTAGGTTCTGCGTGCAAAGAGATACAGCAGAAATTAAATGTATGCAAATATCAATTAGGAGTTCTCACTTCTCCCACAGCAAAAATTTGAGAACTCATTCATCTATTGCTACATGCACTAGCCCCAACATGGAGAAAACATTTCTGGAGTATAATACAGGTATATGGATAAAAACCCAGTAGAGATTTAAAAACTCCATGCTGGGGCATAGAACAATCACATAAAACAAATGGCTACAGACATACAGAGACTCAAGATTCAAGGATTGTGCTTGGCCCAATGCACCACTACTTTTTCTGCAAATTGCAGTCAACCTCTGCATCAACTATCTCTAGTTAATTTTATTCTGTTTTTTGTGTGTGTTTGCAGGTTCATTTTGTCTTTTTATGCTGGGTCAATTTTGTTGTCATGTGTGGGGTTTGCTGCTTAGGACTAAAAAAACCTCATGTCTTCTCATACTAACATAACAATGATACCCTCTGCCAATGAACCTCCTGCTAACTATGGGCAGATCAATTTAGGTTCTGCGTGCAAAGAGATACAGCAGAAATTAAATGTATGCAAATATCAATTAGGAGTTCTCACTTCTCCCACAGCAAAAATTTGAGAACTCATTCATCTATTGCTACATGCACTAGCCCCAACATGGAGAAAACATTTCTGGAGTATAATACAGGTATATGGATAAAAACCCAGTAGAGATTTAAAAACTCCATGCTGGGGCATAGAACAATCACATAAAACAAATGGCTACAGACATACAGAGACTCAAGATTCAAGGATTGTGCTTGGCCCAATGCACCACTACTTTTTCTGCAAATTGCAGTCAACCTCTGCATCAACTATCTCTAGTTAATCATGTCGTTATGTATTCTGCAATTCTTTTTTCTCTAGACTGGACCTTTGAGTCCCTGTAAATAGCCAGTCCCTTGTGATTCCAGCAAGAAAATTTTGTATATGTAGATTTAGAGAAGGGAAGGTTGGAATCTAGCATCTCAACTGCCACAATGCTTGTAATTATTTCTTCACAATCTATCGATCACTCTTTGTTAGGTGTAAAACTCAATTTCTTACTAACATCAAAAACTCCTCTTGCAATGGAATCTGCCCAGAAAGGAATTATATTAATGTCCATGAGTACCCAAGAATAGGTCAAAGGCACTGGAATGTACAACTTATTGTACACAAATGAATGAATAAAGCAAAGAAAAACAAGAAAACAAAGATATAGATAAGCAGGAAATACAATTTGTTAGTAACTTTAAATGCCAACTGCAATAATCAGTAACTAAGATTTTCCATCTACCTTGCGATACATAAATCTCGTCCCTTGTATCATTAGAAATCTTAGTTATGATATGCATTAAATAGAATCATTATATGTTTGGTTCAAGCCCCTTACTACTACTCAAAAGATCATAGCGACTTTTAATGTCTTCCTCCACATTTAGGTCTCTGAAAATTTTCCTAAGATCTATATATCTTATCACTTATCCTAATGTTCTTCTAACTCTGAACTTCTGACCTCTTTATCTTCCTAGCACTTTTGTCGTGGGAACCACAACATTGACAAAATCACCCAGCTTGTTGAGGTTTTAAGGATTTTAAAGACTCTGTGATTTACTTTTTGTTCATGTTTTTGGCCACTTTCTCAAGTTTTTATGACAAAACTTAAGATTTTATATATTGATATTGAAAAAGAAAAAGAAAAATATTACAGAAAGAATTTAACAGACACTACAAGGAATACAGAATACAAAAGCTGTGGGAGATTGATACATCAGCAGACAGCCACTGCAGAAGATCAACAAGATGCTATAATCCTATTGCATGACATACTGAAGATTCTATCCAAAGTGCAATGAACACAGGCCCTAACTGCTGTAGTTAAAACGTCCAGAGTTTGATATAGAATAAGTCAAATTTTGTGGAATTGAATGATATGTCTGCAGATCAGAGAATTATTCAAAATACAAAAAGAGTTTAACCTACCAAATGTGCTCCTCCATGATCAGTTCTTGCACTGTCCCCAGTGCCCACTGTGCTAATGTATGGACTTGTACAGAACTCCAGAGGTGTCCAGCGTTCCTTGAGTGGTGTCCATTGCGGCAGTGGACAGGCATTTGAAAAAAAGAAACAGAGACCTGGGGAGGGTGCCAAAACTAGAGACCTGGAGAGGTAAAAAAACCAGAGCAGGTTATGCAATTATAGTTCTTATCTGAGCTTGCTGAGTTCCACGTATTGCTGTAAGGACCTGATGTGTGTTTTATCATACACCAAACATTCAGAATAAAAATGTCCAAAGACACTTTATCCTCTCTTGAAAAACCACCGCATAGGCGATTCCAAGGTTTCTTTAGTCGGGTCTCGACGTGTGGATAAGTTCAGTGGTCGTTGTGATTTGCTGGTAATGAACAAGGGGACTTACGTAGAAAGAACTTCACAAGTTCGGGGACTTAGGAAATTTATCTTTGTAGGTTCTCAATTAGGACTTTCAATTGTGGATCTCAAAAAAAATGGCAAAAAGAATAGGGTTCAGAGAATCTAGTCTAAGCCTAAGAAATCAAGAGACAGTAAGGACTTGGTGAAGCGAAATAAACCACACTTTGTTTCGCCTCCTGCAGGACAACATACACAAAGTGGGTGCAATCTTCAAGGGGTTTGTGAGAATAATTTTCAAACCTCGGATAAGGTTGAAGTTAGGCTTCCACACTTAGGAGCTCAGGCTAACTTTACGCATCGGATGAAAATCATCCATCCGAAGAAAGTATGAGCTACACTTCACCAATGAGTTGATACGATCAATCTTTCATTCAATTAACAACTTTTCAAAGCAAATTCTATCTAAGCTAACTCTAATTCTAATCTATGGTGGAAGATAATATGCAACCTCGCTTACTATTCAACAATAAGAAGTGATTCAAGGCAAATCATGCTCAAGAGCTTTTATCATTCAAAATAGTCTCAGTGCGACAATATACATAACAGGTCTCCACACTTACAAATGAGGGGGCGAGCTCAATTTATAGGCTCCCCAATTACCATTCAAGGGCCAAGATTGATTTCAAATCAACGGCCGAGATTACAAAATAAAACCCTAATTAGGGTTTGTCACTTTCGACCAATGAGAAAATTGTATTCGAGGACACTTGTCCTTTTTACCAAATATGAACCAATGGATAAAATAGAAAGTTGTTGCATGTTGATTTGGAACAATTTGATTGGTTGGAAGATGACGAGGCGCCACCTCAGCATGCTGGACGTCTTCCTTGGGTGCTTCATTTTCCTTCCACGTGCTTGCCTTAGGATATTTTCGCTGCCGATGACTCTGTCCGTTGTGCTTGTTCCTTACTAGCTTTGATCTTGGATTCCTTTCGAGACTTTGATTTCTTCCTCTTGCCTGTACTGGAATCTTGGAAGTCTGGAAGTCTCCCCTTGGAATAGGTGTCTGGACTTGAAGTTGGCTGCTTTGAACTTCCTCCTGTTTGAACTGGGTTGATGTTATTCCTTTGGGTTTCCCCTTTGAATTCTCCAATTTGTGTAGAGAAATTTGTTTAGAACACTTCTTCTTGTCACCATCTGGTTCTGATTGGAAGCTTGTCTTTAACTCTTCAGGAGATGAAACCCTCAAGAAGTTGTCCGGATTGCTTCAATAGGTCTAGGATTGTAGATGAAATCCTTCCAAGACGTCTGGATATCCATTCAAGTGTCTTGAATTTGGAGAAGAAAGACCCTGTGCTTTAGTCATGATAGCGGAAATTGGAATTTTCTCAACATCTAGCCAAGGTTTCGGATGAACTTTGTCTGGGGATTTTTTTCTTCAATTCTGAATCTGGCTTGTACTATGTAGGACAAATTCCATCCCTGGACAAGAATTTTATTCACTTCCTCTTTATTTTCTTCTTCACCCTTCCTGTTTTCCGTCCAACACTTAGTGAATTCTTCTCATCCTCTCTTTGGGCGGACTTCACATGAGCTTGGACGTTTTCTCTCTTAGCCTAAGTCGGACTTCAGGCCACTTTGGACAAACATCTCTAGAGATAAGTCGAACTTTCTCACTTTGACATTTCTTTTCTTGGTCTCGGTCGGACTTTGCATCATGTTTGCCATTGTACTTAGCGGATCTAATGGATGTCTGGACATACCTTCCAAGCAAAGTTGGACTTTGTAAAGGTTTGGACATGCTGAGCTTGGGCAAAGTCAGACTTTCTCGTGCTTGTGCCATCTTTTTCCCTCACTCTATCTGGCTTGAAGCAGACTTGCCTCCATTCCATGCCTTTGCTTCTCCTTTGAAGACTCGCCTCGCGTCGTCATCCACCTGCAAGAAATAAAATAAACAATATCAGATTTTCTCTCTCCTGAATTTTTACCACTCTCTCTCCTGAATTTTTACCACTCTTTCTCCTGAAGCCATGGTGAATTTAATTTTGCCCTTCGGATTTTATCTTTGGCCGGCACAAATTATTTCCCT